>CM051238.1:418343284-418539059 GCA_027917425.1 Gastrophryne carolinensis | reverse complement strand
TTGCTGAGGTGTCATTAAGACTCCTATGATTACATGGTGACATGTCATGTTACTATAGATACAGACTATATTGTGCAGTTTTTTTTTTTTATTTTTTTGTTAATCATTAATTCTGATAGTGTATTTTATGGTATCACTGGCTTGATGATGCTTTGCCTGTGTGAGTTGACGTAGCTTGGTGTTTTATTGTAGGGAAAGGAGGAAGATCTTCTATTTGTGACACACAGGCAAATATGGCAGCGGCGGGGGGCCGTGCCTATCGGCGTGCAGCAATGCAATGACGCCTCTTCCATCAGCAATGCAGCTGGGTGTGGTAGGAGCCGCCTGTCTCGCTCAGGAGCAGCAGCCATTGTCCATTTACTGACATGTCAGACATGTTATAGAAGATAAAATAAATAAAATACAACAGTCTCCTTGTTATAAAGGCCAGCACATCACAGGACTGTGGCTTTTTTTTTTTTTTTTTTTTTATATACTCT
Organism: Gastrophryne carolinensis; assembly: GCA_027917425.1. Taxonomy (NCBI): domain Eukaryota; kingdom Metazoa; phylum Chordata; class Amphibia; order Anura; family Microhylidae; genus Gastrophryne; species Gastrophryne carolinensis. Next base: position 418,538,580 of record CM051238.1, on the reverse strand, counting down.
GCCTTGGTCTTAATTTGGAGCCTAATGACACAGGGAGGGAAAGCGACAGCCGGTTTGTATTGCAGGAGCCTTGTGCGTAATCATATATTATCTCAGGACGTGAGACAGCCTCACCCGGCGCACCCCCTCCTCTCCAGCCGGATCTAGCTGCACCAGTGTCAGGTGACGCACGCGGAGCAGGAATGAGTCGGACCCGTGTCCCTACAGTGACAGGGCAGACGTGGAACTACTGGGCCTCCTTCCATTTTGATAAATTGATCCTGTATTTAGAATGGCAGTGGGTTGTTGATAGATGGCCTGGGATTATTCCAGTTTTCAGGATATAGTACCCTATGTCTTGCTGTATTTGTACCATAAAATGTATTTTGGGCTTTATTTTTCTCTGGTTTTGTTTGTTTAAACATGTTGCTGCACTGCTAATGTTTTAGTAAATTTGTTTTACAGTTCAGCAACATGCTATAAATATATTCTAAGTATGTCACACACCCCGCTTCAAGATATCCATAACATGTGGGTAATTCCGACCTGAAGAGGGCGTTCCTGCAGAGATGATAGCAAAAAGAAAGCCCCTCCCTGATCCATAAATACCTGGGACCTCCCACTCATTACCCAGTTTTCCATCTCTGCAGAAGGCGAGCAAGTCAGAAGATGATGGCTCCTCCTTGCATAGGGGGATTTCAGGTAGCCGGGGTAACTCCCGGCCTGTTATTTGATTATTTCCGCTCGGACCCCTGTTTTTTCCCTGGATTGACCTTTTGTTACATTCCTCCACAGTCTTGGCTGCTGGCCCGAGCGAGGGTACATTGGCACCTCTGGTGCTTAGGAGCAGAGCTCCACCGTGAGACCCTAAAAAAGAGGGTAGGCGGTCACACCGGGTAGGTGATCCCGGTTTGGGATGCCCCGTCCCTTGATTCTTCCCCTGGGGGGGGGGCCCTTCCACTGTCTCCCTTTTACCACTATGGGGGTTGGGGGTTCCTCTCTTAGGGTTAGGTTTTATTCCCTGTCTTGTGTGGGTAATTTCATTTTGTGTTGCATGAATTTACTGTGTGTCACTTTTGTTGCGGTACCGCGGCCGTCATTGCAGCCTGGCGCCGGTGTCTGTGATTTTCGTGAGGGGATTTATTTTACCTCACGTACTCAGGGGGGCGGGGCTGGCGCTCGGCGCTCTGCCGCGGCCAGCCCCCGTTCTCTCTGTTACTTCTCCCGCAGCGAGCGGGGCGGGTGCTCCGCATGTAAGCGCGGACGCACCCGCTGTCACCATTGTTAGTCCGGCGCCGCGGTTTGTCGGCGGCGCCGGTCTCTGAGGACAGTGCGTGAGGGAACTTCTTCCCTCACGTCTCATTCGGAGGGGGGGGCGGGGCCGGGCTTTCGGCGCGTACTTCTTCCGGGCTTCGTCCGGGTAGTAACGAATTCATTAGCCTTAAACGGTGTGAGTTGTTTTTATCCTTTGTGCTAACAGCCTTAGACGATACCTTGATGATGTGTGGAAGGACGTCGGCCCTACTGGTTACTATTCGGCGGTCGGTGTGGCTGCGCCAGTGGGCGGCTGATTTTATGTCTAAAAAGTCACTGACGGCTTTACCTTTTGTCGGACTTCGGCTCTTTGGTGAGACATTGGACTCTGTCACCAAGGGTGGTAAGTTACCTCAGCGCAAGAAACAACGCCGTCCCTTTCGGGGGGCGCCTGCTTTTACCCCCTCCTTTCGTGGGGCCAGATCTGGCAGGGGTTCCGCCTTCCCCTCTTCCAGAGGAGATTCTGGGAGCAGGGGCAGGGGACGTGCCCGTTCTGGATACAGCTGGGGCTCTAAGCCCAAACCGGCTGCTAAGCCAGTTCAGCAATGAGGGGGCGCCCTCACCCATGCGGGTGGGGGGACGGCTGCGACACTTCTCCCAGATCTGGGAGCAAGAGGTCTTGGACAGATGGATCCGGGAAGTGGTGTCTTCCGGCTACAAGCTAGAGTTCGAGCTCCGCCCCCCCTCCAGATTTTTCAGGTCTCGGATGCCTTCGGAGCCTCTGGCAGTGCAGGGGCTCCTGTTGGCGGTACAGAATCTTCTGGATCTGGCTGTCATTTGCCCAGTGCCCCCCTCAGATCGGGGCGGGGGGTTTTATTCCAATCTGTTCACGGTACCCAAGAAGGACAGATCGGTCCGACCCATCTTGGATCTGAAGTTTCTCAACAGGTTCATCCGGCCGCGAAAATTCCGCATGGAAACGCTGCGCTCGGCTATCCACTCTCTTCGCCAGGGAGATTTTCTGACGTCCATAGACATCCAGGACGCTTACCTGCATGTTCCGATTTTTCCAGCGCACCAGAGGTTTCTCAGGTTCGTGGTGGAGGATCGGCATTTTCAGTTTGTGGCTCTGCCCTTCGGTCTCACCTCGGCTCCTCGGGTCTTCACCAAGGTGCTAGCAGGGGTGATGGCTCTGCTCAGAGTTCAGGGTATCCGTATTGTGCCCTATTTGGACGATCTCCTGATCATGGCCTCTTCCTTCAACCAAGCGGAGTCGGACACCAGATTGGTGGTGTCCACCTTGGAGAGGTTCGGTTGGGTGATCAACTTCCCCAAGTCGGCTCTGTTTCCGTCCAGAGTTCTTACCTTTCTGGGAATGTCTCTGGACACCTCGCAGGCCAAGGTGTTTCTGCCTCAGGCCAAGGTTCTTTTGATTCAGGAGTTAGTTCGGCTTCTCTTGTCGGCCCCTCGTCCGACCATTCGACTAGGGATGAGGCTGGTGGGGCTAATGGTGGCCTCATTCGAGGCAGTTCCCTTCGCGCAGTTTCATACAAGGACGCTTCAGCTTCATCTGTTGAGGGTTTGGGACAAGTCTCCACTATCGTTGGATCAGTCCTTCCTGATGACCCCCTGAGTTCGTCGGTCCCTGCGATGGTGGCTGCGGTCTGTCAATCTGTTGAAGGGCAGATCTTTTCTGGCACCCCATTGGGAAACGGTCACCACGGATGCCAGTCTGTCCGGTTGGGGGGGTGTCTGGAAGAGACTCCAGTTTCAGGGTCTGTGGGGCCCGCAGGAGGCTCACGAACCCATCAACATTCTGGAGTTGAGAGCAATCAGGTTGGTTCTTTCTCGCTTGACTCGTCAGTTGCGAGGCCTGCCGATTCAGGTCCGGTCGGACAACCGGACGGCGGTTGCTTACATCAATCATCAGGGGGGAACTCGCAGTATGAGTGCCCTCAAGGAGGTGTCTTTGATTCTGAACTGGGCAGAGAACAACGTCCCGTGTATCTCAGCAGTCTACATTCCGGGGGTGGAGAACATGGAGGCGGACTTGCTGAGCAGGGCTTCCTCTCGTCAGGGGGAGTGGTCTCTCAGTCCCAAGGTGTTTCGCTCGATCTGTCTCAGGTGGGGGTTCCCAGTAGTGGACCTCTTTGCCTCTCGTCACAATCGCAAGCTTCCGGTCTTTGTGTCTCTCTCGCAGGATCCTCTGGCTCTGGCAGTGGATGCCATGTCTCTAAACTGGAGGGATCTGGGGTTTCTTTACCTGTTCCCTCCGTTCCCAATGGTAGCCAGGGTGGTCCGCAAACTGGCCCTGGAGGGCGCGTCGGCGATTCTGGTGGCACCAAGGTGGCCAAGGCGGGTCTGGTTCGCAGACCTTGTAAGACTGGCAGAAGATCAGTTCGTTCTGCCTCTACTGCCGGACCTGCTCACTCAGGGTCGGCTACGTTATCCCAATTTACCATCGCTGGCTTTGACGGCGTGGCTGCTGAAGCCGCCATCTTGAAGGAAGAAGGTCTTTCTGACGCAGTGGTTCAGACTCTTATCAGCGCCAGGAAGCGGTCTTCTTCTAACGTTTACTATAGGACCTGGAGGTCCTATATTGATTGGTGTGAAGGTAGGTCTTTTTCTTGTCGGGAGTTCTCCATTCCCAGAGTTCTGGAGTTTCTTCAACATGGTCTGGATATGGGGCTTCAACTTAGTACCTTGAAGGGGCAGGTTTCTGCCCTGGCAGTGTTCTTTCAAAGGTCCTTTGCACTTCATCCTTTAGTTAAGACCTTTTTCCAGGGAGTTACGCATGTTCGGCCTCCTAGGAAGCCCTTTGTTCCAGTTTGGGATTTGAACCTGGTTCTTTCTGCTCTTCAGGGTCCTCCGTTTGAGCCCTTGAATGAGGCTGCCTTGTCTTCTCTTACTCAAAAAGTGGCCTTTTTGGTGGCTATCACTTCGGTTAGGCGTGTTTCGGAGTTGGCTGCTTTATCCATTAAAGCTCCGTATTTTGAAAGGCATCAGGACAAGGTTGTCTTTCGTTTCAAGCCGGATTTTCTTCCTAAGGTGGTCTCGGCCTTTCATCTGAATCAGGACATTGTGTTGCCTTCTCTATGTCCTAATCCTAGCAACGACAAGGAAAGGGCGTTGCATTCCTTGGATGTAGTCCGTGTGGTGAATTGTTATCTGGAGGTTACGTCTTCTTTTCGCAAGACGGGCGCCTTTTTTTTGTGGTGCCCTCCGGCACCACATCAGTAAATGGATTCGTCAGGCCATCTTTGGGGCCTATTCTGCCAAGGGGAGGAGTCCCCCTTTTCGTGTTACTGCTCATTCTACTCGTGCAGTCGGAGCGTCCTGGGCTTTTCAGCACCAGGCCTCGGTTGAGCAAGTTTGTAAGGCCGCTACTTGGTCCTCTGTTCACACTTTTTCCAAGTTTTACAAGGTTGATGTTCGGGCCTCAGCGGATGCTGTTTTTGGCCGCAAAGTTCTGCAAGCTGTTGTGGTTTAAGTTGTGCATTGTTGCCTTGTTTTGGATCCCCGCCCTTTTATGGACACTGCTATTGGATGTCCCACATGTTATGGATATCTTGAAGCGGGGTGTGTGACATACTTAGAATAATACCATTTTGTGAAATACTCGCCTGTAAAATGGGTATTATAAGTATGTCACACACCCCGCTTCACCCGCCCTTTTTGTATTCTGGATCCTCTTTTTTGTGAACTTTGCGTTGTTTTGGTTTATATTTGCCTCTTCCTGGTCCCTTACCTTACTGCTTCTGTATACTGGGTAATGAGTGGGAGGTCCCAGGTATTTATGGATCAGGGAGGGGCTTTCTTTTTGCTATCATCTCTGCAGGAACGCCCTCTTCAGGTCGGAATTACCCACATGTTATGGATATCTTGAAGTGGGGTGTGTGACATACTTATAATACCCATTTTACAGGTGAGTATTTCACAAAATGGTATTTTTGCATAACTGTAATTTCTACCTATGTGGGCTAATCTGACAGAAGTGCTTGCTAAAAATCGTGCCATAATCGGCAAATGGCTCTGTTTATGGAATCCCCAGCAGCAGACGTACTCCCGCCCTCGGGCTAACTGAATAGCTGGAGGCGAAAGAGCGAGAGGGATGTGGCCACCCAATGTTTACAATGGTGAGGGAAGCAGGTGAGTTTTGCTACGCCTCATGGTGGGGGCCACACAGTGGGGCATCCCGATTTAGGATCCCAGGGGCAGAAGCAGGTCCTGAAATTTTTGATTCCAGGATCTGCAGCACTGGATTTTGTATCACTTTAAAGCGGGACAAAATCCAGAAGTGGCTTGGGCTCTAAAAGATTCCAAGGCCGGCCGCTCTAATTGAAAATGCTGTTGGAGCCTGGACAGATGTGTAGTGTCAAATTCCTAGGTTTGGCTTTTCCTAGGTTTGGTTCTGTGCTGTGTGAAACCTCTGTTTGCCCATACAAAACATGCGCGCGCACACTACACATTTGTCCAGGCTCCAACAGCATATTCAATTAGCGTGGCCGGCCCTGGAATCTTCCCAGTACCCTAGTCCCTTCATGTTACCTAAACCAAGTTTTTTATATTAAGGTCACGTCATTTTTTAAGGTGGACCAAAACCCAGGATAGTCAAAAGTTTTGACTATCCTGTGTTTTGTTCCTTTCCCCGGGGGCACCCGCACTGCTACAGGGAAGCGGAGGATGCGCCCGTCAGAGCCGCTGCTCTTAGACATGCCGTGGGACCAGGAAGAGGTGAGTTGGCTGCGACGATCTGGGGGAGTTTTCACTCCTTCACCATGACTCTCCTCTCCTCAGTAAGTGTGATGCTTCTGATTCAAGCCCATATCCTAAAGTCCTGAACAGAGTTGCAGCCCAGTGGGGGAAAGAATAATAAGTGACTAAAACTTAAAATATATTAATTTTAGATGCTGGGGAATCGTTTAAGGGTTTGGGCTTTTCAGTAAATCATGGTGAAGGTCTGGTTTAAGATGCCCTGTCATCTGAAAACCCCCCTGCTATATGAGATGCACACATGCATCAGGCATTCCTCAATGGCTGGTGCGGGGGTGCGACTCTGCACTCCATAGCCAATCTGACGCCCTGTTGGCTAACGAAAGTGTGAATACAGCATGAGCGCCGCTGATTGTTCGGGTGTTTTTTGCGGGCGATCCCTGGGGCTTGCAAAGTGGGGCATCCCAAAATGTGATTCCCTGCGGGAAAGGAACAATGCCAGAAAGTAAAAAGCCCAGTTCTTCTTTAAAGCAAAACAAGACCTGGCATTTTAACTATCTCGGGTTATGTTTTTTGGCCTGCTGCATTCTTTTACAATGTCATTTGGCAAACTGCTCTGATAGACTTTATTAGGAAGCGCAAGCCGAATTCCAAGGCATGGAAAGTGGCTCTGATTGGACAAGAGCCCACACAAGTATTAGACCGGGGAGATGTAAGCAGCTACTTACATCTGGGGTGTTTACACAGCGGGGTATCCCAAATCAGGATCACTTGGAAGGCCCTGGCCAGCTGCCCTGGGTTTTTTCTACTTTAAGAAAAGCGTGTCCCATGCTCACAGCTCGTGCCTGCCAGCTACTGAGCACAGTGAATGTGCTAGGATGCCATTGGTGGCTGGACAGATGGGGTTCAAAGAAAAACACATTACACTGAATACAGCGCCATCATTGGGCACCGGCCCCTCATAGCCTCCATTTAACTACCCTGCCAAGATGGCTGCACCTGGGACCAGGACTGGCATTGTTGGATTTTTTTTTTTGTTTAACCCACCTCCATTCTGCCTCAGCGACGCGGGGTGGGGGCGTTACTAAGAGGTGGATATTTGCTTAAAAAAAAAACCTAGTCAAAACTGCCAGGAGGTCCTCTCAGCCACATAACCACCCCACTGGAAAGCCTGAGCTGCACATACCCACATGGCATGACAGTCGTCAGCCGTTGAGGTTCAGTGGGCACTTAGTTATGTACAACCAGCCTCCAGGTTTACCTGATGGGCAGTTGGTGGCCATAACTAAGTGCCATTGTGGCGATGCACCATGCTGTGCGGGGCAGAGAATCTGTCTAGTTTTGACTGGAGGTTTCACACAGCGTGGCTGGGATGCCCCGGAATCTTTTAGATTCCAGGGCTCACCCGGGTGAGTTTTGTTCAAATTTAAGCAATCTTTAATAGTGTTTTTTTTTATTTTTCCAAAATGTATTTTATAAAGTGGCGCTGTACAAGGTAGAAATTACAGGGGTGTATGACAAGTTAGGGACTCATATAAGTCAGATGTAACAGACAAGGAAATAAAACATAGATGCAGGAATACATTAGGAGGGATGGCCCTGCCCTTGCAAGCTTACAATGTAAAGGGAGGGAGGGGTTGAGGCGAGGCGAGGTTGCAAAGGGTATATACAAAGTAGGTGCCCAGTGTTCTGAGGAGTGCTGAGTCAGAATATTAATGCATTACAGTGGACTAAAACCAACAGAGTTCTGCCCGGTAATCTGTAAGATTCCAGGGCTGCTTGATTCCCTCCATCTGGGACAAAATCAGGAACACACACAGGTTGCCTGGTATACTCTCCTTTCTCGGTCCAACAGCACATGCTTGAGCAGAGTCAGCACCCCTCCTATCCCTTTAGCTGATCGCATGCCCGCGGCAGGCATTTGTGAATTGCCGGTGCGGGCACGCTCCCTGTCGGAGGGTAGCGGAGAATGTGTCCGCCAGCACCCTCGGATCCACTCTAAGGCTTAGGCGAAAGGGCGGGAGTCGATCCAAGCACACTAATGCACCGTAGAACTCGGAGGTGAGTTCATTGGGATGACCTGGGGGGGTTTCACACAGCAGGGCATCCCTGATTGGGGTGCCCCGGGGTCAAGTACCAAAACCAGGATAGTCAAAATTCTAGTATTAAGTCCACTTTAACACCAGTCAGTTCAGGTTTGCTCACAGGATCAGTGCCCTCGTTTTACATCCTTCGGCAAATGGCTCTGATTGCCTTCAATGGGGAGCGCGCATTGCCTCATCCCTGGCGGCTTGTTCATTCCAGCCTATACAAATGGTGGGAGCGCACACATACTTCCAGGGATGGCAGTATGCTCCCTATTCAATGAGGTCCGTTTGCCGAATGCCAGATGGCTCTCATTGGAAGAGAGCTCACGCATGCTTCGTTGGAGCAGTGAAAGGTGAGTGTTTGAGTATCCTTGGGAGTTTCACACTGCGGAGCATCTGATCCCCAATTTTTAGATACCAGGGTTGACCCAGGTGGGTTTTGTTCCGCTTTAAAGCAGTGTACCGTGTATATGTGCCCAAATGCCTAACGAATGACAGACTAGCTCTGCAAAGTTGCGGTTTAGTGGTAATATTTGTACACTCTAATTTTTCCCCTTCGATGGATAGTACCCCAACCGCCCGCCCGCTAGTCATTGTCCATCCAGGATGTAAACCCCCAATGCAAATATTTGCAGGGCAACTGCAAAGCGTGTAGTATTGTGAGATAATGGAGGAGTAGCTTGACGTGTCTACACCCACGCTCAGCCTGCGCTAGATGACACACTGCAGAGATGTGGATGGGGGATGGGATACAGGGTGACAAGCTGCGGGTTAGAATTCTCTTTGCAATGATTAGAATGGTAATAAATGGAAACAGCGAAAACTTAAATCTTTTTGTCTTAAGAATTTTTAGCAGTTACGGTTATATATACAGGGAGGTGTGCACAATGTCTGCAGCAAAATCCTGTGTCATCCAAGAATGTATTTATATGTGACTTCCAAACATCCTCCCTAGGGGAGCGGCCATCATTTCCTGCATTCTCTCACTGGATTGTGTTCTCATGGGATTGTTAAAGCGTCCTGTTTCCTACTCGTATCGCTACTGGGAACAAGTGTCTTGTGTAGCCATTGGCTGCTTATGCATTATCTCATCATACCATGGCATTAAAGGGACATTCCTGGCTGAGGATAAACTGGGTGTTTAAAGGGACAGTCCAGGCATTTCTCAAGCATTCAATGTACCCCCGCCTCTCTCCCCTGGCACTGAGGCGGGGCAGGGAGGTTATAACGAGAAAATCAATATACCCCATCTGGGATTACTATTTATTTATATAGCGCCATCATCTTCCATAGCGCATTGCAAGGTGTAATTACAGACAAGGTAAAACATATAATACAGGGAACAATACAAACTAGATGCTATGAGGTTTAAACCAAGTGTTGTGAGCACAGGAGACAATAGGAAAGAGTCCTGCCCTTGTGAGCCTACAGTCTAAAAGGATTCCGCACCTATTCCAGCACGAGGCGCATCCATCTTCGATCTGCCGCTTGGCCATTCACTAGAATAGGCTAGATGAGCGTGCATAGAGCTGGATCCCAGGTGAGGTAAGTTAGTCTTTGTTTATGCCGCTCGTGTATTGTGATTTGGGTTGTCATTCTGCTGTAAATCGCCGATGGGCTGATCTGAAGATTGCCGCACCCCCGGTTTCCTTGTGGAGTGCACGTAACCGCCCTAGCTAAATGGCTGGGTGCAGGAGAGCGTACAGCTACAGGGAATGCGCCCGGCAGCGACCACAGCATCGCAAAATCTACCGATAAGGGGGAGTTTACTGGTGACCCTGGGGTGTTCTCACAGCAGGGCATTCTGCCATTGCATGCTCAGGGCTGGCCCTGGAGTCTTTTAGAGGAATCCCAATCTGGGATGCCACGATCTGTATGCGTTGGGATCGCAAAGTCCACTCGCCTAGTGGTCGATCCTATGGTGCGGGCTGCAGCTACATCCCTACTATACCTCCAGCTGAGGCACTTGCCTCCTCCAGACATTTCTGAATGGCTGGAGCGGTGTGGCTATTGGCACTTTAGCTCTGATCAGCTTTCTAGATGCTCTGAGCGGGTAGCTGAAGCAGGGCATGGTGATTGGCTGCCTGTCCACAGGTATACAGTGGGATCACCAGTAGGGTGAGTAAATGCTGCAATCCTGGGGGTACATTGGGGGGGCATCTCCAATTGGGAAAGGAACAATACTCAGGGGGAATGAAAATATCTTTAAACGGACCAAAGCCCTTCTTAAACCAGACCTTCAGCGTGATTTAATGAAATCCCAAAACTCTTAAACGGTTCCCCAGCATCTAAAATTTAATATATTTTACGTTTTTAGTCACTAACTTATTATTCTTTCCCCCACTGGGCTGCAACTCTGTTCAGGAATTTAGGATACAGGCTCCGCCATCTTGACTCAGAAGCATCACACTTACTGAGGAGAGGAGAGTGGGATAAGGTACAGGGGGCGGGTTATAGCTGTGCTTTGCTCAGACAGAGCAGAGCTGGGGTTAGGTAAAGGTCAGCAGTCCCAGAATGCAGAGCAGCACAGTCAGGAGGCACTTCCTGTTTGCAGGCAGCCTGATAAGATGGCGGCTTCCATAAGCCGCCATCTTGGATGTTTAAAGGCTCATAACATGCAGTAGATGCAGGTAGGATGATTTTAAATGTGGACAATCTGTATGTACAGGGTGTGGGAAACATATAAGATAGACTCTCTTATTCAGAGTGAAGGTCCGCTTTAACTTAATGTACTCCTTCTGCTCGTGAGCATGGAATGTAAGAGTTGCTCACCTTTTCCTCATGGGTCTCTGTAAGGTAGGGGCCAGGAAACTACTGCACACTGCAGCAGTGCATCCCTGCTTTTGTTGAAAAGCGAACGAGTGTGCTTCTGTCCTTCATTGGATGGAGCACTGTTTGGAAAAGGCGAGGATCTCTCTAATGCAGTGCTGACTGGTGTGTGGGGGCGATGCGCTGGGTTAGCTTGATAGTTGATCTGTGGAGCAGGACCCTCCCTAGCAAGGGCCCATAGAAAAGCATAGCTGCCTTTACACAACCCCTGGGTCTTTGACAGGGGGCATGCACACGCTGCACAAGAAAATACGCAAGCTCACCCAGCAAATTCCATTGGCCACTGGCTGTCACATGGTGCTTGGAGGAAGTTAATACAAATATCCAGTATTGCGGGTGGGCGGGCATCCTTATTCAGGTTTGGCCCTCCGCCGTGGGGGCAAACAGGCCAGGGGGCTTATAATCAGCAGGCAATTGTATGATGTTCAATACAATTCTTTGTTTTGTAGTATGGGGGTCACTAAAGTTTTCCCCCTCCCCCCTGTTACTGAGGTTTTTGTTGTGCAGTGTATGGGATGTTTTGTACCATCTTATCTTTGCTCTATTTATAGGTATGAATATGTAGCTTGGGAACATATGCGTGGGGTGTTTTTTTATTGAATGGCCTCTTTTTATTTCCTTTCGTTCCAGATTGCAGTAAAGGATATTCTAAGTGTGCCATACACTCCACTTCGATCTTCATGACATATGGGTAATCTCAAGTAGAGGGCGAACTTCTGCAGAGATGAATATGCAAAAAAGAAAGCCCCTCCCGGTCCATATATACCTGGGACTGCCCACCCATTTCCCAGTTCCTTCTCTGCAGGGAAGGCGACAAGACAGAAGATGAAGACTTCTTTACTTACAGGTAAGCCGGGCCCGCGCCCGGCCATTTATTGTCCCTATTGCTGCCAGGACCCTTTCTAAATTGCCCCTATTTGAGCCTCCCAGCTTAGGCTGCGGGTCCTGGTGAAGGTGGGCAGCACCCTATGGGTGCGGAAGGAGCATTGCTCCACCGTGAGACCTCACTATGGGGTAGGCGGTTATCCAGGTTTTGGTGATCCTGGTGTGGGATGCCCCGTCCCTCTATGCTTATGGCCGGATTCTGGCAGGGTTCCCCCCCCTTCTGGGTCCCTTACTCCCCTCCAGGGGGGGGGGGGGGGGGGTTGCCTGGCCTGGCCGTTAATTCGGTTTAGTTCTCCTATGCCCCTGTGTGTGTGTGTGTGTGGGGGGGGGGTGTGTGTGTGGGGGGGGGGGGGTGTGTGTGTGTGAGTGACTGACAGGATGTTTTTCACTTCTGGGACCATGTCTGGTGCTGTGATTTAGCCTGGGGGAGCTTCTCCCCCTCAGGCTGTGTTCAGGGAGGGGGCGGGGCCGGGCTCTCGGCGCGGCCGCGATAGCCCTGCCCCCTTCTTTGGCGCGATTCTGTGGCTCATTCCTAGGGGATCTGCGTTGCTGGGAGGGGGGTGTGGCCTGGCGAGCGCTCGTTCTGCGCTGGCCCGCCCTCCCCCCTTCTCTTCCTCTTTCTACATGAAGCACTTCTCGGGGGCCATTTTGATGCTGGTGCTGAGCTGCGCTCCTGGTGGTAAGGGCCGGATGGCCACTTCCTTAGCTTATGTGGGGGGCCCCCACTGATTGCGGGCGTGTGTGTGTGTTTTTGTTTTTGGTTACGCATGTCTGGCTGGGATATATATATATTTATTGACATATACAATTAAGTATGTGTTAATGCCTTATATATGTAGGATTGCACTTATGTTGCCTGTTTGTGTGTTACAGATTGCATTGTATTTGTGCATATTAAGGGGTTCCTCCTGATCCTGGGGTCCCTAGTGTAAATTTGTTCACCTCAAATCCTCCCACCGGGACTTTTTAAGGGGCTTAGGCGTAAATTCCCTGCGGTCTTGCGACTGACCACAAAAATCACAATATGGAGGCTCCGCAGGATACTTGGCTCGGGCTCCCTCTGGGACAATCCGGGCCGGGTGTGGGGTATCCCTTACGGGGGAGAAAGTGCTGATCTGTATACCATGCGCACAAAAGGCCATAACGTGGCAGTCTGGTACCCAGCCTTCTGGGTCGGCTCCTCTCGCTTCATCGCCTTCCCCTCCCCGCCTTATCCGTAACCCCAAGTGACATTGGTGCCAGCGGGGAGTCGCACTCTGATGTTTGGGCTAGGTTGGCCAGCATCGAGAAAATTATTGCTAGCACGGTGGGCAAGAAGGCCCAGGCTAAAAAGACATTTGTCGTCGGCCCAGCCCTTGTGGGATGTTGACGACGATTCCGTTGATTTGTCAGATTATTCCCCGTTAGAGGAGGGGGAGTTGTATCAGGAAACAGAGGCTGACTATGTTCAGTTTGGGGATGCCGATGTCGGGCAGGCGCTGGGGGATGCCGTAGATACGGCCACTGTTCTGTCACATCTATTGGAGGTGTTGGATATTGAACCGCCTGAGGCACCCCCCTCTCAAGAAGGGGGACTTTTTGGGGGTCCGCAAGCCCCGTCTGGAATTCCCTACCCAGGGTCACTTTGATGCGCTGATCCCTAGTGAATGGGAGAGGCCCAGTCGGCTTCCTGGTGTTCCTCAGGGATGGGATAAGAAGTATCCTTTTCCGGTGGAGGCGGTTAAGCGCTGGTCTTCTCCTCCCGAGGTCGACGCGCCAGTTTTAGGTTTGACCGACTCTTCTGTGCTGAACACCCCTGACGCCACTTCCCTTAAGGATGGCGAGGATAAGCGCCTTGATCAGATGGCGTGCCACGCATTTGCCATTGTGGGCTCGGCCCTGCGGCCTGTTTGTGCTTCTGTGCTGGTGTCACTTGCTACCAGGTCTCTTATCAGGGACTGGCTGAATAACGCTCATTTTGATCCAGCTTGCGCTGAGTTCGCTATCCTTAAGAGATGCGAATTGTTCATGGATTTTGTCATGTTTGCGATGGAAGATTCTATTGTCGTGTGTAGTAGGACTTCAGCCTTACTGGTGGCTATGCGCAGATTGGTCTGGCTCCGCCAGTGGGCGGCGGACGTTGGGGCCAAGAAGCACACAGCTCTTCCCTTCTTGGGTACGCGGCTGTTTGGAGATAAATTGGATGCTGTTGCTAAAGGAAGTAAGTTACCTCAGCGGAAGAAACGGCGCCGCCCCTTTCAGGGGGCTGGCTCGTTCAATCCTTCCTTTCGAGGGGCCAGAGCGGCTAGGGGTTTGGCCTTCTCGGGTGTCAGGGGCTCGTCCTGGAACAGGGGCAGAGGTCGGGCACGTCCCGCGGCTGCCTGGGGTTCCAAGCCTGCCGTTAAGCCGGCTCAGCAATGAAGGGGCGCCCTCGCCCGCCAGGGTGGGGGGACGGCTGCGGCTCTTCTTCCAGGTCTGGGCCCGGGAGGTCACAGACAATTGGATCTTGGAAGTGGTCTCCTCCGGGTACAAACTGGAGTTTAAGTACTGGCCGCCCCCAAGATTCTTAAGGGCTTGGGTGCCCTCTGACCCTCAGGCTGCACAGGGGCTCCTGTTAGCAGTCAGAAACCTTCTGGACATGGGGGTGATATGTCCGGTGCCTCTGGTGGAGAGAGGCAGGGGTTACTACTCCCAACCTTTTCACCGTTCCCAAAAAAGGAGGGTTCGGTGAGACCCATTCTAGACCTCAAGGTTCTCAACAGGTTTATCAGAGCCAAAAAGTTCTGCATGGAGACTCTGCGCTCGGCTATCAATTCCCTTCGCCTAGGGGATTTTATGACATCCATAGACCTCAAGTATGCGTATCTGCATGTTCCGATTTCTCAGGCACATCAGAGATTCAGTTTGCAGTGGAGGATCAGATCAACATTATCAGTTTGTAGCTCTTTCCTTCGGTCTGACCTCGGCGCCGAGGGTCTTCACCAAGGTCTTGGCGGGAATAATGGCTCTGCTCAGAGCTCAGGGCATTCGCATTGTGCCTTATCTGGACGACCTGTTGATCTCAGCTTCTTCCCTCCGTGAGGCGGAGCTGGACACCCACCAGGTGGTGTCGACCCTGGAGAGGTTCGGGTGGGTGACCAACCGCACCAATCTTCTCTCTTCCCCGTCTTGTGTGATTTCATTTCTGGGCATGAATCTGGATACCATTCTGACCAGAGTGTTTCTGCCCCAGACCAAGGTGCAGGGGATTCAGGGTCTGATCCGCCTTCTTCTGGCCAATCCTTGTCCCTCTATCCGACAGGGGATGAAACTGGTGGGCTTTATGGTATCCTCCTTCGAGGCGGTACCGTTTGCACAGTTTCACGTGAGATCTCTTCAACTTCACCTATTGACGCATTGGGACAGGTGTCCGCAGTCATTGGATCAACCTTTTCAGGATGTCTCCCAGGGTTCGGTAGTCCCTTCGGTGGTGGCTGGAATCGAGCAACCTGTTGAAGGGCAGATCCTTTCTGGTCCCTTGTTGGGAGACGGTTACCACGGATGCCAGCCTGTCGGGCTGGGGAGGTTATTGAAAAAGTCATCAGTTCAGCGGGGTGTGGGGTCCTCAGGAGGCTCACACCCCCATCAATGTCTTGGAGCTCAGAGCTATCCGACTGGTTCTGGCTCGGCTGACCTCACATTTACAGGGTCTACCGGTTCAGGTTCGTTCAGACAACTGAACGGCGGTAGCTTACATCAATCACCAAGGAGGGACTCGCAGCAGGAGTGCCCTCAGGGAAGTCTCTCTGATCCTGCACTGGGCGGAGAGCAATGTTCCTTGCATTTCGGCAGTCTACATTCCAGGAGTAGAGAACACGGAGGCGGATTCCCTGAGAAGGGGATCCTCTCGCCAAGGAGAGTGGTCTCTCAACCCCGAGGTTTTTCTGGATCTTTGCTGCAAGTGGGGGACTCCGGAGGTGGATCTTGTTGCCTCGAGGCACAATCACAAACTTCCGGCCTTTGTGTCTTTCTCAGGATCCTCTGTCTCTGGCAGTGGATGCTATGTCACTGGCTTGGAAGTAGCTGGGTTTTCTGTACCTGTTTCCGCCCGTCTCCATGCAGGGCAAGGTAGTTCGCAAGCTGGTTCTAGAAGGGGCACCAGCGATTCTGGTGGCTCCAAGGTGGCCAAGAAGGGTTTGGTACGCAGACGTGGTAAGGATGGCCGTAGATCAGTACCGGCTTCCTTTGTTGCCGGATCTTCCATCTCAGGGTCATCTACTTTACCCCAATTTACAAACGCTGGCTTTGACTGCTTGGCTGCTGAAACTTTCATCTTGAAAGAGGAAGGTTTGTCTGAGGCTGTTGTTCAGACCTTGATTAGGGCTAGGAAGCGGTCCTCTTCTGGCATTTACTATAGGACTTGGAGGTCCTATATTGATTGGTGTGAGGCTAGGGCCTTGCCTTGCAGGGTGTTTCGATACCCAGGATTTTGGAGTTTCTTCAGCATAATCTGGATCTTGGGTTCCAGCTTAGTACTTTGAAACGAGAGGTTTCTGCTCTGCCGGTTTTCTTCCAGAGGTCTTCGGGGAACCTTCCGCAAGACGGACGCTTTTTTCGTGGTGCCCTGCGGGCCCAGGAAAGGTTTGGCGCCTGCTAAGTCTACGATTAGCAAATGGATTCGTCAGGCCATTGTTGGGGCCTATTCTGCTAAGGGGAGGACTCCTCATTTTAGGGTCACTGTGCACTCTACTTGTGCGGTTGGTGCGTCCTGGGCTTTTCAGCACCAGGCTTCTGTTCAATAAATTTGTAAGGCTGCTACTTGGTCTTCCGTTCATACTTTTTCCAAGTTTTACAAGGTTGATGTGCTGTTTTTGGCCGCAAGGTTCTGCAAGCTGCAGTGGTTTGAATTGGTACATTCTTTACTGTTTCTGGTTCCCACCCATGCTATTGGATGTCCCACATGTCATGAAGATCGAAGTGGAGTGTATGTCACACTTAAAATAATAACCTTTTGTAAGTAATCAACTTTAAAACGGGTATTATGAGTGTGCCATACACTCCACTTCGCCCCACCCCTTTTTTTCAGGTATTCTGGGGCTTTTATATGGTGAACCATTGGTTTTGTTAGGTTATAATTGGTTCTTCCTTGTCCCCTTACTGCTTTTTTGCACTGGGAAATTGGTGGGAGGTCCCAGGTATATATATGGACCGGGAGGAGCTTTCTTTTTTTGCATATTCATCTCTGCAGAAGTTCGTCCTCTACTGGAGATTACCCACATGTCAAGATCGAAGTGGAGTGTATGGCACACTCATAATACCCGTTTTAAAGGTAAGTATTCACAAAACTGTATTTTTGCCACGGGTAGCATTGCAGGTCCCCCACCCATCTCTATTTATCACAGCTGAATGGATTGAGCCCTGCCTCGGCCTACTTTGTCAGCTGTACAAGCAAATTAAGGAGGGGGAGGGGTTGCTTAGTTAATAGTTTGAATGAATATGTAGGAAATGGCTCATTGTGTAGCAAAGGAAAAAAAAAAGGGGGTTGAGGGCATTTTAAAAAATACCACATCCAGGGTCAGATTTCTCAGATTGAAACAACTGTTTTTTTTGTGAACACAACTCAGTGTGGCTGACTTTAGTAAAGACCTGTGCTGTTAATACATTGTGTGTAAATAGTGTATTCTAAGTATGTCACACACCCCGCTTCAAGATATCCATAACATGTGGGTAATACCGACCTGAAGAGGGCGATCTGCAGAGATGATAGGGAAAAAGCCCCTCCCGGTCCATAAATACCTTGGACCTCCCACTCATTACCCAGTCTTTCATCTCTGCAGACGGCGAGCAAGTCAGAAGATGATGCCTCCTCCTTGCACAGGGGGACTTGAGGTAGCCGGGATTATTCCCGGCCCGCTTTTTATTTCTATTTCCGCCCAGATACCCTTTTATTTACCACACATGCCTCCCAGCCTTGGCTGAGGTTTGGGCGAGGGTAGATTGGCACATTAGGTGCTTAGGAGCTAAGCTCCACCGTGAGACCCTGTACCAGAGGGTAGGCGGTTATCCGGCCTGGTGACCCCGGTTTGGGATGCCCTGTCCCTCGGCCATTTCACCCCAGGTGGTGTTCCCCTCTCCGGATGCCCTTCTCCTCGAGGGGGGGGGGGGTGTTGGGGGCCTTTATTCAGGTGTGTCTGTTAGATGTACTGGTTAGTGTAGTGTTTTTACTTTAGAGGTCTGCGGCCACCTCTCATGGTGGCATGGCTGAGGAGAACCCTCTCCTCAGCTTTTGCTAGTAGGAGGCGGGGACGGGCGCTGGCACGTCGCCGCGGCCCGCCTTCCTGCCGTTCTTATTCTCTTTACCGGCCGCCGCCATTGCCGCGGCGCCGGTCCCCTGTCATGGCGTCAGTGCGCTGGTGAGGAGAGAGGTCTCCTCACATGCTGAGTACAGGGGGCGGGGACGGGCGTTGGAGCGTCGCCGCGGTCCGCCCCCCCCCCCCCCCCCCCCCCCGGCTGACTGCTGTCATTACCGGCAACGCAGCTACCGCTGCGGCGCCGGTCTCTGTTCGGGCCTTGCGTTTGGTACAGGGGGCGGGGCAGGGCTTTCGGCGGGCCGCCGAGGCCCGCCCCCGTTCGGCAGGCGCCACCGTGGAGCCTGGGTTCTGACATGGAAGGGGGCGGGGCCACGGACATCGCGCTCTCCGCGCTGGCCACGCCCCCTTCTCTCTGCCTCCGTGCTGCTGCTGGCTCTTCGTGAGGTGCGGACGCCATCTTCTCGGCGGAGGAAGTCACAGTGAGTGGCCCTGTGGGCCCCATCTATATTTTCTATCTTGTTTTGCATTTCTCTTACATGTGCTTATATCATGTTCTATTGTGTCTTCCAGGTAGACCTACGTTAGGTTTAGGGGGTTTCTCCCGGTCCTAGGGTCCCTGGGTTAAAATTTTACCGACTTCAAATCCTCCCACTTGGGACATTAAAGGGGCATCCCGGGTTGCTTATATGCGTAATTCCCTTGGTCATAGCGACTACACATAAGTTCACCGTATGGAGGCATCCCCGGATACTGGGCTCGGGCTCCCCTCGTGGCAATTCCGGAAGTGTATGTTGTGTGGGGTATCCATTACTGGGGACGATGTACTTCTGTGTATACCTTGTGCACAGCAAACTATTCCGGACCTCAGGCGTCTGGGTCAGCACCGCCGGTCGCTTCCTCTCCTCCTCCCAGCTTGATACGCACCCCGTGTGACGTTGTCATGGGTGGGGAGCTGCAATCTGAGATGTGCGCCAGATTGGCCAACCTTGAAAAATTACTCTCTGGCACGGTCGCCCGTAAGGCTCCGGCTAAGAGAAAGCACTTGTCGCCCGGCTTCGCCGGTGGATGACCTTGATGATGTTAATAATCTGGATTGGTCTGACTACTCCCCGCTAGAGGAAGGGGAGGTTTATGAGGATTTGGATAATTCAGACGATCAGCAGTTTGTTGGCGCTGATGCTGAGCTTGGGGACTTGGGGAGGTCCTCGGATACTCCTAACGCTCTGGCTCAGATGTTTGAGGTTTTGGCTATTTCTCCTCCTGAGGAGGTTCCTCAGCAAAAGGGGGAGTTTTTCGAGGAATCCAGGCCGCGCTTGGAATTTCCTAATCAAAAACACTTTGACAAAATTATTACTAAGGAATGGGACAGGCCTGCTCGGCTCCCTGGTATTCCTCAGGGGTGGGATAAAAAATATCCCTTCCCTTCGAATACGGTAAAGCGTTGGGCATCCCCCCCCCCCCGAGGTGGATGCACCGATTCTGGGGTTGTCTAACACTGCTGTTTTAAATAACCCCGATTGCTCCACTCTCAAAGACGGAGAGGATAAACGCATTGACCAGATGGCTTGTCATGGTTTTGCCAGTGTTGGGTCAGCCATGCGGCCCGTTTGTGCTTCGGCGCTGATGGTGGTGGCTGCCAGGTCTGTGGTCAGGGACCTGTTGACTTCTTCCGGGCTTCGTCCGGGTAGTGACGAGTTCCTTGGCCTTAAAAGGTGTGAATTGTTTTTGTCGTTTGTACTAGCCGCCTTAGATGACACTCTGATGATGTGTGGCAGGACGTCTGCTCTGCTAGTGACTATTTGGCGGTCGGTTTGGTTGCGCCAGTGGGCGGCCGATTTTATGTCCAAAAAGTCGCTGACGGCTCTACCTTTTGTAGGATTACGGCTCTTTGGAGAGAAATTGGATTCCGTCACCAAAGGTGGTAAGTTACCTCAACGCAAGAAACGACGCCGTCCCTTTCAGGGGGCGCTTTCCTTTACCCCTTCCTTTCGTGGGGCCAGAGCTGGCAGGGGATTTGCCTTCCCCCTCCTCCAGAGGAGATTCCGGGAATAGGGGCAGAGGACGTGCCCGTCCAGGATACAGTTGGGGCTCTAAGCCCAAACCCGCTGTTAAGCCAGCTCAGCAATGAGGGGGCGCCCTCACCCATGCGGGTGGGGAGACGGCTGCAACACTTCTCCCAGGTCTGGGATCAGGAGGTCTCGGACAGATGGATCCGGGAAGTGGTGTCTTCCGGTTACAAGCTGGAGTTCGAGCTCCGGCCCCCTCCCAGATTTTTCAGGTCTCGGGTGCCTTCGGAACCTCTGGCCGCGCAGGGACTCCTGGTGGCAGTAAAGAGTCTTCTGGACGTGGCTGTCATTTGCCCAGTGCCCCCCTCAGACCAGGGCAGGGGCTTTTATTCCAATCTGTTCACGGTACCCAAGAAGGACGGCTCGGTCCGACCCATCTTGGATCTGAAGTTTCTCAACAGGTTCATCCGGTCGCGGAAATTCCGCATGGAAACGCTGCGTTCTGCTATTCACTCTCTTCGTCAGGGGGACTTTCTGACGTCAATAGACATCAAGGACGCTTACCTGCACGTTCCGATTTTTCCAGCACACCAGAGGTTTCTCAGGTTCGTGGTGGAGGATCGGCATTTTCAGTTTGTGGCACTCCCTTTTGGTCTTACCTCGGCTCCTCTGGTTTTCACCAAGTTGCTAGCGGGGCTGATGGCTCTACTCAGAGTCCAGGGTATCCGCATCGTGCCTTATTTGGACGATCTTCTCATTATGGCATCTTCCTTCAGCCAAGCAGAGTTGGACACCAGGATGGTGGTATCCACACTGGAGAGATTCGGTTGGGTGATCAACTACCCCAAGTCATCTCTTTCCCCGTCCAGGGTAGTGACCTTTCTGGGAATGTCTCGGGATACTTCTCAGGCCAAGGTGTTTCTGCCCCAGTCCAAGGTTCTTTTGATTCAGGAGTTGGTTCGGCTTCTCTTGTCCGGCCATCCGGCTAGGGATGAGACTGGTGGGATTGATGGTGGCCTTATTCGAGGCAGTTCCCTTTGCGCAGTTTCACACAAGGACGCTCCAGCTCCATCTGTTGGCGGTTTGGGACAAGTCTCCACTATCGTTGGATCAGTCCTTCCTGATGACCCCCCGGGTTCGACGATCCCTTCACTGGTGGTTGAGTTCCGTCAATCTGTTGAAGGGCAGATCCTTTCTGGCCCCTTGTTGGGAGACAGTCACCACGGATGCCAGTTTGTCAGGTTGGGGGGGTGTCTGGAAGGATCTTCAGTTTCAGGGTCTGTGGGGCCCTCAGGAGGCTCACAAGCCCATCAATGTCCTGGAATTGAGAGCCATCAGGTTGGTTCTGTTTCGCTTGACTCATCAGTTGCAGGGCTTGCCAGTTCAGGTTCGATCGGACGGCAGTTGCTTACATCAATCACCAGGGAGGGACTCGCAGCAGGAGTGCCCTCAGGGAAGTGTCTTTGATTCTGGACTGGGCGGAGAGCCACGTCCCGTATATCTCAGCAGTCTACATTCCGGGAGTGGAGAACACGGAGGCGGACTCTCTGAGCAGGTCCTCTTCTCGCCAGGGGGAGTGGTCTCTCAGTCCCCAGGTGTTTCGCTTGATTTGCCTCAGGTGGGGGTTCCCGGCGGTGGAACTCTTTGCCTCTCGTCACAAGCTTCCGGTATTTGTGTCTCTCTCGCAGGATCCACTGGCTCTTGCGGTGGATGCCATGTCCCTGAACTGGAGGGATCTGGGGTTTCTGTACCTGTTCCCTTCGTTTCCAATGGTAGCCAGAGTGGTGCGCAAGCTGGCCCTGGAGGACGCGTCGGCAATTCTGGTGGCACCAAGGTGGCCAAGACAGGTTTGGTTCGCAGACCTGGTCAGACTGGCAGAGGATCAGTTCGTTCTGCCTCTGCTGCCGGACCTGCTCACCCAGGGTCGGCTACGCTATCCCAATTTACCATCGCTGGCTTTGACGGCGTGGCTGCTGAAACCTCCATCTTGAAGGAGGAAGGTCTTTCTGATGCGGTGATTCAGACTCTTATTAGCGCCAGGAAGCGGTCTTCCTCTACCGTTTACTATAGGACCTGGAGGTCCTATATTGACTGGTGTGAAGGTAGGTCTTTCCCATGTAGGGAATTTTCGATTTCCAGGATTCTGGAGTTTCTTCAACATGGTCTGGATCTGGGGCTCCAGCTTAGTACTCTGAAGGGGCAGGTTTCTGCCCTGGCGGTGTTCTTTCAAAGGTCCTTGCACTTCATCCTTTGGTCAAGACTTTTTTCCAAGGGGTTACACATGTTCGGCCTCCTAAGGAAGCCTTTGGTTCCAGTTTGGGATTTGAACTTGGTTCTTTCTGCTCTTCAGGGTCCTCCGTTTGAGCCCTTGAATGAGGTTGCCTTGTCTTCACTTACGCAAAAGGTGGCCTTTTTGGTGGCTATCACTTCTATTAGGCGTGTTTCTGAGTTGGCAGCTTTGTCCATTAAAGCTCCGTACTTCGAAAGGCATCAGGACAAGGTGGTTTTTCGTTTCAAGCCGGATTTTCTTCCTAAGGTTTCTGCTTTTCATCTAAATCAGGACATTGTTCTGCCCTCTCTGTGTCCTAATCCCAGCAACGACAAGGAGAGGGCTCTGCATTCTTTGGATGTGGTTCGCGTTGTGAAATACTATTTGGTGGTAACGTCTTCCTTTCGTAAGACTGATGCTTTTTTTGTGGTGCCCTCTGGGCCTAGGAAGGATTTGGCACCTGCCAAGTCTTCCATTAGTAAATGGATTCGTCAGGCCATTATTGGGGCCTATTCTGCTAAGGGGAGGAGTCCCCCTTTTCGTGTTACTGCTCATTCTACTCGTGCGGTTGGAGCGTCCTGGGCCTTCCAGCACCAGGCCTCTGTTGAGCAAGTTTGTAAGGCCGCTACTTGGTCCTCTGTTCACACTTTTTCCAAGTTTTACAAGGTTGATGTTCGGGCCTCAGCGAACGCTGTTTTTGGCCGCAAAGTTCTGCAAGCTGCAGTGGTTTAAGTTGTGCCTTGTTGCCTTGTTTTGGATCCCCGCCCTTTTATGGACACTGCTATTGGATGTCCCACATGTTATGGATATCTTGAAGCGGGGTGTGTGACATACTTAGAATAATACCATTTTGTGAATACTCACCTGTAAAATGGGTATTATAAGTATGTCACACACCCCGCTTCACCCGCCCTTCTCGTATTCTGGATCCTTTATATTGTGAACTTTGCGTTGCTGTGTCTTATATTTGGCTCTTCCTGGTCCCTTAGCTTACTGCTTTCTTTATACTGGGTAATGAGTGGGAGGTCCCAGGTATTTATGGACCGGGAGGGGCTTTCTTTTCCCTATCATCTCTGCAGATCGCCCTCTTCAGGTCAGTATTACCCACATGTTATGGATATCTTGAAGCGGGGTGTGTGACATACTTATAATACCCATTTTACAGGTGAGTATTCACAAAATTGTATTTTTCCCAATGCATGACACGGCCTGCTTCACGAAGTCATAACATCTGGGTGTTCCGCCACAAGGTGGCGCAGTGCACTGCAGAAGAGTTCCGCCCGGTACCATATAAAAACAGATTCACCATAGACTTATCCAGTTGTTCTCTGCAGTGCTTACTGCGAAGATAGAAGATGGCTCCCTCTCTATGAGCAGGTGTGCGGGGCAACCAGGCCTGCGGCCCTGCATGTCTATTTCCACCCGTTTCCGGACCCTCTGTGCCTCCCAGCCTCGGCTGACGGATCGGGTGACGCTGCTCCAAGCCGCAGACCCTGTACCACAAAGGGTAGCCAGCCATAGGCTTTATGGTGAGCCTACTAGGGATGCGGAGTTCCTGTCCTGGCTTCTGAGGGGGTGAGTGTTTTGGGAGTCTATGGAATGTTTTTTCTGTGTTCGGGCATCGCCCCCTGCCTGCTCGGGTGGTGGTGTGTGTTTTTAGACTGTTTTTGTATACTTTTGCCGCCGTCCCCGCTTTGTACTGCGCTCCGCGGCGGGCGGTGCTATATCTGTGAGGAGTTTTTTACTGTGCGGATGACGTCGGCGAGGTCACTTGAGCGCCATTTTCCCGCTCTTCGCGGGGGCGGCGGATGACGCGTATCACGTCGTTCTCCCGCGGCCCGCCCCTCAAGGTTCCTCTGTCGGCGCCATCTTGCTTCTGCTGCGTGTCTGGGGCCCATCCCTGGGCTGCGGCTGTGATTTCTGCCTGTGTCGCTTCCTCCGATGGTCTGGCGGCGGGCGTTCCTTGTCCTGCTTGGTCCGTGAGTCCCCTCCGGGGTTCTTTTGTTGTGCTGCGGGATACTTATGTATTTTTGGTTATGTCTTTTAGGCGGGACACCTGGTGGGTTGTGGTTTCTCCTGGTCCTGCTCCTTACCGCCCCCCCCCCCTTCATCTCCCCCTACTATTCTGGGGGCGTCCCTTGGGGACGGCATCCCGGGTGGCTTTATTAGCTGTTACCCTGTGCTGGCATATTGCTCCTGTATTAATCACCATATGGAGGCTTCTGGGGATAATGTGCTCGGGGGCCCTTCGGGACAACCCCGGCGGTGTTCCATGTGTGAGTAATGACGTCACTGTGTGTGGGCCGTGCACCCAAGCTGTCCTTGCGCTTCAGTCTGGGCTGCCTGCTTCTTTACCAAGTTCTGCGCCCCCTTCGGCGTCTCCTACCCCACCGCGCCTGCATTTAGCCCCCCAGTGAGGGGGATACTAGCAGGGGGTCACATTCTGATCTGGCACTTTGTGTGGCCAGCATTGAAAGACAGCTTGCCAGGCCTGTTCCACGTAAGGCTTCTAGCAAGAAGCGGCACCTGGCTTCCATGCCTGACCTGTTTACTGAGGAGCAGGAGGAAATTGATCTTTTTGATGAACGTTACTCCCTAGAGGAAGGGGAGTTTTTCCCAGGCTCTGATTCTTCTGGGGACCAGCTGGTGGGCGGCGACAGTGACCCTGGGTCTGAGTCTGAGGATTCCTGGTTCCCCGAGGACACTGCTAATCTGTCTCACATTTTTGAGGTTTTGCACATTGCTCCCCCTGAGGTGGCTAAGAGGAAACGGGGTGAGCTTTTTCATGCTGTTAAGCAGTGTCTGGAGTTCCCTGAGCAGAGTAATTTCACTAATATGGTGCTCAAGGGGTGGGAATGTCCTAGTAGATTGCCCGCGCTGCCTAGAGGGATTGGTTAAGAAGTATCCTTTTCCTGCTGATCTGGTTAAGCGATGATCGGGTCCCCCCGAGGTAGACGCGCCTGTTCTTGGGTTGTCCAACACTGAGCATTTTCAGTTGACTCTTCTCGCTTGACCGCTCCCCTTCTGGAATTGCCAGGCTGGGGGTGCTCGGTCCGTCTGACGACAGACATACTACATTAACCATTGGAAGGGGCCTGGAGCTGGCGGACCTTCCAGGGAGTGTCTGTTCCCTTCTGGGCGGAGACAATGCTCCCTGCATGTTAGTGATATTAGCTCTGGCGAAGCCCCTCTGCGACAGGATGTGCTAATTCCCGTGTCGTTATGTCCAACCAGTCGTGGATCTGCTGGGTTCCGTCACCTTCACAGGCTATCGGCCTTTGTTTCCCTGTCCCAGGATCCTATGTCAGTGGTCCAGATGCCTTTAGTACCCTCTTGACAGGACGTTTGGTTCTGTCTGTCCTTCTCCATTCCCTCTGCTAGGCAGGGTTATGCGGAAGATTACTCTGGTAAGGGGACCAGTGATTCTGGTGGCCCCCAGTTGACCTAGTATAGTGTGGTTGCAGGTATGGTACTGTGGTCAGTAGTTCTGCACCTTGCCAGGAGTGCCAGTTAATCACTCAGGGCCCCTTACGTCACTATAATTCTTGGTCCCTGGCCTAGTCGATCTGTCTGCTGCAACATACATCTTGATGGAGACAAGTTTTAGCTGTCTCTGTGTTTGTGACTATGGGAAGGCTAGGAGTAAGTCTCTTCCTCGTCTTCTTCTATTGTTGTAGGGTATGGCATACCCACATTTATTGGGTCGAGTCTAGTTCTCTTGTTGGACGTTCTCGGTTCACAGGTTTCCAGTGTGGCTTTCAGCATGAATTGGAGTTGGTTCCCCAGCTCAGTTCTCTGATGGGTCAGGCTCTGCCCTGTCCACCTTGCCTTAGCAGTCCCTGGCTCAGTCTTTCTTGGTTAAGACTTCCTTCAGGGGGTGCTCATGTGCGTCCTCCATGTACTCCTATGGTCCCTGTTGGAATTGAAATTGAATTCATTCCGTCTGCTTGCAGGATTGTCCCTTGGTCCTATTCAGGACGCTGTCTGGATGTCCTTACCCTCAAGGTTGTCCTTCTGGTGACTGTTACCTTGGTCAGGCGTGTGTTAGCGGGAGGTTCGGTCTACCTAGCCCTCATTCCTTGAGATACACCAGGATAAGGTGGAGGAAGTGGTTCTGCATTCCTTATACAGGTGTTCTCAGTTTTTTCCTTAGGAGTCGCTGTGTCCTTTAGGGGAACTGAGATTCCTTGGGGTTTGTGGCCATTACATCCTGAATGTGCCCGATCTCGTCTGCTCTCGGGAGTTGGTCCTGGTTGTTACCTTAATGGATGTTACTCCTGGTACCTTGTTCGGCCTTTGGCTTCTGCCAAAATTGTAGCGATCGGATTCGTCAGGCTGTTTACTCAGGCCTATTCAGGCAAGGAGAAGATTCTACCTTGTTCCCTTGATTACTTCTCTACGCATGCTTGATGCCTCTTGGGCCTTTCAGCACCGTTTATTCTGTTGAACTGGTTGGCTAGGCCACTACCATTGGCCTTCTGCTCATACCTTTTGCAAGGTTTTACAATGTTGATGTTAGGGCCTCAGCTCATGCTGTCTTGGCCGTATGGTTCTGCAGGTGACAGTGCTTAAACTGTCTGCTGTTGTCGTTTTTGTTGGGGATTCCACCCTACTTTATGGACACTGCTTTTGGATGTCCCAAGTGTAAGTAATCTATCTGGAGCAGGACGTGCTGTATACTAAGAATAATACAATTCTGTGAAATACTCACCTGTAGAATTGATATTATTTGTATACAGTACGTCCTGCTCCACCCCACCCCACCCTGGTTTTGCATTTTTCTGGATCCCCTGTATGGTGATTGTTCTCTTTGTTATCATTACCAGTTGTTCTGGGTGGTTTAATTCTCCCAGCTTCTTGTTCACTGCTTTTCAATGCTGGGGATTTGTGGGAGGTCCCTGGGTATTTGAAGGACCGGGAGGAGCCTTTTTTCCATGTCTCTGCAGTGCAGCGCCATCTGGCGGAGCATAACCCAAGTGTAAGTATTTGGAGCAGGACGTACTGTATACAAATAATATCAATTCTACAGGCGATTATTTCACAGAATTGTATTTTTTGTGGTCCCTTCGGGTCCTAAGAAGGGTCTGGCTCCAGCTAAGTCTACCATCAGCAAGTGGATCCGTCAGGCTGTTATTCAGGCCTATTCTGCTAAAGTGAAGGATCCTCCCTTCCGCCTTACTGCTCATTCCACTCATGCTATTGGTGCTTCTTGGGCTTTTCAGCACCAGGCTGCTGTTGAACAAGTTTGCAAGGCCGCTACTTGGTCTTCTGTTCTTTTTCTAACTTTTACAAGGTTGATGGTAGGGCCTCAGCTGATGCTGCATTTGGCTGCAAGGTTCTGCAGGCGGCAGTGGTTTGATCTGCATGTTACTTCTGGGGATCCCACCCTACCTTACGGACACTGCTATTGGATGTCCCAAACGTAAGGAATTACACTCTGGAGCAGGACGTGCTGTATACTTAGAATAATACAATTCTGTGATTACTCACCTGTAGAATTGGTATTATACGTATACAGCACGTCCTGCTCCACCCCACCCTTGTTTTCATTGTTAGTGCCTCTGTATGGTGATTGTTATGGTTAAAATTGTTTGATTATGGTTATTCTCCCGGCTTCTTGCTAACTGCTTGTCAATACTGGGGATTTTGTTGGAGGTCCCTGGAATATAAGGGGCCGGGAGGAGCCACTTTTTTACTGTCTCTGCAGTCCAGCGCCATCTTGTGGATGTATAACCCAAACGTGAGGAATTACTCTGGAGCAGGACGTGCTGTATACGTATAATACCAATTCGGGTAACCAGGTGAGGAATCACAGAATTTGTAATTTTTAATATGGGTGATCTGGGTTGGGGGGCCCTTAGCTCGGCATCTCATATCGGGATGCCAGCAGTGCAAGGGTCACAGCCAGAGATGGTAAAAATAGCAGTTTCTTGTTCTGCTTTGATTCACTGAAATGGTTCTTTGCATTCAATCATTATCTTTTAACCCTTGTGTCTCCATAGTTTTGGGAGGTGATCAGTGATGAGCATGGCATCGATCCAACAGGAACCTACCATGGGGACAGCGACCTGCAGCTGGAAAGAATCAATGTCTACTACAATGAGGCCTCCGGTATGTCCTAGCCCTACATGTTGTCATGATCCCAGTTTTTTTTTTGTTTTTGTTTTTTTTTACACTTTCCAGGTGGTGGGAGTTTCCTCTCCCATGAGTACTGCCTGTATTAGTATGAGGCTTTCCTTAAACCGGACCTTCACCATGATTTATTGAAAAGTCAAAAACCCTTAAACGATTCCCCAGCATCTAAAATTAATATATTTTAAGTTTTTAGTCACTTATTAGTCTTACCCCCACTGGGCTGCAACTCTGTTCAGGACTTTAGGATATGGGCGCCACCATCTTGACACAGAAGCATCACACTTACTGAGGAGAGGAGAGTAGGATAAAGTACAGGGCGGTGGGTTATAGCTGTGCTTTGCTCAGACAGAGCAGAGCTGGGGTCAGGAAAAGGTCAGCAGTCCCAGAATGCAGAGTAGCACAGTCAGAAGGCACTTCCTGTTTGCAGGCTGCCTGATATTCCATGAACCGCCATCTTGGATATTTAAAGGCTCATAACATGCAGTAGATGCAGGTAGGATGATTTTTAATGTGAGCAATCTGTATGTACAGGGTGTGGGAAACATGATAGACTCTTATTCAGAGTGAAGGTCCGCTTTAAGTGTCGAGAGGGAGGGGGACAGCTCAGAGGTGACTAGAAGGAGAAAGGAGGAACTGGTTGGCAGCCAGGAAGGGAGGAAGAGGCACTAAATGGCGGATCGTCCATCTTCAAGGGCAATTGCCTTGATTGATCGATGATGCCCAGAGGGAGGAAGAGGGTGCCTCAGACTGAGCATGGAAAGGATTGGTCCTCTGGCTGAAAGTGAAGGCAAACCCCGAGGTCGGCAGCACTAAATGCGGGGATCTGCATGGAAAGATTTAACCCCTGCCTGGACAGTGACCTAAAAGTAATTGTCAAGCTAAAATAAGCTGCTCCTACAGACTGGCCGCACTGGACCAGAAACTAACTACGCTGCTGAAATAACCCGTGTAACATAGTGTTCAAGCTATAAAGTGGGACCTGGCTGGTTAAAAGCAGCCCCACCGTACCTGTCTAAAAGATTCCAGGGCCTGCCATTTGCTTACTGATTTTTGGATACCCCGCTACGGAAACCCTCCAGGAGCGAAGAGGAAATCAGGGGTGACAGGCTATGTGTATGTAGAGGGTGGTGGAAACATATAAAATGTTCTTATTCAGGGTGAAGGTCCAGTTTAACCGACATGTGTTGATATGGATTTTTAATTTTACACAATTTCGTGATTGTGCTCCTTTAACTGTTGGGAGTGGTTTAACAGATGCTGGTTATAATGGACTCTCAGTGGGTGTTCTGCTTGTGTAAAGCAAACTTGTTTTCGGCTATTGATGTCCTGTTGTGTGTTTTTTTTTTTCTAGGTGGAAAGTATGTCCCCAGAGCCATCCTTGTGGACCTGGAGCCAGGCACCATGGACTCTGTCCGTTCCGGACCATTTGGACAGATCTTCAGGCCAGACAACTTTGTTTTTGGTGAGTTAGGTTGGGCTTGTACAGGATTTGAAGTGTATTTTCATTTTTTTTCGCTGCTTAGTTATTGTGTGGGTAGGATACAATGTGTTCTTTAGCCCTTTCAGCAGCAGAGCAATATTGCTTTGTGTTCCTCTAATCCAGGGTTTACCTAGGACCAGACAAATCCTGGATAAGATATCTTTTATATGACCAGTCAGCTGGTTTGCCAGACTATTATTTACCCCTGTAGCATTCAGAGGTGTGGACACCAGCTGCCCTCATTTCTGTATGTTACGCATGAATATGCACGCCCTACAGAGCTGATTGAACTAGAGCCCACACGCGCCATAGGACCGCATAGAAGGTGAGTCTTTTTATTTTTTTTTAGGGCGGTTTTTCTCACAGCCTTTGTGTGAGAACCAGCTGGTGACCATTAAAACTCTCCTTCTATACGGTCCCACAGTGCATGCATGAGCTCTTGTCATTTCCCCACTGTATGCTGCTTGGGATGCCTGGGCAATAATAAATGTAGTGGTACCAGTCGTTTGAAACTTCCTGGCGCCCCACAGCCGAGTGCTTATCCGCTAACAGTGGTCGAGGTGACTGGCCGCACTAGATCCATTCATTAAATGGAGAGGGGCGTGCCAGGCCTCGGCAACCCCCTCTATAGAAATGAATGTAGGCTGCTGTGCCCCCTCTTTGTGAATGATGCAAGGAGGCAGCCAGCCAACCACAGGGTGTGGCTGTGAGCATTTCAAACTCCGGGGAATAGGCCCAATCAGCTGTGCAGGAGTGTAGGCTAGTTTTGTGTGTTTTTTTTTTTTTCTTCTTCTACCCTGGACAGTCCATTAATGGGGCATCCCAAATCGGGATGCCTTTCAGTGGGCACAGTGTATACTTGCTATTTGCAGCAACCCGCACTGATGAAACGCAAGACCTCTGCAGCTGCATCCCTGCATCCGAATGCCCGCCAGTGTGCAGCTGTACAGAGTGCCACATTTCATTGGTGCGGGATCCTGGAAATGGTGATCATGCGGATTGGGAAATGGACTGCAGGGGATCTCGCTTTGGGATTACAAAAAAAATTGGAGGCACTCCAAATGCAAGCCAGCCTCCAAGTCGTATGGATTAAGACGATTGTGTTCAATGTTGTCTTTATCCTAGATTATTTCTAACATAGAAAGGTGACGGCAAAAGGAGACTATACAGTCCATCTAGTCTGCCCTTATGTGTATACTGTATGTTCTCTTTATCTTATGATAGATGGAGGCTTATTATCCCAGGCATGTTTAAATTCACTGACTGTTTATTTTCCTAGTGCATGGCACGGCCTGTTTCATGAAGTCCTTACGTCTGGGATATTCCGCCACAAGGTGGCACAGTGGACTGCAGAAGATTTGTGGCTCCTCCCGGCCCCATATAAAAACAGTAATCACCAAAGACCTCTCCAGTGTTTCCTCTGCAGTGATACTGCGAAGATGGCTCTTTATATTGCGCAGGTGAGCTGGGCAACCAAGCCTGCGGCCCTGCATGTCTATTTCCACCCGCTTCCGGACCCTCTGTGCCTCCCAGCCTCGGCTGACGGTTCGGGTGAGGGTAGAGGAGCACTTTGGGTCAGGTGCTCAGGAGCGTTGCTCGAAGCCGCAGACCCTGTACCGCAAAGGGTAGCCGGCTATAGGCTTTTATGGTGAGCCTGCTGAGGGATTAAGTCTCCTGCCTTCGCTATGTGTGGGGGTGAGTTTGTGCTTTCTCCCCTTCCCTGTGTCTCCTGTCACCTCTCCACTCCCCTGGGCCCTGCTGGATGACTCCCGCCGCTGCCTGCCCTCCTCTCTTCTCCCCCTCTCCCCGTCGGGTATTCGCCGGAGGGGGGCTAGTGACATGGTCACGTGGGCGCGCTCTTCGGGGGGGCGGCGCCAGGGGATGACGCGTAACACGTCATACCCCCACGACCCGCCGCTCGAGGTTCTCTTCTCAGCGCCATCTCGCTGCTGCTGCGGGCGCGTGTCTGGTCTCCGGGGGCCATTTCCAGTGTGTGCTGCGGTGTGATCTGTCGGCTGCTCTGTCTTCCTGCTTGGCCGGTTGTGCGGTGATCGTCTGTGTGGGCTGCACGCGCTGTACCCTTTGGTCCGTAAGTCCCCCATGGGGGTTATTCTTAGTATACAGTACGTCCTGCTCCAGATAGATTACTTACACTTCGGTTATCCTCCGCCAGATGGCGCTGCACTGCAGAGACATGTAAAAACAGGCTCCTCCCGGCCCCTCAAATACCCGGGGACCTCCCACAATTCCCCAGATTTCTCTGCAGTGCTGACTGCGAAGACGTGAAATTATCACTCTCTCGCAGGTGAGCGGGGCTATTAGCCTGTGGCCTTGTTGGACTATTCCCACCGTCCTTCGTGTGATGTGCCTCCCAGCCTGGGCTGCGCTGGTCTGGTGAAGGTAGGCGGCACCATGCGTGCTTATGGAGCGCTGCTCCACTGCAGTCCCCCACCAAAGGGTAAGCGGTATAGGCTGATGGTGAGCCCTTATGGGATGCCCCTCCCGCATTATTTTCCCATGCCCGGTAGCGGTGGGCCCTGTACAAAGGTCCGCCATCCTCCCTCATTCTCCCTGTAGCCTTCGGGGGGGAAAGAAGGGGGGGTGGTGTGGGTGAGCGTGTATCGTCATGTTTTTTTGGACTAGTATATGTGGTGTCAGCCGCCACGCTGACTTGTCTTTTTACTATTGCAAATGCCGCCGCCGCGCGCGCGCCTTTTCCTTCATTTGGATGTTCCGCGCCGGGCGGCGGCGTTGCCTCAGACACTTCTGCGTTCTCATTGGCTGCTTGTCAGTGGACTTCGCGCTCTTCAGGGGGGCGGGGCCTGGCGCGCGCCCTGCGTCACGGCTCGCTCTGGCCCGCCCTTCGAGGTACTCGGCGCCATGTTGTCAGGTCGCGCGCGTGTGACGTTCTTACTTACCGTGGTCCGTAAGTGCCCTCGCGGGCAGCTTTATACTCATTGTAGTGGGTTTGGTTCTGACACCCTTTCTTCTTATTGTGTCTTTCAGACGGGTGAATCCATTGGCTTCTCCTGGCCCGGTGTAATTGATAGTTGGGCCTTGTAAAATTACTCCCACTTCCCTAGCAGGTCATTTGGGCATCCAGGGTTGCTTTATAGCGTCAATACCTACTGGCATATTGTGCCTAATAATCACCATATGGAGGCATCTCGGCATAATGTGACCGGGGTCCCCTTGGGACAAGACCGGCTGTGTATGGCGTGTGGACAGCCTCAAGCTGACGCTGACAAGGCACGGGTCTGCGTACCCTGTGCTGAGCAAGCGCTGGCTTTGCAATCTGGCCTGCCAGTGGCTGCACCTTGTTTCACTTCACCTACTCCCCCCAGCTTAAATCTATCTCCTGTTGAGTTGCATACTAGTGGGGATTCTCAGCCTGATGTGTCTTCTAGACTGCCTACTGCTGAACAGATTATTGCGAGGTCTTTAGCGCATAAGGGCCCTGGTAAGAAGCGGCACTTGACGCCTAATGTTACTGTTATCTCAGGAGTTTATGAATCTGTGTGGCTATACCCCGTCTGATGAAGGGGAGCTCTTTTCTGACTCAGGATCATCTGATGAGAGACCAAGGGGTCATGATGATTCTGGCTCTGACCCCTGGGCCCCGGATGACACTGACAGATTATTGACCCAGATCTTTGAGGTTCTGTCTATCTCTCTCCCTGGTGAGGCTCCCAGGCAAAAAGGGGAGTGTTTTCATACAGCAACATCACGTTTGGAATTTCTAGAGCAGGCACATTTCCATACCCTTGTGCTCAAGGAATGGGAGTGCCCCAGTAAACTTCCCGGGGTTCCAAGGGATTGGGATAGGAAGTATCCTTTTCCCCCTGAGGTGGTTAAATGTTGGTCATCCCCGCCCCCCGGGGACCTCTCACAATTCCCCAGATTTCTCTGCAGTGCTTACTGCGAAGACAGGAGGTGGGAGGTCCCCGGGGTGGATGTCCCAATCCTAGGGCTATCTAACACCCCTGTCATGCATTCTCCTGATTCTACAACCCTGCAGGATGCTGAGGACCAGCGCATTGACCTGCTGGCCTCCCACGCCTTTGCATGTGCGGGGACGGCGCTGCGCCCAGTCTGTGCCTCTGCCATTACTGCTGTGGCCACTAGAACCCTTATCAGAAATATGCTTGATAGTGCCCCTGATGATCTCCCTTGTGAGGTGTTTAATGCACTCTCCAGTTATGGTGTTTTTGTAAATTTTGTCCTATTAGCATTGGATGACACCATCAGAATGTGTGCAAGAACTTATACGCCGCTTGGTTTGGCTGCGACAGTGGGGTGCTGACAATGCTGCGAAGAAGGCCCTCACTGAGCTTCCTTTTAAGGGGCTACGCCTGTTTGGGGCCCGTCTAGACCTGTTTGCTAAGAGAGGTAAGTTACCCCGGCGCAGTCTCGGCCCCTTTGGGGCCAGGGCCCCCCTTCACCCCCCTACCATGGTGTTAAACAAGAAACAGGGGTGTCCTTCGTGGGGGCTCGCGCAGATTCCTGTCACAGGAGCAGAAGACAACGTCCTGGCTCCTCTGGGGGGGCTAAGCCCAAATCCTCTCCCAAGTCCCCTCAGGCATGATGGGGTGCCCTCGCCCGTCCGGTGGATTCAGGAGGTAGTGTCCTCCGGCTACAAGATTTGCTGTGCGGCCTCCCCCAAGATTATCAGGATCCTCTGGCCGTGACCACGGATGCTTTAGTAATGTCATGGCAGGTCATTTTGTTCTGTATGTCTTTCCTCCGTTCCCCCTGCTGAGCAGGGTTCTGCGCAAGATTGCTCTGGAGGGGGTGCCAGCAATTCCGGTAGCCCCCAGGTGGCCAAGAAGAGTGTGGTTCACAGACGTGGTGCAGATGGCAGTAGACCAGTACGTTCTGCCAGGGGTGCCAGATCTGTTCACTAGGGCCCCTTGCGCCATCCCAATTTACAAACCCTGGCTTTGACGACCTGGCTGCTGAAACCTCCATCTTGATGGAGAAAGGCTTGTCCGCCTCGGTGGTTGATACCATGGTGCAGGCCAGGAAGAAAACTTCTTCTTCCATCTATTACAGGGTATGGCGTACCTACTTTGACTGGTGTGAGTCTAGGTCTTCCCTGTCGGGTGTTTTCAGTCCCCAGGGTTCTGGAGTTCTTACAGCATGGGTTGGAGTCGGGACTCCAACTCAGTATTCTGAAGGGTCAGGCTTCTGCCCTGTCTGTTTTCTTTCAGAAGGCTTTTGCTCAGGATTCTCTGATTTAGACCTTTTTTCCAGGGGGTCGCTCATGTGCGTTCCCCACGTAAACCTGTGGTCCCTGTTCGGGATTTGAACTTGGTTTTGTCTGATTTGCAGGGTGCTCCCTTTGCACCTATGCAGGATTCTGCTCTGGCTGTTTTTACCTTCAGGGTTGTTTTTTGTGGTAGCCATTACTTCGGTCAGGCGTGTCTGAGTTTACGGCTTTTTCTAATCAGCCCCCATACCTTGGGAGACACCAGGACAAGGTGGTGTTCCGCGTTAAGCCAGATTTTCTGCCTAGGGTAGTGTCTGCCTTTCATTGAATCAAGATATTGTTCTTCCTTCTTTGTGCCCTAATCCTAGCTACGCTAAGGAGAGGGTTTTGCATTCCTTGGATGTGGTCAGGTGTTTGAAGTATTACCTGGTGGTCACTGCGTCCTTTAGGAAAACTGATGCTCTCTTTTGTGGTCCCTTCTGGGCCCAGGATGGGTTTGGCTCATGCCCAGTTTACTATTAGCAACTGGATCCGTCTGGCCGTGATTCAGGCTTATTCTGCTAAGGGGAGGAGTCCTCCCTTCGCCTTACTGCTCATTCTACTCGTGCTATTGGTGCCTCTTGGGCCTTCCAGCACCAGGCTTCTGTTGAACAAGTTGCAAGGCCGCTACTTGGTCTTCTGTTCATACCTTTTCAAGGTTTTACAAGGTTGATGTTAAGGCCTCAGCTGATGCTGTTTTTGGCCGCAAGGTTTTGCAGGCGGCAGTGGTTTAAACTGTCTGCTGTTACCTTTTTTATTGGGGATCCCACCCTACTTTATGGACACTGCTATTGGATGTCCCAAGTGTAAGTAATCTATCTGGAGCAGGACGTACTGTATACTAAGAATAATACAGTTCTGTGAAATACTCGCCTATAAAATTGGTATAAGTATACAGTACGTCCTGCGCCACCCCACCCTGGTTTTTGCATTATTCTGGATCCCCTGTATGGTGATTGTTGTTGTTGTTATAAGTTACCAGTTTTTGGGTGGTTAAATTCTCCCGGCTTCTTGTTCACTGCTTTTCAATGCTGGGGATTTGTGGGAGGTCCCCGGGTATTTGAGGGGCCGGGAGGAGCCGGTTTTTACATGTCTCTGCAGTGCAGCGCCATCTGGCGGAGGATAACCCAAGTGTAAGTAATCTATCTGGAGCAGGATGTACTGTATACTTATAATACCAATTCTACAGGTGAGTATTTCACAGAATTGTATTGTTTCTTATTGGGGCATGTACTGTGGGATGCTTGTGTGTGTTTTGCTTATGTCTTTCAGGCGGGATAACTGTGTGTTGTGGTTTCTCCCGGTCCTGCTCTTCCCCCCCACCTCTTCTGGCTCCTTCTGGGGGCATCCCGGGTGGCTTTTATTAGCCCTTACCCTATACTGGCCTATTGTACCTGTGTTTATCACCATATGGAGGCTTCTGGGGATAGCGTGCTTGGGGGTTCTTCGGGGCAATCCCGGCTATGTCATATGCAGGGCATCCCCTCTTAGTGGTGCTGGCGCGGTCTGTGTGCCGTGCGCCCAAGGTATTATTGCGGAACAGGCTGGGATGGGAGCTTCCCTTCCCAGTTCTGTGCTCCCTCCGGCATCTCCTACTCCCCCGCGCCTGCATTTAGCTCCCAGTGAGGGGGATACAAGCAGGGGGTCCCAATCTGATCTGGCTCTGTGCGTGGCCAGCATTGAAAGGCAGTTGGCTCGTCCTGTGTCGGGCAACTCCTCTGGCAAGAAGCGGCACCTATTCGTCGTGCCTTCCCTCTTTGCAGAGGAGGATGAGGGCCTGGATCTGTTTGGGGGCCGTGACTCCCTAGAGGAGGGGGACCTTCTCCATGATTCAGACTCCTCTGGGGACCCTCAGGTAGGGCACGTCGTCCCCCCTAAGGTGGCGAAGGGGAAGCAGGGTGAGCTCTTTCGCCCTGACAGAACACTTGGTGTTCCCGGAGCATGGCCACTTCTCTGATATGGTGCTCAAGGAGTGGGAACGTCCTAACAGATTGCCCACGGTGCCCAAGGGATTGGACAAGAGGTATCTCTTTTCTGCTGACCTGGTCAAATGCCTCCCCACCCCCCCCCCCCCCCCCCCCCCCAAGGTGGACGCTCCTGTTCTAGGCCTGGCCAACACCTCGGTTATGCCATCCCCTGACACTACTACCCTGCGGGATGGCGCGGACCAGCGTTTGGATCAGCTGGCCTGCCATGCCTTCACCTTTGTGGGGGCAGGCCTGCGTCCGGTTTGTGCCGCAGGTATTACTGACATTGCTCTTAAAAAGAAACTCAAACGCCTTGCGGATGGCGCAATGGCTGGTAGGAGAAGGGAGGATTATAGGGCCCTTCTGCTTTGCTCTGATTTTGTTGCCTTTTTACTGACTGCCATGGATGATGCCGCCCGGCCCCGGTAGGGCTTCGGCTCTCTTGGTGGCTATGCATCGGTCTGGTTGTGCCAGTGGGCAGCTGACACTGCTGCTAAGATGTCCCTCACCGGGCTTCCTTTTACCGGGCTTCGTCTCTTTGGGGAACGTCTGGATGTTTTGACCAAGGATGGTAGGCTCCCTCAGCGTAGGAGGCAGCCGCAGCCCTTTCAGGGGCCCCCCTCTTCATCTTCCTCTTCCTTTCGTGCCCCCCAGAGGAGGTC
Organism: Gastrophryne carolinensis; assembly: GCA_027917425.1. Taxonomy (NCBI): domain Eukaryota; kingdom Metazoa; phylum Chordata; class Amphibia; order Anura; family Microhylidae; genus Gastrophryne; species Gastrophryne carolinensis. Next base: position 418,500,797 of record CM051238.1, on the reverse strand, counting down.
GTGGCTCTCTTCTCGGGTAGCCGCAGAGGTCCTTGGAGCCGTGGCGGGTCTCGCGGTCGCCCCGGCCTCTCCTGGGGTTCCAAGCCCAAACCTCCCTACCGAGGGGCCTGAGGCATGAGGAGGCGCCCTCACCCATTCTGGTGGCGGGACTGCTTCGGCTCTTTGCTCACGTCTGGAGGCTTCATGTCTCAGACCGGTGGATTCAGGAGGTGGTGTCCTCCGGTTACAAGATAGTTTGCAGCTTGGCCGCCCCCAAGATGTCTCAGATCCCGGATGCCTTCTGGAGTCATCTGCCAGGTACCTTATCGGGAACAGGGTCGGGTTCTACTCCAATCTTTTCACGGACTGGTCTTTGAGGCCCATCCTGGACTTGAAGGGTCTCAACAGGTTTGTCCGGTTCAAGCACTTTCGCATGGAGAGACTACGCTCGGCTGTCAGTACCCTGCGGCCGGGCGACTTCATGACCACCGTGGACATCAAGGATGCCTATCTTCACGTACCAATTTTTCCAGGTCATCAGAGATTTGAGGTTTGCCCTGGAGGATCAGCACTACCAGTTTGTAGCCTTACCGTTCGGTATCACCGTGGCGCCTCGGGTGTTCACCACGGTGCTGGCGGGCGTAATGGCTCTCCTGAGGAACCAGGGCATTCGCATCCTTCCTTACCTGGACGACATTCGGATTGCTGCTCAGTCTTTTCATCAGGCCGAGAAGGATACTCAGGTGGTGACCTCCACTCTCGAGTCCTTCGGCTGGGTGATCAACTATCCCAAGACTTCACTGTTTCCCTCTTTGGCGAGGTCCTTTCTCGGCATGACTCTGGATACCTCTCCGGTCAAGGTATTTCTCCCTCAGCAGAAAGTGGAGGGCCTTCAGATGCAGGCACGGGCTCTGCTTTTGTGTCCTCATCCCTCCATTCGCCAGGGAATGCAGTTAGTGGGCCTGATAGTGTCTTGCTTCGATGCGGTTCCCTTTGCTCAGTTTCACTTGAGGCCTCTTCAGATGCATCTCTTCAGTTTGGGATCGGTACCCTGTGTCCCTGGATCAGGAATTTGCCTTGTCCCCTCTGGCCAGGCAGTCCATCTCGTGGTGGCTCGATTCGAGGAATCTTCTAGTGGGCAGGACCTTTATGCCGCCGTGCTGGGAGATTGTCACCACAGATGGCAGTCTGACCGGTTGGGGGGGGGGGGGGGAGTTTGGAAGTCTTTGAAATTTCAGGGTCAGTGGGTCCCCCAGGAGGCCCATGCACCCATCAACATTCTGGAACTGTGGGAGATCAGGTTGGTTCTCCTTCAGTTGACCCCACACCTTCGGGGTTGGGCTGTTCAGATTCGCTCGGACAACCAGACGGCAGTTGCCTACATCAATCATCAGGGAGGGACTTTGAGCAAGGAAGTGTCCCTGATTCTGTCTTGGGCGGAAGAGAATGTCCCTCGGCGGTCTACATTCCGGGGGTGGAGAACCAGGAGGCAGACTCCCTGAGCAGGGGGATGTCTTGGCTGGGGGAATGGTCCCTCAGCAGCAAGGTATTTCACTCCGTGTCACCGTTGGGGTCAGCCGGATGTGGACCTGTTTGCGTCCCGCCACAATCACAAGGTTTGTCTCCCTGTCTCAGGATCCTCTGGCCTTCGCCACTGATGCTCTAGCAATTCCTTGGACGAAGTTTCGGCTCCTCTGTGTTCCCTCCTTTTCCTCTGCTGGGCAGGGTGCTGCGTGAGATAGCCCAGGAGGGGGTACCAGCCATTCTGGTGGCCCTCTGTTGGCCAAGGAGGGTGTGGTTCGCAGACGTTGTGCAGTTGGCAGTAGATCTGTATGTTTTGCCCAAGGATCCAGATCTTCTTTCTCAGGAACAACTGTGTCATCCCAATTTGCAAACGCTGGCTTTAACGGCTGCTGAGACCTCCATATTAATGGACGGGGTTGCTTACCATGATTCGGGCTCGGAAGAAGTCCTCGTCCTTTATTTACTACAGGGTCTGGCATGCTTACATTGCCTGGTGTGAGTCCAAGTCTCTTCCTTGTCGGGTGTTTTCTATCCCCAGAATTCTGGAGTTTTTGCAACATGGTTTTGATTCGGGTCTTCAAATTAGTACACTCAAGGAACAGGTGTCGGCTCTTGCTATTTTTTTCCTAAGATCCTTTGCCAATCACCGGTTGGTTAAGACCTTCTTCCAGGGAGTGACATGTGCTTCCGCCATGTAAGCCCATGCTCCCGGTTTGGGACTTAAATTTGGTGTTGTCTGCTCTGCAGGGTCCTCCCTTTACGCCTATCCGTGGGGCTGAGTTGCCCATTCTGACGCTTAAGGTAGCCTTTTTGGTGGCTATTACTTCTGTCAGGCGAGTTTCCGAGCTGGCGGTGCTTTCCATTAAACCTCCTTATTTTGAGCGATATCAGGATAAGGTGGTGTTTAGGCTTAAGACGGATTTCTTGCCCAAGGTTGTGTCTGCTTTACATCTCAATCAGGACATTGTCTTACCTTCTTTGTGTCCTAACCCTTCTAATTCCAAGGAGCGGACCCTTCATTCTCTGGATGTTGTCAGGGCTCTGAAGTTTTATTTGGTTGCTACTAAGTCTTTAAGGAAATCTGATGCTCTTTTTGTTCTTCCTGCTGGACCTAGGAAGGGTTTGACTCGGGCTAAATCTACTATCGGCAAGTGGATTCGTCAGGCGGTGGTACAGGCCTATTCTGCTAAAGGGTTACTGCTCATTCCACTCGTGCCTCTTGGGCTTTTCAGCACCAAGCTTCTGTTGAACAAGTTTGTAAGGCTGCTACTTGGTCTTCTGCTCATACCTTTTCTAAGTTTTACAAGGTTGATGTTAAGGCCTCAGCTGATGCTGCTTTTGGCTGCAAAATACTTCAGGCGGTAGTGGGTTTAAACAGCCTGCCGTTACTCTTTGGGGATCCCACCCTACCTTACGGACACTGCTTTTGGATGTCCCAGACGTAAGGACTTCATGAAACAGGCCGTGCCATTCACTAGGAAAAATACAATTCTGTGAGTACTCACCTGTAGAATTGTTTTTACTGTGCATGGCACGGCCTGTTTCATCCCACCCTTGTTATCGTTACTCTTGGTTGCCCCTTTATGGTGATTGTTCCAAGTTTGTTATGGGGTTTTTACCTTTTTTTTTTTTTTTCCTTTATTACCTCCCGGCTTCTTGTATAACTGCTTTTCAACACTGGAGAGGTCTGTGGTGATTCCTGTTTTTATACGGGGCCGGGAGGAGCCACAAATCTTCTGCAGTCCACTGTGCCACCTTGTGGCGGAATATCCCAGACGTAAGGACTTCATGGAACAGGGTGTGCCATGCACAGTAAAATAATTCTACAGGTGAGTACTCACAGAATTGTATTTTTTCAACTTCCTCTGCTGGAATTTTGTTCCAAGCATCTACTACTCTTTCTGTAAAATAATATTTTTACATTGCTCCTGATCTTCCCTCTGACTAGCTTCAGGTTGTGCCCCCTTGTTATATCATTAAGTTTCTTCTTAAAAACTGCTAGATCTGCTAATGTTGGTTTGGGTCTTCTCGTGCAGGTCAAAGTGGTGCTGGCAACAACTGGGCCAAAGGGCATTACACAGAGGGCGCCGAGCTGGTGGACTCCGTGATGGACGTAGTGAGAAAAGAATCTGAAAGCTGTGACTGTCTGCAAGGTTTCCAGCTCACACACTCATTGGGTGGCGGCACTGGGTCAGGTATGGGGACCCTTCTCATCAGCAAAATCAGGGAAGAATATCCAGACAGAATCATGAACACCTTCAGCGTCGTCCCTTCCCCCAAAGTATCGGACACTGTGGTGGAGCCTTACAATGCCACCCTCTCCGTCCACCAGCTTGTGGAAAACACAGATGAAACCTACTGCATAGACAATGAAGCCCTGTACGATATCTGCTTCCGCACCCTCAAATTAACCACCCCTACTTACGGAGATCTCAACCACTTGGTCAGCGTGACCATGAGCGGCGTCACCACCTGTCTGCGCTTCCCGGGTCAGCTCAATGCCGATCTCCGCAAACTGGCAGTCAACATGGTCCCCTTCCCACGTCTGCACTTCTTCATGCCGGGTTTCGCTCCTCTGACTAGCCGTGGAAGTCAGCAGTATCGTTCCCTCACAGTCCCCGAGCTCACCCAGCAGATGTTTGACTCCAAAAACATGATGGCCGCCTGCGACCCAAGACACGGACGTTACTTGACCGTGGCCGCTGTCTTTAGGGGGCGCATGTCCATGAAGGAGGTGGACGAGCAGATGCTGAACGTACAAAACAAAAACAGCAGCTACTTTGTGGAATGGATCCCCAACAACGTGAAGACCGCTGTCTGCGACATCCCGCCACGCGGTCTGAAAATGGCAGCCACCTTTATCGGCAACAGCACGGCCATCCAGGAGCTGTTCAAGCGCATCTCCGAGCAGTTCACCGCCATGTTCCGTCGCAAGGCCTTTTTGCACTGGTACACAGGAGAAGGCATGGACGAGATGGAGTTCACGGAGGCCGAGAGCAACATGAATGATTTGGTATCCGAATACCAACAGTACCAGGACGCCACAGCTGAAGAGGGCGAGTTCGAAGAAGAGGCCGAAGAGGAAGTTGCTTAGGTGGACTTGTCGATCCGATTGATGCAGAAGATCTTTCCCTCCTCTATCATGCCATCTAAAAAATGTCAGTCACCAAGCAGCAGGCCCCCCTTTCCCAGCGTGAGAAACATAGCCTCAATCAGTAAAGGTTCACCAAAAACACGGAGCGGGACTTTCTACCTTCCTTCAGTGGTGAACTCCCCTCGTCCTAAGAAGATGCACTAAATTTGACACACTGTTAGCTTATTGGATGATTTCTTTTTTTTTTTCCTGGTGATTTTTGTTGTATTGTAAATGTTCTGGTGCAAACAACCAGGAGTTGTGACTCTTGTGACATAGCATGTGAAGACTACGTTAGCCTCTTCCTGCATGTGCAGGGAAGACACGTATTGGTGATGGGTTCTTGTTCTAGATGTCAGGAAAGTTAGTGCTAGGAACACTACCTTCTCATCCTGCAGAGATGGCTGCCATGTTCTGAATGGCCTTTCCAGTTTGTCAGTATCGGGGGTCCCTCAGTATCTGTACATAGTTGGTTGCTCTGTAGGCACTGCCGTTGTCCCCAGCAAAAACTGTTGTCTTTCTTTTGCTGCTGGCAATTCATTCCCAAGTGCTGGAATTGGTCTACCAGCTTCCGCATCCCATGTTCTTTCTGTGCTTACACTAGTGTACTTTCACTACTCAATCACCTGTGCATGGTGAGCCGCACCTGCCACCGTGCGCCCAGAGATCCTCCCTCCATCTCATAAATCACCTTCTTTTCTTTTGACACTGGCGGTTAAACTACTTTGCCACCAGCATTGATGGCAGGTTAACTTCTGTGCAAAAACCTATGTGCACTTAGTGACCTAAAGTTTAGAGTGCCCCTCATGGCAGCAGCCTGTACTGTTTTTTTTTTTTATTTTTTTATGAGGATCCATTCCTTCAGGGCAGAAGAGTCATGAACGCTCATTATGCATCGAGTCAGTGTCTCCTGCTGCATTATGTTTTTTTTAACTCCACTGTATGGTTTTAAGTGAGTTTATAAATGTGATTGTGAATCTTGCCCAGTTCATTGGACCTGTTGCACAGGATGAAAGCACTTACCCTGCCGATCTTATCATATCTGCACACTACTGAATAAATTCCCTGTGCAAAACAGATTTTGTCTTTGACAGTTGATTAAAGGCTGGTGAAGTTGACACTAAAGGCAATCTTCGGGAAGAAAAAAACCTATTGGAGACCACATAAAATATAAAACCTGAATCGGTGAACAAGCCCTACTAGCACCATAGTAGTGCTGCCAGCTTTGTTTGATATAGTTCCGGTCCCTTAGTGGGATTACATCAGGCCAGAAGCAATGCCAGTAACATATTACATAACAGAAGCATGGACACATGCTTTAAGAGCATACTAGACAAACTATATACATGCATTGGCTAGAGAGAGAGATCTAATTGGGGTCAATACAAAGATCTGTTCCATGATATACTTATACCCTGTATAACCATGACCTGAGGGCAAGGTTAGAGGCTGTAAGGCCCCATGGGACACCTGCCTTCAGGTGTGTGTATGCAATCCTGTTTGCCGGAATGCTAGATACGTCTGGCTGGACACAGTTGCTCTAGGACTTACAGAGTGATGGTAGTTGAACCAGGGATGAGGCTGGGTGGAAGTCTGGTTGGCTGAGGTCATGCACTGGAATGACAGTCCTTCCGATTTGGGGGTTACACAGGAGAAGGGTCAGGCTAGGCTGTCGGAGGGTTCACGGTACAGATGAGTAGACGGGCTTGAGGGCGGGTAGGTATCGATCCAGGCAGCGAAAGTCGGCAGCAGGTAAGCAGAATCCAGCTGTGGTACAATAACACCCAGCAAAAGCTATGACAATGGGCAATGCATGCGGGGAGAGGCCTGGTTTTATGTGGCCATTGGCCAATCGGGACAGGAGGCCAGGTTCATCCCACCACCTTAACCCTAGCTATACCTGTGGGGAAGCTGATGTGCAAAACATGGCCATAAAACGAGATGGCACACCAAAAGGTATGCTGGGGGATGCGCACCCATACTGACAGGCAGATCACACAGATGATTAACCAGCAAGTGGGGAAGAGGACACCATGACAGAGGCACTTCCTCCACCCACATAGGAGGGGATTCTTCTCTGTAAGAGCAATGAGACTATTGAACTCTCTGCCCAAAGAGATAGTTATGAAGGATACACTAAAAGTGCTCAAAAGTGGACTGGATGCCTTCCTGGCATGTAATAATATTTCCAGCTAAGGCTACTAGACCACTGGAAAGAGAGAAATGGGCTGGACTAAGGTCTTTATTCAGCCGTTACCTTATTGCAAATAGATAATATGCAGTGATTCAGGCATTCCCCCCCCCCCCCAAAAAAAAATGTGTTCATTTTATGATTAATATGCGCCACCACTTTATCAAGTTTTGGCCCCATCATGTCTACTGAGTCTTTGAAGTATACTTGTAAGTACAGCCTAACGTGAGGGGCTGTCTTCGAGCATAAACATGCTATCGCCATTCCTGCAACGACTCTAGGCCATACTGGCTTGCCCCAAGACATCAAGAATTGGGATGCCCTGCAGTGTCAAACCTCCCCCCAGGTTGTCCGATAACTCGTCTTCGTTCCTGGTCCAACAGTGCATGTGAGAGCAGTGGCTGTGTCCGAGCCAGGCATTTGTGAATGGCCGATGCGGGCACACTCCCTATTAAAGGGTTGTGGCGGATGCAGCTGCTAGCATGCTCAGGTTGGATGAGAGGGCTGCACATGCACTGTAGGACCGGGGACGAGTGAGATCGGGCGACCTGGTGTAAACAATTTAATACCATTATCTCCTTGAATAACTAAAATATTTATATAAATATATATTTTCTTGGTATCCAGCACGGGTCGCTTCATCTTCAATTCTTCACTATTGGGTTAACCGCCACAAGGTGGCGCAGCTGACTGCAAGAAGACTTGTGGCTCCTCCCGGCCCATAATACCCAGTGTTTCCTTGCAGTCTAGGCTGCGAAGACAGAAGATTATCTCTCTCTGGATTATCACAGGCGAGTGGGGCATCCCAAGGCCTATTCCCACCTGTTCCCGGGACCCATCCATGCCTCCCAGCCCTGGCTGCGGTTCAGGTGAAGGTAGGGAACACCTAGGGTCAGGTGTTCACAGAGCCTTGCTCTGGGCCGCAGACCCTGTACCTGAAGGGTAGCCGGCCATAGGCTATGGTGAGGCTATTATGCCTGCCTGTGTTGCCCCACAAGCTTTATTCTGTGTGTTATTCTTAGTATACAGTACGTCCTGCTCCAAAGGTAATACTTACAATTGGGTTATCCTCCGCCTGATGGCGCTGTACTGCAGAGACATAGAAAACGGGCTCCTCCCGGCCCCTCAATACCCGGGGACCTCCCACAAATCCCCAGAATTTCTCTGCAGTGCCACTGTGAAGGACAAGAATGTGGCTCTCTCTTCTCACAGGTGAGTGGGGCTATTAGCCTGCGGCCCTGTAGGACTATTCCCACCCGTTCCACTAGTTATGTGCCTCCCAGCCTTGGCTGTGCTGGTCGGGTGACGGTAGGCAGCACCATGGCCTGGCCGATATTTCGTTTTCCCCAGCTTGTGTCCCCGGGTGCTGAGTGTTTTACTGTGTGTGAGTGTTTACTGCCTTACTGGCATACCAGGGACTAATGACAGCCTGGGGGAGCTTCTCCCCCTCAGGCTGCGTTTGGGAAGGGGGCCGGGCTCTTGGTGTGGCCGCGGTATCCCCGCCCCCTTATTTGGCGCGATTGCTGTGCTCGTTGTCTAGGGGTACGCGTTGCTGGGAGGGGGGCGTGACCTCGGCAAATGCGCGTTCTGCGCTAGCCCGCCCTCCCCCTACTCTCCCTTCTCAGGCACGAGGCTGCGTGGGGGCCATCTTCTCGAGCAGGCCGCATAGCAATCGGTGTGGTAAGGGCCCGTGTGTGGGGGCTCCTATTTAGGTGAGCCCCCACTGGTCTGCAACGTGTGTGTGCTTTAATTGCACTGTCTGGCTGGGATGTGGTGTGTGTGTGTATATGTATATATATATATATATATATATATAATATATTATAGCTGCAAGATCAAATGCTGTGGTTTTGTACATGTAAGGTTATGGCCATTTTTACACAGCTCTGCACTTATGTTGCTTGTTTTGTGTGTTACAGGTTGCCCTGTATATGTGCATATTAAGGGTTCCTCCTGGTCTTGGGGTCCCTAGTGTAAAATGGTCCACCTAAAATCCTTCCACCGGGACTTTTAAGGGGCATCCCGGGTTGCTTATGCATAATTCCCTGCGGTCTTACGACTGACCACAAAAATTCACCTTATGGAGGCTCCGCAGGATACTGGGCTCGGGATCCCTCTGGGACAATCCGGGCCGGGTGTGGGGTATCCCTTACGGGGGAGAATGTGCTGATCTGTGTACCATGCGCACAAAAGGCCATAACGCGGCAGTCTGGTACCCAGCTTTCTGGGTCTGCTCCTCCCCGCTTCATCGCCTTCCCCTCCCCACCTTATCCGTACCCCAAGTGACATTGGTACCAGTGGAGTCACTTTCTGATGTTTGGGCTAGGTTGGCCAGCATCGAGAAATTTATTGCTAGCACTGTGGGCAAGAAGGCCCAGGCTAAAAAGACATTTGTCGTCGGCCCAGCCCGTGTGGGATGTTGACGACGATTCCACTGATTTGACACAGTTCCCCCTCCTCTAACGGGGAATAATCTATCAGGCAAACAGAGGCTGACTATGTTCAGCCTGGGAATGCCAATGTCGAGCAGGCGCTGGGGGAACCGCCTGAGGCGCCCCCTCTCAAGAAGGGGGAATTTTTTGTGGCCTGCAAGCCCCGTCTGGAATTCCCTACCCAGGGTCATTTTGATGCGCTGATCCTTAGAGAATGGGAGAGGCCCAGTCAGCTTCCTGGTGTGTCCTGGGGTTGGGATAAGAAGTATCCTTTTCCGGTGGAGGCGGTTAAGCGCTGGACTTCTCCTCCTGAGGTTGACGCGCCAGTTTTAGGCTTGACCAACTCTTCTGTGCTGAACACCCCTGGCGCCACTTCCCTTAAGGATGGCGAGGATAAGCGCCTTGATCAGATTGCCAACGTGGGCTCGGCCCTGCGGCCTGTTAGTGCATCTGCCCTGGTGTCGCTTGCTACTAGGTCTCTTATCAGGGACTGGCTGAATAACGCTCAGTTTGATCCAGCTGGCGCTGAGTTCGCTATCCTTAAAAAAAAAAAAAAAAAAAAAAAAAACGAATTGTTCATGGATTTTGTCATGGATGCGATTGAAGATTCTACTGTCTTGTGTAGTAGGACTTCAGCCTTATTGGTGGCTATGCACAGATTGGTCTGGCTCCGCCAGTGGACAGCGGATGTTGGGGCCAAGAAGTCGCTCACAGCTCTTCCTTTCTTGGGTTCGCGGCTGTTTGGAGATAAATTGGATGCTGTTGCTAAAGGAGGTAGGTTGCCTCAGCGGAGGAAACAGCGCCGCCCCTTTCGGGGGGCGGGCTCGTTCACTCCTTCCTTTCGAGGGGCCAGAGCGGTTAGGGGTTTGGCCTTCTCGGGTGTCAGGGGCTCGTCCTGGAACAGAGGCAGAGGTCGGGCTCGTACCGCGCCTGCCTGGGGTTCCAAGCCCAAGCCAACCATTAAACCGGCTCAGCAATGAAGGGGCGCCCTCACCCGCAAGAGTGGGGGGACGGCTGCGGCTCTTCTTCCAGGTCTGGGCCCGGGAGGTCACAGACAATTGGATCTTGGAAGCGGTCTCCGGGTACAAACTGGAGTTCGAGTACTGGCCGCCCCCAAGATTCTTAAGGTCTCGGACCCTCAGGCTGCACAGGGGCTCCTGTTAGCAGTCAGAAACCTTCTGGACATGGGGGTGATATGTCCGGTGCCTCTGTCGGAGAGAGGCAGGGGTTACTACTCCCAACCTTTTCACGGTTCCCAAAAAAGGAGGGTTCGGTGAGACCCATACTAGATCTCAAGGTTCTCAACAGGTTTATCAGAGCCAAAAAGTTCCGCATGGAAACTCTGCGCTCGGCTATCAATTCCCTTCGCCTAGGGGATTTTATGACATCCATAGACCTCAAGGATGCGTATCTGCATGTTCTGATTTTTCAGGCACATCAGAGATTCCTCCGGTTTGCGGTGGAGGATCAACATTATCAGTTTGTAGCTCTTCCCTTCGGTCTGACCTCGGCGCAGAGGGTCTTCACCAAGGTCTTGGCGGGCATAATGGCTCTGCTCAGATCTCAGGGCATTCGCATTGTGCCTTATCTGGACAACCTGTTGAGATCAGCTTCTTCCCTCCATCAGGCGGAGCTGGACACCCACCAGGTGGTGTCGACCCTGGAAAGGTTCGGGTGGGTGATCAACCGCACCAAGTCTTCTCTCTCCCCGTCTCGTGTGATTTTATTTCTGGGCATGAATCTGGATACCATTCGGGCCAGAGTGTTTCTGCCCCAGACCAAGGTGCAGGGGATTCAGGGCCTGATCCGGACAGTCCTTGTCCCTATATCCGACAGGGGATGAAACTGGTGGGTTTGATGGTATCCTCCTTCGAGGCGGTGCCGTTTGCAGTTTCACATGAGATCTCTTCAACTTCACCTATTGACGTATTGGGACAGGTGCCCACAGTCATTGGATCAACCTTTCAGGATGTTTCCCAGGGTTCGGTAGTCCCTTCGGTGGTGGCTGGAATCGAGCAACCTGTTGAGGGGCAGACCCTTTCTGGTCCCTTGTTGGGAGACGGTTACCACGGATGCCAGCCTGTCGGGCTGGGGAGGTTATTGGAAGAGTCATCAGTTCAGCGGGGTGTGGGGTTCCCAGGAGGCTCACACCCCCATCAATGTCTTGGAGCTCAGAGCCATTCGACTGGTTCTGGCTCGGCTGACCCCACATTTACGGGGTCTTCCGGTTCAGGTTCGTTCGGACAACCGAACGGCAGTAGCTTACATAAATCACCAAGGAGGGACTCGCAGCAGGAGTGCCCTCAGGGAAGTCTCTCTGATCCTGCACTGGGCGGAGAGCAATGTTCCTTGCCTTTTGACAGTCTACATTCCAGGAGTAGAGAACACGGAGGCGGATTCCCTGAGCAGGGGATCCTCTCGCCACGGAGAGTGGTCTCTCAATCCCGAGGTTTTTCTGGATCTTTGCTGCAAGTGGGGGTGCAAGGTTTGTCTGAGGCTGTTGTTCAGACCCTGATTAGGGCTAGGAAGCGGTCCTCTTCTGACATTTACTATAGGACTTGGAGGTCCTATATTGATTGGTGTGAGGCTAAGGCCTTGCCTTGCAGGGTTTTTTTTTTCTATACCCAGGATTTTGGAGTTTCTTCAGCATAATCTGGATCTTGGGTTCCAGCTTAGTACTTTGAAAGGACAGGTTTCTGCTCTGTCGGTTTTCTTCCAGAGGTCTTTTGCTTTACACCCGCTGGTTAAGACCTTATTCTAAGTATGTCGCACACCCCGCTTCAAGACATTCATTACACTTGGGTATACTGACCTGTAGATGGCTATCTTGCAGAGATGATATCAAAAAAAGGCAAGACCCTCCCGGCCCATAAATACCTGGGACCTCCCACTCATTACCCAGTCTTTCATCTCTGCAGTGGCGAGCAAGTCAGAAGATGTCTCCTCCTTGCAGGTAGCCGGGATAACTCCCGCCCCCCCCCCCTTTTTTTCTTCTATTTCTGCCCGGATCCCCTTGTTTATATTCCCTGCCTCCCAGCCTAGGCTGCTGGTCCGGGCAAAGGTAGTTGGCACCCCTGGTGCTTAGGAGCCGTGAGACCCCATAACAAGGGGTAGGCGGCTATCCGGGTTGGTGACCCCGGTTTGGGATGCCCCGTCCCTTGGCCCTTCTCTGACATGGATTCCCCCTCTCCCAGGTACCCTTGGGGGGGGCGTGTCCCTTATGGATTCCTGTCTTTTATGTGTGTGTGTTTTACATGTGTGTGCTTTACATTCACTTTCATGGTGCCGGCCCGCCCCCCATGCTGAGAGCGCAGCTTTTCGTGTCCCGGCTTCAGGACGGGGGAGGGGCGGGGCCGGGCGCGAACCGCACCGGCACGCCCTCCCTCCTCCTACTGCACACTGCGCGTTGTTACCTGCGGTACCGAAGGTCGGGTGAGGGGCCTGATGGCCATCGCTGTCACTTGTTGTTATCTTCTATACCAGTAGTCCTCAAACTTCCTCCTCAAGGGCCGAGACAGGCCAGGTTTTGCAGCTCTCTATGCTGATGCACAGATGTAATAATTAGGGCTATAGCTCTGTCTGAGCATAAGTTAATTCACCTGTGGAGTAGCGTGGAGAGCTGCAAAAGCTGGCCTGTCTTGGCCCTTGAGGAAGTTTGAGGACTACTGTTCTATACATTTAGCATGGTCGGAGTGTGTTCTTGTGTTCCAGGTGGGCCATTGATCATATTAAAGGGGGGTTCTCCGGGTCCCCGCTGTCATTGGATCAGTCCTTTCTGATGTCCCCCCGGGTGCGGCGTTCCCTTCGGTGGTGGCTGAAACTAAGCAATCTGATGAGGGGCAGGTCCTTTCTGACCCCTCGTTGGGAGACGGTCACCACGGATACCAGCCTGTCAGGTTGGGGGGGGATTTTGGAAGGATCTTCAGTTTCAGGGGCTGTGGGGGCCTCAGGAGGCTCACGATCCCATCAATGTTCTGGAGTTGAGAGCCATCAGGTTGGTTCTGGCTCACTTGTCTCATCAGTTACGGGGACTACCGGTTCAAGTTCAGTTGGACAATCGGACGGCGGTCGCCTACATGAATCACCAGGGAGGGACTCGCAGCAGGCGTGCCCTCAGGGAAGTGTCCTTGATCCTTGCCTGGGCAGAGAGCAATGTCCCATGCATCTCGGCGGTGTACATTCCGGGAGTGGAAAACACGGAGGCGGACTCCCTGAGCAGGGAGTCATCTCGCCGGGGGGAATGGTCGCTCTGCCCCAAGGTGTTTCGGTCGCTTTGCCTCCGGTGGAGGTCTCCGGAGGTGGACCTCTTTGCCTCTCGTCACAATCACAAGCTTCCGGCATTTGTGTCTATCTCGTGGGATCCACTGGGTCTGGCAGTGGATGCCATGTCTCTGAACTGGAGGGATCTGGGGTTTCTGTACCTGTTCCCTCCGTTTCCCATGGTGGGCAGAGTGGTGCGCAAGCTGGCCCTTGAGGCCGCGTCAGCAATCCTGTTGGCTCCAAGGTGGCCAAGACAGGTTTGGTTCGCAGACGTGGTAAGGTTGGCGGAGGATCAGTTAGACCTGCCGGATCTGCTCACTCAGGGGCCACTGCTCTACCCCAATTTACCAATGCTGGCTTTGACGGCGTGGTTGCTGAAACCTCCATCTTGAGGGAGGAAGGTCTTTCTGATGCTGTCATTGAGACTCTGGTTAGGGCTAGGAAGCAGTCTTCCTCTGCCATCTATTATAGGACTTGGAGGTCTTATATTGATTGGTGTGAGGTCAGGGCCTTGCCTTGCAGGGCGTTTTCTATCCCTAGGGTTTTGGAATTTCTGCAACATGGTCTGGACCAAGGTTTGCAGCTTAGTACACTGAAGGAGCAGGTTTCTGCCCTGGCGGTTTTCTTTCAAAAGTCTTTTGCTCTTCATCCTCTGGTTAAGAGGGGGTTACGCATGTGCGGCCTCCTAGGAAGCCTTTGCTCCCAGTTTGGGATTTGAATTTGGTTTTGTCTGCCTTGCAGGGTCCTCCTTTTGAACCTTTGCAGGATATTGCACTTTCTACGCTTACTCAGATGGTTGTTTTTCTGGTTGCCATCACTTCCGTTCGTCGTGTTTCGGAGTTGGCAGCCTTGTCTATTAAGGCTCCTTACTTTGAGAGGCATCAGGACAAGGTTGTTTTCCGCTTCAAACCAGATTTCTTTCCTAAGGTGGTCTCTGCTTTTCATTTGAATCAGGATATTATTCTTCCCTCCTTGTGTCCTAAGCCTAGCAATGACAAGGAGAGGGTTTTGCATTCTTTGGATGTGGTCCGCTGTGTGAAGTATTATTTGGTGGCTACTTCTCCTTTTCGTAGGACTGACACCCTTTTTGTGGTGCCCTCTGGGCCTAGGAAGGGTTTGGCTCCTGCCAAGTCTTCCATTAGTAAATGGATTCGCCAGGCCATTGTTGGGGCCTATTCTGCTAAGGGGAAGATTCCCCCTTTTCGTGTTACTACTCATTCTACTCGTGCTGTTGGGGCGTCCTGGGCCTTCCAGCACCAGGCTTCTGTTGAGCAGGTTTGTAAGGCTGCTACTTGGTCTTCGGTTCACACTTTTTCCAAGTTTTACAAGGTTGATGTTCGGCTTCAGCGGATGCAGTTTTTGACCGCTAAGTTCTGCAAGCTGCAGTGGTTTAAGTTTGTGCCTTGTTTTTTGGATCCCCGCCCTTTATGGACACTGCTATTGGATGTCCCAAGTGTAATGAATGTCTTGAAGCGGGGTGTGACATACTTAGAATAATACCATTTTGTGAATACTCACCTGTAAAATGGGTATTGTAAGTATGTCACACACCCCGCTTCACCCTGCCCTTTTGTATTCTGGATCCTTTATATGGTGAACCTTTGTTAGTTTTTATAGGCTTTCCTGGTCCTTTGGTCTTACTGCTATCTTTATACTGGGGAATGAGTGGGAGGTCCCAGGTATTTATGGGCTGGGAGGGTCTGACCTTTTTTTGTTATCATCTCTGCAAGATTGCCATCTACAGGTCAGTATACCCAAGTGTAATGAATGTCTTGAAGCGGGGTGTGTGACATACTTACAATACCCATTTTACAGGTGAGTATTCACAAAATGGTATTTTTTTCAGGTATTCTGGGGCTTTTATATGGTGAACCATTGGTTTTGATTGTTGAGGTTATATTTGGTTCTTCCTGGTCCCTTTACTGCTTTTATGCACTGGGGAATTGGTGGGAGGTCCCATATTCATCTCTGCAGAAGTTCGCCCTCTACTGGAGATTACCAGATGTCATGTAAACCGAAGTGGAGGGTATGGCACACTCATAATACCCGTTTTAAAGGTGGGTACTCACAAAACGGTATATTCTTAGTATACAGTACGTCCTGATCCAGATCTAGTACTTAACTTGGGTTATCCTCCGCCAGATGGCGCTGCACTGCAGAGACATACAAAACAGGCTCCTCCCGGCCCCTCAAATACCCGGGGACCTCCCACAAATCCCCAGATTTCTCTGCAGTGCTTACTGCGAAGACATGAAGTATCACTCTCTCGCAGGTTGGACTATTCCCACCCGCCCTCCTTGTGATGTGCCTCCCAGCCTGGGCTGCACTGGTCGGGTGAAGGTAGGCAGCACCATGCGTGCTTATGGAGCGTTGCTCCCCCGCAGTCCCCCACCAAAGGGTAGGCGGTGTAGGCTGATGGTGAGCCTCTATGGGATGCCCCGCCCGCATTGCCCCTCGCCCCGTGTAGCGGTGGGCCCTGTACGAAGCGCCGCCATCCTCCCTCGTTCCCCCCCGTAGTCGGTGGGGGAAAGAAAGCGGTGGGGTGGTTTGTGTGCCTGTAGTGTCTGTGTATGATTGCACGTATATGGCACTTTGTCTGTCTTTGGACATATATATATATATATATATATATATATATATATATATATATATGGTGTCAGCCGGCGTGCCTTTTTGTGTTTTACTCGTATAACTGCCGCCGCTGCGCACGTTTTTTCCTTCGTTGGATGTTCCGGGCAGCGTTACCTCAGACACCTGTGTCCTCATTGGCCGATGTTGGACTTCGCGCTCTTCGGGAGGGCGGGGCCTGGTCTGGCGCACTCCGCGTCATGGCTTGCTCTGGCCCGCCCTTCGAGGTACATGGCGCCATTTTGTCCGCGCGTGGGACGTTCCTGCTTACCGTGGTCCGTAAGTTCCCTCTCGGGCGGCTTATACTCATTGTAGTTTTTCGGTTCTGACACCATTCTTTTCTCATTGTGTCTTTCAGACTGGTGAACACCATTGGCTTCTCCCGGCCCGGTGTATTTAATAGCGGGCCTTGTAAAATTCTCCCACTAAAATCCCTAGTGGGCATCCAGGGTTGCTTATAGCATCAATCCCTGCTGGCATATTGAGCCTAAATAATCACCATATGGAGGCATCTCAGAATTATGTGACCGGGGTCCCCCTGGGACAAGACCGGCTGTGTATAGCGTGTGGACAACCCCATGCTGATGCTGACAGGGCACGGGTCTGCCTACCCTGTGCCGAGCAAGCACTGGCTCTGCGATCAGGCCTGCCAGTGGCTGCACCTCGTTTCAATTCACCTATCTCCCCATGCTTAAATCTCACTCCTGCTGAGTCGCATACAAGTGGGGATTCGCAGCCTGTTGTGTCTTCTAGACTGCCTACGGCTGAACAGATTATTGCGAGGTTGTCAGAGCGCAAGGGCCCTGGTAAGAAGCGGCACTTGACGCCTCATGTTACTGTTTTCCCTATGGGAACTGAGGAGTTTACTACTCGGTGTGGTTATACCCCTTCTGAGGAAGGAGAGCTCTTCTCTGACTCAGGCTCATCTGATGGGCCGGGGAGTCATGACGATTCTAGCCATGAATACTGGGCCCAGAGTGACACTGATGATCTGTTGATTAAGGTCTTTGAGGTTCTGGCTATCTCTCTCCCTGGTGAGGCTCCCAAGCAGAGAGGGGAGCGTTTCCATACCGCAACAGCACGTTGGAATTCCTGGAGCAGGCACATTTCCATACTCTTGTGCTCGAGGAATGGGAGTGCCCCAGTAAACTGCCAGGGGTCCCAGGGGACTGGGATAGGAAGTACCCTTTCCCCCCCTGAGGTGGTTAATTGTTGGTCATCCCCCCCCCCATGGTGGATGCCCCGATCATAGGGATTCCTAACCCCCCTTTTATTGCAGCCCCTGCTTATACTACCCTTCGGGATGCTGAGGACCGGCGAATTGATCTGCTGGCCTCCCACGCCTTTACATGTGCAGGGACGGCGCTGCGCCCGGTCTGTGCCGCGGCTATTACTGCTGTGGCCGCTAGAACCCTAATTAGCAAGATTCTTGCTCGTCCCCCCGATGATCTCCCCTGGGATGTGTTTAATGCACTCTCCAGTTGTGATGTGTTTGTAAAATGTATCCTATTAGCGTTGGATGACACCATTAGCATGTGTGCAAGAACTTCTGCCCTTGTGGTGGCTATACGTCGCTTGGTCTGGCTGCGACAGTGGGGTGCTGACGATGCTTCTGGCCTTCCCTTTAGAGGGCTACGCCTGTTTGGGGCCCGTCTAGACCTGTTTGGTAAGAAGGGTAAGTCACCGCAACGCAGGCGGCCGTCTCGGTTTGCTGCGCGGCCTCCCCCAAGATTATCAGGTCCCGGGTACTCCTGGTCCCTGCCTCTGTTCAGGTACTGGCGCAGGCCATGCAAGGCCTGCGGGGTCTGAGGGGTCATTTGCAGATTGCCCTTAACAGGCAGAGGCAGGGGCCACTACACCAACCTTTCCACAGTCCCCCAAAAGGATGGGTCAGTCTGGCCCATTCTGGATTCACAGGTTCTCAGCAATTCTCCAATTACAGGCAGTTTCTGCATGGAAACTCTGAGATGGGCCATCAGCGCCTTGCGCCCAGGGGGCTTCTTGCCGTCTGTAGAGCTCTAAGATGCTTATGTTCACATCCCTGTGCCTTCAGGACACCGAGGCTCTTCAGGTTCGTGTTGGAAGTCCAACACTGCTAATTTGTGGCCTTGTTATCTGGCCTCTCTTCAGCTCCCAGAGTGCTCACCCAGGTGCTGACGGGGGTGATGTCTCTGAGACCAAGGGGTGTCCGCACGATGACCTACCTGGACGTCCTTTTTCACTTCCCAGTCTCTACATCAGGGTAAGTTGGATACCCGGCTGGTGGTGTCCATTGAGAGTCATTTGGATGGGTGATCAATCGCCCCAAGTCCTCATTGTCCCCTTAATTGGTAACTCCATTCCTAGGAATGAATCTGGATTCGGTTCAAACGAGAATCTTCCTTCTCAGCAATAAAGTGGACAATCTGGTTGCATGGGCTCAGTCCCTCATTG
Organism: Gastrophryne carolinensis; assembly: GCA_027917425.1. NCBI lineage: Eukaryota > Metazoa > Chordata > Amphibia > Anura > Microhylidae > Gastrophryne > Gastrophryne carolinensis. The sequence goes on along the minus strand of CM051238.1, from coordinate 418,482,217 downwards.
CTGTCCCCGGTCCCTTCACCAAGCAGGGATGCAGCTGGCGGGCCCGTTGGTGGCTTGCTCAGAAGAGGTCCCTTAAGCTCAGTTCCCCTTGGGCCCTTCTGCGACTTCTATTGTTAATACAGGACAGGGATCCAGCATGCCTGGAGCAGGGTCTGTGTGCCTTCCCACCTGGTAGGGAGGTCCCTCTTGGAGTGGATGAAATCAAGGAACCTGTCTGGGGGCAGTTCCTTCTTGCCCCTTCCTGGAAACGGTCACCATGGATGCCAATCTATCAGGTTGAAGGGGGGGGGGGGGTTCTTCTGAAACTCCCTGCGGTTCTGGGGGAGGTGGGGCCCTTAGAAGGTCCATACACCTATCAATGTTTGAAACAGTGAGCGTTTTTCAGTTGGTTCTATCTCGCTTGACTACTCCTCTTCTGGGCCTGCCTGTTTGGGGGCGCTCGGTCTGTCTGACGACAGTGTCTTACATTAATCATTTGGGAGGGGCCTGGAGCAGGAGGACCCTCCAGGAAGTGTCTGATCCTAATCTGGGTGGGGACAATGTTCCCAATGTTCCCAGTGATATTCGCTCCGGTGGGGGTCCCTCTGCGACAGGATGTGCTAATCCCTGTGTCACTATGGGGTCCAACCAGTTGTGGATCTGTTTGTGTCCCATCACTATCAAAAGCACTCGGCCCTTGTTTCCCTGTCCCAGGATCCTCTGGCCATGGTCCGGATGCCTTAGTAACGTCATGGCTGAACGTTCTGTATGTCTTTTCTCCATTCTCCCTGCTAGGCAGGGTTCTGCGCAAGATTGCTCTGGAAGGGAGACCAGTGATTCTGGTGGCCCCCGGGTGCCCTAGTAGAGTGTGATTTGCAGACGTGGTACCGAGGGCAGTAGTTCTGTACGTTCTGCCAGGAGTGCCAGCTCCGCTCACTCAGGGCCCCTCTACATCACCCCAATCTACAGACTGTGGCCTAGACGGCCTGACTGCTGAAACATCAGTCTTGGTGGAGACAGGCTTATCTGTCTTGGTGATTGAGACTATGGGAAGACTAGGAGCAAGCTTCTTCTTCTTCTTCTTCCATCTGTTATAGTGTATGGCATACCCATATTGATTGGTGTGAGTCTAGGTCTCTTCCCTGTTGGGCGTTCTCGGTTCCCAGGGTTCTAGAGTTATTACAGCATGAGTTGGAGTTGGTTCTCCAACTCAGTACTCTGAAGGTTCAGGTTCTGCCCTGGCTGCCTTACTTTAGAAGTCTTTTGTTCAGTTTTCCTTGGTCAAGACTTCCTTTTGGGGGTATTCATGTGCGTCCCCCATGTAATCCTATGGTCCCCGTTGGGATTGTATTTGATTCTGTCTGCCTTGGTCCTATTCAGGATGCTGTCCGGCTGTTCTTACTCTCAAGGCTGTCCTTCTGGTGGCTGTTACTTCGGTCAGTCGTATGTCTGGCGGGCTGCTCTGTCTATCTAGCCCCCATTCTTGAGATACACCAGGATGGGTGGTGTTCCACCTGAAGCTGGACTTTCTGCCTAAGGTGGTGTCTTATGTTCATTGTTTCAAGATATTGTTCTTCCTTCCTGCCTTATTCCTAGCAACGCTGAGGAAAGGGTTCTGCATTCCTTGAACAAGTTTTCTCCTTGGTAGTCACTGTGTCCTTTGGGACAACTGATGTTCCTTTGGGCCTACGGCCACTCCATCCTGAATGTGCCCGATCTTGTCTGCTTTCGGGAGTTAGGCGGCTTTGGCCCTGGTCTTTACTTGGATGGGATGGTACCTTCTGTTCCTAGGAAAGGGTTTTTGGCTTCTGCCAAGTCTGTTAGAGATTGGCTTCGTCAGACTGTTACAGGTGCCAGTGGTTTTAAACTGTCGGCTGTTGTCTTTTTTGTTGGGGATCCCACCCTACTTTATGGACACTGCTATTGGATGTCCCAAGTGTAAGTACTATATCTGGAGCAGGACGTACTGTATACTAAGAATAATACAATTCTGTGAAATACTCACCTGTAGAATTGATATTATTTGTATACAGTACGTCCTGCTCCACCCCACCCTGGTTTTTGCATTATTCTGGATCCCCTGTATGGTGATTGTTACCATTGTTATAGTTACCAGTTTCGGTGGTTAATTCTCCCGGCTTCTTAGTTACTGCTTTTCAATGCTGGGGATTTGTGGGAGGTCCCCGGGTATTTGAGGGGCCGGGAGGAGCCTGTTTTGCATGTCTCTGCAGTGCAGCGCCATCTGGCGGAGGATAACCCAAGTGTAAGTACTATATCTGGAGCAGGACGTACTGTATACAAATAATATCAATTCTACATGTGAGTATTTCACAGAATTGTATTTTTTGTGATTACTCACCTGTAAAATGGGTATTATAAGTATGTCTCACACCCTGCTTCATCCCACCCTGAGTTGTATCTTGGATCCTCTATATGGTGAACCTTTTATTGGTAAAATTTTTTATTTGCTCTTCCTGGTCCCCTTACTGCTTTACTATACTGGGGAATGTGTGGGAGGTCCCAGGTATTTATGGGCCAGGAGGGGCTTCTTTTTTTTCTAGTCATCTCTGCAGAAGTTCGCCCTCTACTGGGCATAATCCAGAAGTGATTAATAATTCCGAAGCAGGGTGTGAGACATACTTATAATACCCATTTTACAGGTGAGTAATCACAAAATGGTATTATTGCGAAGTCCTTAGCGCGTAAGGCCCCTGCTAAGAATGTTACTGTTTTCCCTATGGGAACTGAGGAGTTTTGGAATCTGTGTGGCTATACCCCGTCTGATGAAGGGGAGCTCTTTTCTGATTCAGGCTCATCTGATGAGAGACCAAGGGGTCATGACGATTCTGGCTCTGACCCCTGGGCCCCGGATGACACTGACAGATTATTGACCCAGATTTTTGAGGTTCTGTCTATCTCTCTCCCTGTTGAGGCTCCCAGGCAAAGAGGGGAGCTTTTCCATACAGAAAAATCACGTTTGGAATTTCCAGAGCAGGCACATTTCCATAACCTTGTGCTCAAGGAATGGAAGCGCCCCAGTAAACTTCCCGGGGTTCCAAAGAGTTGGGATAGGAAGTATTCCTTTCCTGCTGAGGTGGTTAAATGTTGGTCATCTCCCCCCGAGGTGGATGCCCCGATCCTAGGGCTATCTAACACCTCTGTCATGCATTCCCCTGATTCTACTATCCTGCGGGATGCTGAAGACCGGCGTATTGATCAGCTGGCATCCCACACCTTTGCATGTGCGGCGCTGCGCCCGGTCTGTGCCTCTGCCATTACTACCATTAGAACGCTTATCAGAAATATGCTTGATGCCCCTGATGATTTGCCTTGTGAGGTGTTTAATGCACTCTCCAGTTGTGATGTTTTTGTAAATTGTGTCTTATCAGCATTGGATGACACCATCAGAACTTGTGCCAGAACTTCTGCCCTCGTGGTGGCTATACGCCACTCGGTTTGGCTGTGCCAGTGGGCTGCTGACAATGCTGCCAAGAAGGCCCTCACTGGTTTTCCCTTTTAAAGGACTGCGCCGGTTTGGGGACCGCCTGGACTTCTTTGCTAAGGGAGGCAGGTTACCCCAGCGCAGGCGGCAATCTCGGCCCTTTCGGGGTCAGGGTTCCTTCTCCTCCCCTTACCGTGGTACAAGACAGGGAAGGGGGGTTTCTTTCCCTGGGGCCCGGGGAGATTTCTGGGGTAGAGGCAGAGGACGTCCTGGCTCCTCCTGGGGTCCCAAAGCGAAATCCTCCCCGAAGCCCCCTCAGGCATGATGGGGCGCCCTCACTTCGCTCACGTCTGGAGGCTTCATGTCTCAGACCGGTGGATTCAGGAGGTAGTGTCCTCCGGTTACAAGTTGGAGTTTGCTGCCGATCCCCCTTCAAGGTTCATCAGATCCCGGATTCCTCAGGACCCTGTGTCAGCTCAGGAGCTAGTGCAAGCAGTGCAAGGCCTCCTGGAGCTGGGGGTCATCTGCTAGGTCCCTTTAAGAGAAAAGGGCAAGGGCTTTTATTCCAACCTATTCACAGTACCCAAAAAGGACGGTCCTGTCAGGCCCATCCTGGACTTGTCAGGGGCAGGCACTTTCGCATGGAGACTCTGCGCTCTGCCATCAGTTCCCTGCGCCAAGGGGATTTCATGACTTCTGTGGACATCAAAGATGCTTACCTTCATATTCCTGTGTTCCCAGGTCATCAAAGGTTCCTCAGGTTCGCTCTGATGGATCAACACTACCAGTTTGTGGCCTTGCCCTTCGGCCTCACTTCAGCTCCCAGGGTGTTCACCAAGGTGCTGGCTGGCGTGATGTCTCTGCTCAGATGTCAGGGGGTCCGCGTGCTTCCCTATCTGGACGACATCCTCATCACTTCCCAGTCTCTACATCAGGCAGAGTTGGATACTCAGCTGGTGGTGTCCACTCTGGAGTCATTTGGATGGGTGATCAACCACCCCAAGTCCTCACTGTCCCCTTCCTTGGTAACTCCATTCCTAGGAATGAGTCTGGATACAGTTCAGACAAGGGTCTTCCTTCCTCAGCAGAAGGTGGACAGTCTGATTGCACAGGCTCAGTCCCTCCTAGCTTGTCCCCATCCCTCCATCAGGCAGGGGATGCAGCTGGTGGGCCTGATGGTGGCGTGCTTCGAAGCGGCCCCTTATGCCCAGTTCCACTTGAGGCCTCTACAACTTCACCTTCTGTCAGTATGGGACAAGTACCCAGCGTCCCTGGACGGGGTCTGTGTGCATTCCCCCCTGGTCAGGCGGTCCCTCTCATGGTGGCTGGACTCCAGGAACCTTTTGGGGGGCAGATCCTTTCTTGCCCCTTCCTGGGAGACAGTCACCACGGATGCCAGTCTGTCAGGTTGGGGGGGTTTCTGGAAGTCCCTGCGGTTCCAGGGGAGGTGGGGCCCTCAGGAGGCCCACACACACCTATCAACATCTTGGAACTGAGGGCCATCAGGTTGGTTCTGGCTCAGTTGACCCATCACCTTCGGGGTCTGCCTGTTCAGGTGCGCTCGGACAACCGGACGGCAGTTGCCTACATCAATCATCAGGGAGGGACCCGGAGCAAGGGGGCCCTCCAGGAAGTATCTCGGATTCTGATTTGGGCGGAGGCCAATGTTCCATGCATATCAGCTGTGTACATCCCGGGGGCAGAGAATCTCCTGGCAGACTCTGAGCAGGAGGGCCTCTCGTCAGGGAGAATGGTCCCTCTGCAACAGGGTTTTCCAATCCCTGTGTCACAGTTGGGGTCTACCAGATGTGGATCTGTTTGCGTCCCGTCACAACCACAAGCTCCCGGCCTTTGTCTCCCTGTCTCAGGATCCTCTGGCCTTGTCCACGGATGCTCTATCCATGTCATAGCAGGACTTTCAGCTCCTGTATGTCTTTCCTCCATTCCCTCTGCTGGGCAGGGTTCTGCGCAAGATTGTTCTGGATAGGGTGCCAGCAATTCTGGTGGCCCCCAGGTGGCCAAGAAGAGTGTGGTTCGCAGACGTGGTGCAGCTGGCAGTAGATCAGTACGTTCTACCCAGGGTGCCAGATCTGCTCACTCAGGGCCCCTTACGCCATCCCAATTTACAAACTCTTTGACGGCCTGGCTGCTGAAACCTCTATCTTGATGGAAAAAGGTTTGTCTGCCTCGGTGTTTGATACCATGGTAAAGGCTAGGAAGAAGTAGTCTTCTTCCATCTATTACAGGGTATGGCGTGCCTACATTGACTGGTGTGAATCTAAGTCTCTTCCCTGTCGTGTGTTTTCTGTTCCCAGGGTTCTGGAGTTCTTACAGCATGGTTTAGAGTTGGGGCTCCAACTCAGTACTCTGAAGGGTCAGGTTTCTGCCCTGTCTGTTTTCTTCCAGAAGTCTTTTGCTCAGCATCCTTTGTTCAAGACTCTTTTTCCAGGGGGTTTCTCATGTGCGTCCCCCTTGTAAGCCCATGGTGCCTGTTTGGGATTTAAACTTGGTTTTGTCTGCCTTGCAGGGTGCTCCCTTTGAACCTCTGCAGGACGCTGCTTTGGTCATTCTTATTCTCAAGGTTGTCTTCTTGGTGGCTATCCTTTCTGTTAGGCGTGTGTCTGAGTTGGCGGCGCTTTCAATCCAGCCCCCCTACTATGAGACACACCAGGAAAAGGTGGTGTTCCGCTTTAAACCAGATTTTCTGCCTAAGGTAGTGTCTGCTTTTCATTTGAATCAGGACATTGTTCTTCCTTCCTTGTGCCCTAATCCTAGCAACGCTAAGGAGAGGGTTTTGCATTCCTTGGATGTGGTTAGGTGTCTGAAGTACTACCTGGTGGCCCCTGCGTCTTTCAGGAAAACTGATGCTCTTTTTGTGGTCCCTTCTGGTCCCAGGAAGGGTTTGGCTCCTGCCAAGTCTACTATTAGCAAGTGGATCCGTCAGGCTGTGATTCAGGCCTATTCTGCTAAGGGGAAGGAACCTCCCTTCCGCCTTACTGCTCATTCTGCTCGTGCTATTGGTGCCTCTTGGGCTTTCCAGCACCAGGCTTCCGTTGAACAAGTTTGCAAGGCCGCTACTTGGTCTTCTGTTCATACCTTTTCAAAGTTTTACAAGGTTGATGTTAGGGCCTCAGCTGATGCTGCTTTTGGCCGCAAGGTTCTGCAGGCGGCAGTGGTTTAAACTGTCTGCTGTTACCTTTTTCTTGGGGATCCCACCCTACTTTATGGACACTGCTATTGGATGTCCCAATTGTAAGTATTACCTTTGGAGCAGGACGTACTGTATACTAAGAATAATACAATTCTGTTATAACTCACCTGTAGAATTGATATTATGAGTATACAGTACGTCCTGCTCCACCCCACCCTTGGTTTTGCATTATCTTGGATCCCCTGTATGGTGATTTTTGTCATTGTTATAGTTACCAGTTTGGATGGTTAAATTCTCCCGGCTTCTCGTTCACTGCTTTTCAATGCTGGGGATTTGTGGGAGGTCCCCGGGTATTTGAGGGGCCGGTAGGAGCCTGTTTTCTATGTCTCTGCAGTACAGCACCATCTGGCGGAGGATAACCCAATTGTAAGTGTTACATTTGGAGCAGGACGTACTGTATACTCATAATATCAATTCTACAGGTGAGTAATCACAGAATTGTATTTTTGTGCCACTTATGCTTTGACTTATGATTATACTCGCCTCTCTCGTACCCTCTCGCCTCCTCCCTGGCGTGCCGTCGTCGTGGGGGGGGGGGGGTTGCCATCTGCCTTACTTACCTCCCTCGCTCCTGTGTCTCTCTCTCCTGTCACTCCGTCGGGGGGGAGGCGCCCTCTCTGCCTGGAGGGCGGTTGTCATCCGGCGCGCTGATCGCCTGCTGCGGCCTTTTCTCCTTGCTCCGGGCGACATTTTCTGCTGACAGGCGCCCGGAGTTTTTTGCGTGCTGTGGGGGGGGGGGGGGGGGGTGCAGGACCGCGCGGTGATGTGAATTGAGTCATCGCGATGCGGCCCGCCCCTCGAGGACTCGTTCTGGCTCCTTCGCTGGAGCCCGGCTGCTCTGCTGAGAGGTCTCCTGTGTTCCAGTGTGCTGGCTGGCTTCTCATGGTTCCGCTCATCGCTTTGGTTTGGGTCTGCCTCGGCGGTCCGTGAGTCTTGTCTTATGTTCCTGCATTCTTGTGCCTTCTGTGCATGTGCTGTGGGATGCCTACTTGCCTCTCTTTTTCCATTATATCTTGCAGGCTGATCCCTCCTAGTACTTGTGGTTCCTCCAGGTCATCCACCCCCCCTCTCCCGAGGTGTCTTGGGGGGTCTGTTTTGGGGACTGTTGGGTTGGGCCTTGTGCCTTCACACCCTCATTGCTATAATCACCATATGGAGGCTTCTGGGGATAGCGAGCTTGGGGGACCTTCGGGGCCGGCCCAGCGGTGTCTGATGTGTGGTACATCCCCTTTGAGCGGTCGCAGCGCCGTCTGTGTCCCCTGTGCCCAGAGCGTCATTGCGGAACAGGATGGGATGAGCGCTACTCTCTCCAGCCCTATTCTACCTACGGCATCGCCGACACCCCCGTGCCTACATCTAGCCCACAGAGAGGGGGATGCCAGCAGGGAGTCTCATGTTGACCTGGCTTTACGCGTGGCCAGCCTTGAACGGCAATTGTCCCGTCCGGCCGCCAGCATGGCCTCCAGTAAGAAACGGCACTTGGACCCAGTTTACTCTCTCTCTGCTGCTGCTGCTGATGATGATGATGCCTATGAGGCCTTTGGTGGCCGGGACTCCATGGAGGAGGGCGTGCTATTCCATGATTCTGACTCTTCTGGGGATCGTCCGGGCGACTTTGACAGTGACCCCGGGTCTTCCTCGGACAAGGACATGTGGCTCCCCGACGACACGGATAGGCTTTTGGCTGCGGTCTTTGATACTCTGCACATTATCCCCCCTAAGGCGGCTAAAAGGATGCAGGGGGTGCTTTTCCGCCCTGATAGACAGTGCCTGGTGTTTCCGGAGCAGGGACATTTCTCCAAAATGGTGTTTAAGGAATGAGAGAGGCCTAATAAACTGCCCTCGGTGCCCAGGGGGCTGGACAGACGGTATCCTTTTTCAGAGGAGTTGGTCCGTCTTTGGTCTTGTCCGGAGGTGGATGCTCTTGTCTTGGGGCTCCGGACACTACTACCTTACGTGATAATGCTGATCGGCGCATGGATCAACTTGCCTGCCATGCCTTCACTTTTGTGGGGGCTGGGTTGCGCGCGGTATGCGCCGCGGCCGTTGTCTCCATTGCCATTAAAAGGAAGGTAAAGCGCCTTGTTGAGGCTGCCCGTTCTCGCAAGCGAGCGGACGAGTATAAGAACTTTTTGACTTGTGCTGACTTTATTGCCTTTGTGCTCTCGGCCATGGACGATGCCGTTCGGCTTGGAGGTAGGGCTTCGGCTCTGCTGGTTGCTCTCAGTCGGTCTTTTCCTAGTGCACAGCACAGCCTGTTAAATGTAGTCCTTACATCTAGGTATTCCGCCACAAGGTGGCGCAGTGGACTGCAGAAGATTTGTGGCTCCTCCTGGACCCATATAAAAACAGGAATCACCAATAGACCTCCAGTGTTTCCTCTGCAGTCATACTGCGAAGATAGAAGATGGCTCTGTTTCGCAGGCAAGCGGGGCAACCAATCCTGCGGCCCTGCAAGCCTATTTCCACCCGTTTCTGGACCCTATTCGCCTCCCAGCCTCGGCTGTCAGGTCGGGTGTTGGTAGGGGAGCACTAGGTTCAGGTCAGACCCTGTACCACAAAGGGTAGCCGGCCATAGGCTTCTTATGGTGAGCCTGCTGAGGGATGACGAAGCACTGCTGTCGCTATGGTGTAGGGGGTGAGTTGTGCTTGGGGACTTGTGTTCCTAACCAAACTTCCCTTTTCTGTCTTTTTCCCTGTTGGGTGTTTGCCTCACTTGCCCCCCTCCCTCCTCTCTGGGCCCTTTTAGACGGCACTCGCCGCTGCCTGCTCTCTCCTCCGCTACCCCCTCTCCCCGACGGGTGCTGTGGGGGGGCGATTGGCGGTTGTGTAGTGTTGTTCCGCTGTTCACTCTCGCCGCGGGCGTACTGCGCTCTGCGGCGGGCTGCGCCTTTACTCCTGTCGTGGCGCGGGGTCACGTGGGTGCGTTTTTCGCGCTCTTTGTGGGGGCGGTGCCGGGCCATGATGCGATACGTGGCCCGCCCCTCGAGGTGCTCGATCGCGACGCCATCTTAGTTGCATGCTGCGTTGCTTGTGAGCTGTGTTCCGGTTGTCTTTGTCAGCGTGGACTGTGGCGGTGACTTTGCTCTTCCTGATCTACCTCCGCGGATGCTTTGACTGTACTCCGGTCGCCTGTGTGTGCTGTGCTCTTGGTCCGTGAGTCGCATATGGGGTTTTTTTCTTGTTGGGGCATGTCGGCTGGGTGATCAACTATCCCAAGTCTTCACTGTCTCCGTCTTTGGCCAGGTCCTTCCTGGGCATGACTCTGGATACCTCTCAGGTCAAGGTATTTCTCCCTCAGTAGAAAGTGGAGGGCCTTTGTGTCCTCATCCCTCCATTCGGCAGGGGATGTAGTTAGTGGGCTTGAGGGTGTCCTGCTTCGAGGTGGTTCCCTTTGCTCAGTTTCACATGAGACCTCTTCAGTTGCATCTGTCGTCAGTTGGGATCAGGAATTTGCTCTATCCCCTCTGGCCAGGCAGTCCCTCTCGTGGTGGTTGGACTTGAGGAACCTTCTAGTGGGCAGGACCTCTCTGCCTCCGTGCTGGGAGATCGTCACCACAGATGCCAGTCTGACCGGTCGGGGGGGAGTTTGGAAGTCTCTGAAATTCCAGGGTCAGTGGGGCCCTCAGGAGGCCCATGCACACATCAACATTCTAGAACTGCGGGCGATCAGGTTGGTTCTCTCCCAGTTGACCCCACACCTTCGGGGTCGGGCTGTTCAGATCCGCTCGGACAACCAGACGGCGGTAGCCTACATCAATCATCAGGGAGGGACTCCCTCCAGAGTAAGCGAGCCCTCAAAGAAGTGTCCCTGATACTGGCTTGGGCGGAAGAGAATGTTCCCTGCATCTCGGCGGTCTACATTCCGGAGGTGGAGAACCAGGAGGCAGACTCCCTGAGCAGGGGGACGTCTCGGCTGGGTGTAATGCAGCCGCCAACAAGCCTGCTTCCTCCCCCTGTAGGCGCATTGGGTGTAATGCAGCCGCCAACAAGCCTGCTTCCTCCCCCTGTAGGCGCATTGGGTGTAATGCAGCCACCAACAAGCCTGCTTCCTCCCCTTGTAGGTGCATTGGGTGTAATGCAGCCACATACAAGCCTGCTTCCTCCCCCTGTAGGTGCATTGGGTGTAATGCAGCCGCCAACAAGCCTGCTTCCTCCCCCTGTAGGTGTTAGGGGTGTAATGCAGCCACTAATAAGCTTGCTGCCCTCTGCAGGTGTAATGCAGCCGCCAACATCTGCTGCTTTCCCTATAGGTGGGCTGGTTATAATACTATTCAAAAGGACCAAACCCTAAATATCCCTCAGTGTAACCCTACCCTAGAGGGCATCCCCTGGAGTGGCCACTTGCTGCCTCCCCTGTAGGTGGGCTGGGTGTAGTGCACTACAAAAGTCTGCAGCCTCCCCCTGTGGGTAGGCTGGGCGGTAAGCAGGAAGTAATGGCTGTGTTTTGGGGTAAGGGTTCCTCTTTAACTGTGACTGGAAAGCACTGTGGACAGCTGCACCTTGTAGCAGCCGCCTGGCTTGTGGTAATGATGAGTCATCACCCGCTAACATTTGTTCCCCAATTATAGCCGTGAAACATTGCTGCTGTCTCTGCATGTCTGCCAGTCAGTCATTTTATAATAGAGATATAGAGAATGTGTCATTCTTCTGTCCTGCACCCTTTTTTTTATTAATATTTAACCCCTTCTGGACCAATATGGATATGGGCCTGGATACCCTCAGCAATACATTCTTTACCACAGTGCTTTGAAAGCACTATCCCAGCATGCCCTGTTGTGGGGAACCCCAGTAAAAATGTATATTTCCCCTATCCCAAAGCACATGTGGCCTCTCATCCAATCAGAGCCTTATGCTGTGCATATTAATGCTCGGCATTACAGCTCTGTTTAGAATCAGAGCTTGGCAATCAAGAGCGGGAACATAGAAACATAGAAGGTTGACGGCAGAAGGAGACCATACGGTCCATCTAGTCTGCCCTTATGTGTATACTGTATGTACTCTTTATCTTAGGATAGATGTGTGCTTATCCCAGGCATGTTTAAATTCAGTGACTGTTGATTTTTCAACTACCTCTGCTGGAAGTTTGTTCCAAGCATCTACTACTCTTTCTGTAAAATAATATTTTCTAACATTGCTCCTGATCTTCCCCCCCCAACTAGCTTCAGGTTGTGCCCCCTTGTTCTATCATTAGGCTTCTTCTTAAAAACACTTCCCTCCTGAACCTTATTCAATCCTTTCACATATTTAAAGGTCTCAATCATGTCCCCCCTCTCCCTTCTTTCCTCCAGACTGTACAAATTAAGTTCTTTAAGTCTCTCCTGATAAGTTTTCAGTTTAAGTCCTTCCACCATTTTCGTTGCCCGCCTTTGGACCCGTTCTAAACACAGCTGCATCCCCGGTTTCCCTGTGGAATGGGGCCTGTTAGACACCAGGGCCGACCGTGGTGGAGATCTGTCCACTTTTTAAAGGGTAATTCCACTTTCGAAGGCCTTTATTATTAAGTTTCTATTATTGTGTTCCAAAATGATGTCCTAAAGGTGCAGAACTTATTTGTTTTTTTTGTTTGTCTGCAACTTTGTGTTACAAAAGAAAATATATTTCTGTAGCATGAGTGCCTTCCCGAAGTGATGTTTTGATGTACAGTTCAGAGACTACCTCTCTTGCTAATCGTTTAATTGGCTGGGACAGAGATGACAGGTTTAACCCCTGTTGTATTAATTCAACCCCATAGGGGGGGGCACAATCTTGTGTTCCAGTTTCTTAGGGTTACTGGCAGCGTTCTCACCTGGGGGGTTCATTACTGCTGCATTGTTTTGCCAAGGCTGCCGATGAGCTCACCTGTTAAAGTGGAAGGATACTGGGATTTGTAGTCGGTAGTTTTTACTCAAGGCCAGGAAAACCACTCCCACTGTAGTAACATAGAGCCACAGGAATATAAGCATGCTGATGTTAACATCTTGCAGCAAAGGGCTCTCAATGGGGAGCAAGCATCCCCAGCAGTACACTTGCTCCTGCCCCAGCCTAATTGGCTAAAAAAAAATAATAGGCAAGGTGCAGAATCCCCCACTTACAGGTAGTGTGGCATTTCCCATAGACAGTGTGGCATCCTCCCTCCCATTTCCCATAGGCAGTGTGACATTCCTCTCCCCAGTATTCCCCATAGGCAGGGTGGCATTCCCCCTCCCATTCCCCATAGACAGTGTGGCATCCTCCCTCCCATTTCCCATAGGCAGTGTGACATTCCTCTCCCCAGTATTCCCCATAGGCAGGGTGGCATTCCCCCCCCCCCATTCCCCATAGACAGTGTGGCATCCTCCCTCCCATTTCCCATAGGCAGTGTGACATTCCCCCTCCCATTTCCATAGGCAGTGTGGCATTCCCCCTCCCATTCTCATAGGCAGCGTGGCATTTCCCCCTCCCATTCTGTTACAGAGCTTGTAAGAATGCAGAATGTCATTCTGTTACAGAGCTTGCGAGTACTGCCCATGCTGCTGACACAGTTGCCCTTTCCTGGACTGCTGTGACAGGACATTCCTGGAGAGTCTGTGTCATCCAGACTGGGGACATTCCCACAGCGACAGCTGCAAGTTGGAACGACAAGCAATAAATTGTGCTCTGCAACAGCGCCTCCTACAGATGCAACTCAGCACTGCAAAAACCTGACCCCATCTTGTAGCCAGAAATCTAAAGAGAGGATGGTTAACTTCTAGGTGAACAGCTCTGCCGAGCTCAGATTTATCTTGTATTGTAAACAGTTGGCAGCCTGGCTTGTTAGCTAGTTGATGGGGCTGGTTCTTATTTCTGGTTCTTATGTCTTAGTTTTATACTTTACCAAAACCCACTCTGGAGTCTAGGGCAGACATACTCACTCCCCTGGGGGCGTCCTGAACAGGGCACTCAAAATTCTTACCTTTCCTCCGAGCCCACGTTGCATGCACGTCCAGCGCCGGCAACACTCGCATCCCTTCTCAATGTGTGCGGCCACGCCTGCCCTAACTGAATAGTTCCTGATGGGGCCATGGTTCAAAAACCATTGAACAGTATGTCTTAGTTTTTTGCTTTAAAGTGGACCAAAACCCACCCTGGAGTCTATCAGACTCCAGGGCAGGCATACTCACTCCCCCCCGGGGCATCCTGAACAGGGCACTCGAAATTCTTACGTTTCCCCTGAGCCCAAGATGCATGCACATCCGGTGCCAGGATCACTGACATGCCTACTTGATGGCTGTACATGGCCGCGCGCAGCCAAAGGGCCTCCATTCAGCTTCTCTAGCTGCACATTATAAGACCACCTTGGGAACAAAATCCTGCTTCACATGAAACACCGCTTTGTCCTCATGCATCACCAAAAAGGGTGATCTGATGGAAACCGCTCCGAAACCCGCCGGATGGAGGTGATCGCCACAAGAAAAGCCCCACCTTAAACACCAGCGTCGTCAGGGAACCCTCCGCCATGGGTTCAAAGGGGACCCCTGAAGTGCTGATAGGACCAGATTGAGATCCCAGGGCAGGACTATCGACCGCCGCAGGCTGAACATGTGCAGCTCCCATGAAAGTGCAGATTAGCCTATGCTCCATGATCCGTTGGAAGAAAATGGACAAGGCTGAGACCTGGCCCTTAAGGGTGTTGGGTACCGAAAACCTCCTACAGGCGTGGCACTTAGATTCACACCAAAACATAGAGCAGGCTGTACCCTGACCAGGGAATGGCCAGCTTGTTGACTGCCAAGGCCACGGGGTCTCGCACACAGGACACTGACCTCTGGATTATGCTGAGATGTGAAGAGGTTCACCTCTGGCACTCCCCACCGGTCGCAGTGGGCTTGAAACACATCCTGGTGAAGGGACCATTCCCCCCGGTCCACTGTCTCCCTGCTTAAATAATCGGCCTGCAAATTCTCCATCCCCGGAATGTGAACTGCCAAGATGCATGGAACGTAAAATTCCACTCATGATGTGACTCACTTCCTGGAACGCCTGCCAGCTTCTGGTACCCCCCTGATGGTTTATGTAGGCCACAGCCATGGAATTGTCCGACTGTACCCTGATCAGAATGCCCCGGAGCTGGGCAGACCAATGCTTGAGAACCAGCACTGAGAACCGCCCTCAGTTCCAACTTATTAATTGGAACCGTTGTCCACCACTCCAACCCATCAGACTGGCGTCTGTGATCAGGATGACCCAACAGACTGGCAGGAAAGACCGACCCAATTCCAGTGACTGCTGGTCCAGCTACCAATTCAGGGATCCCAGGGCTTGTCCATCAATATGAAATGATGGTCCAGTGTCTGCACAGTCCTCGTCCATTTCAATATGAGCAACATTTGTAGAGGTCTGGCGTGGAACTGGGCATACGGAACTGCCTCGATGGTAGACACTATAAGGTTAAGGAGACGCATGCCCTGTCTGATCATGGAATGTTCGACTGTCAGCGGCAACCTCACCGCCTCCTGAAGAGCCATGCACCTCTGCACCAGAAGGACCTGCACTCGTCGACATCTAATGTCATACCTAGATAGGTCGCCATCATTAAGGTAACCACCTGGGACTTGGGGTAACATAGTATGTAAGGCTGAATAAAGACTTTAGTCCATCCAGTTCAGCCTATTTATCTCCTTCCAGTGGTCTAGTAGCCATAGCTGGAAATGTTATTACATGCCAGGAAGTCATCAAGGCCACTTTTGAAAGTTTTTACTGTATCCATCATTACTACCTCCTCTGGCAGCGAGTTCCATAGTCTCACAGCTCTTACAGAGAAGAATCCCCTCCTATGTCCTCTAACCTTAGTGGATGCCCTTGGGTTATAGTTACACTCCAGGGTATACATAGATTGTGGGACAGATCTTTGTATTGACCCCGAATATATTTATACATAGTTATTATTATTATCTTTTTTCTAAACTAAATAAACCTAACTTTGACATTCTTTCAGGATACTCTAGTCCCCGCACTCCTTTTATTAACTTTGTTGCCCTTCTTTGAACGCGCTCCAGTTCTGATATGTCCTATTTAAGCACAGGTGCCCAGAACTGTACACAGTACTCCATATGGGGTCTGACCAGTGACTTGTACAGGGGTAAAATGATGCTCTGGTCATGAGCACCTATGCCCCTCCTGATGCACCACATGATCCTATTTCCTTTGGCATTGATTACTACAGTTGAGCCTATTGTTAACTAAAACCCCTAGGTCATTTTCCATTGTTGTTTCACCAAGTGTTTCTTTATTTAGTGTGTAATCATGACACAGATTTCTCCTTCCCATGTGCATAACCTTACATTTATCTGTGTTAAACTTCATTTGCCATTTAACTGCCAATGCTTCCAATTTATCTAAATCTGTTTGTAGCTGCCTGCTGTCCTCTTTTGTTTAAATTTCTTTACACAGCTTAGTATCATCTGCAAAGATTGAGACTTTACTGTTTAATCCATACCCAATGTCATATATATATATATATATATATATATATATATATATATGAGAATTGGTCCCAGAACTGACCCTTGTGGTACTCCACTAGTAACAGTGACCAAATCTGAGTGTGTACCATTGATAACCACCCTCTGCTTCCGATCATTTAGCCAATTTCCCACCCATCTGCACACATTTTCCCCCAGTCCAAGCATTCTCATCTTTTGTACCAGCCTTTTATGTGGCACAGTATCAAATGCTTTAGAAAAGTCAAGATATATGATATCCAATGACTCCCCCTGATCCAATCTTGAACTTACCTCCTCATAAAAGCTGATTAGGTTTGTCTGGCAGGAGCGATTCCTCATAAATCCATGCTGATATGGAGTAATAAGGTCATTTTCCCCAAGGTGCTCCAGGATAGTATCCCTTAAGAAACCTTCAAACAGCTTGCCCACCACAGATGTTAAGCTTACCGGTCTATAGTTCCCAGGTTCCCCCCTAGATCCCTTTTTGAATATTGGCACCACATTTGCCAAGCACCAGTCCCTCGGAACAGACCCTGTAGTTATTGAGTCCACAAATATTAGAAATAACGGCTTGTCTATTACTGTACATAACTCCCTTAAAACACGAGGATGTATGTCATCTGGTCCAGGTGATTTATCGATTTTTATCTGCTTGAGACGGTGCTGGACTTCTTCCTTGGTCAGACCAGTGACATTTAATGAAGGGTTTCGGTTATTCCCCTGCATGTCACTCGGCATGTCACATTATTTTGTAAATATAGAAGCAAAGAAGTTGTTTAGTAAATTTGCTTCTCCTCATTTCCCACTAAAGGTGTTCCCTCCTTGCTTTTCAGGGGGCCCACACCCTCAGGTTTGTACCTTTTACGGTTTATGTAGCTAAAGAATAATTTGGGGTTAGTTTTACTCTTTCGCGACCAGTCTTTCTGTCTCTAGCTTAGCTGCCCTTATCTGTTGTTTACATTGTTTATTTTCTTCTTTATAGTTTTTTAGTGCTTCCGCTGTCCCTTCCTGCTTTAAACGTTTAAATGCCTTTTTTTTGTTGTTTATTGCCCCCTTAACCTTTTTGTTTAGCCACATCGGTTTACATGTGTGTCTAATAGTTTTATTCCTATAAGGTATATATGTGTCACAATGAAAATTAAGGATTCCTTTGAAAGTATCCCATTTAGTGTCCATGCTTTTGTTTTTAAGGACATTTTCCCAGTCAATGCAGTTTAGGACATCTCTAAGTTGGTCAAACTTTGCCTTTTTGAAGTTCCGCCTTTTTGTGGCTCCTTGATAAGGCACCCTAGTGACTGCTAAGTGGAAATTAACGATATTATGATCACTGCTTCCAAGGCGTCCCCCCCAACCTGTACTTTTATTACTTTGTCTGGTACATTGGTTAGTATTAGGTCCAATATGGCTTTCCCCTTGTTGGAGCTTGTACTTGTTGGGGAAGGTAGCCATCTTTTGTTTTAGATAAAAAACTATTACTTTGCAAACCACATGTGTCAGTGTCCCAGTCTATATCTGGGTAGTTAAAGTCCCCCATAATCACTACCTCATTTAGTTTAGCAGCTATATCTATTTGTCTTAGCATCATATTTTCTGTGGATTCGGATATATCTGGAGGTTTGTAGCAAACCCCCATCAGTATTTTATTTTTGTTTCTCCCTCCATGTATTTCTACCCCTACAGACTCCACATGGTCATTCCCCTCACATATATCCTCCCGCAGAGCGGGTTGTAGAGAGTATTTTACAATTAAGCAGACTTCACCCCCTCTGCGTTTGTTACGGTCCCTCCTAAACACACAGTAGCCCTGTAGATTTACTGCCCAGTCATAGTTTTCATCCAGCCAGGTCTCTGTTACCCCCACTATGTCATATTGTTCTTCTGTTATTATCAGTTCTAGTTCATCCATTTTATTAGTCAAGCTTCTAGCATTTGTAAGCATGCATTTCAAATGCTTATGATAATTTTGGTTATTTTGTATATTGCCCTTTTTCCTCCTAGATGTTCTAACCCCTCCCCCCACCTGAAACTGTCCATGCACATGACTGTCCGAACAACCCGCAGTGCCTCTGTCAAAGATGGTGCTTAGATGAGCAAGTCGTCCAGGTATGGGGTGATGTGCACATCCTGCCTGCCCAGGGATGCCATCACCACCACCAAGACTTTCGTGAACACTTGTGGGGCAGTGGACAGCCCAAATGGCAGTGCCACAAATTGGAAATGTCGGGCACCTAGCGCAAAGCACATGTATTGTTGGTGACCAGGGAAGCATCCTTTATGTCCACCATGACCAGAATATCCCCCTGTTGCAGCAACATCATAACCAACCTTAGAGATTCCATGTGGAACTTCCGCACCCGAGCATAATTGTTCAGATTCTGGAGATCCAGGATCGGCCGAACAGACCCTTCTTGGGGATGGTGAATAATATTGAGTAGAAGCCACAACCCTGCTCTGAAGAGCTCTATCTGGCAGTAGCGAGCCGCTGCCCTTTCCGTGACACAGGAAGGCTTGGACGCCACAAACCTGGTTGGAGGCCTGGTCCCAAACTCAATCTTGTATCTGGAAAAAACAACCTCCCGAACCCAGATGTCAGATATCCATTCCCTCCACAACAAGCATAGTGTAAAAGCACCCCCCCACCCGTTTGGTTGAGTGCGCCCCATCAATGCTGAGAGAGCTTGGCTGTGGGCATGGGCTGGCTGGCCACTTGGGGTCTAGGTTTCCTCCGTGGCTTTTGCTTACCTGAAAAATCCTTGTGGCATCTGAACCTCCAAATTTCCGAAAGGGATGAAATTTAAGCGACCTGTGAAACCGGGTCCTCAGTTTCAATTTCTGTGGAAGTCTAGTCAACTTCCCTTACGTGGCCTTCTGGACCAGGTCATCCAGAGGCTCACCAAAAAGAAGACCCACCAAAAAGGGCAGGGCAGTAAGCGTCTTCTTCAAGACCTTAGGAAGAGCCGGAAGCTTAAGACCTTCTGGCGCTTGTAGGGTTCACCATTCTTCCACCTGAGCCGAGGAGTAGAGTGGTATAGAACCTCCAATATTGCCTCTATAAGCTCCTCAATCTGATCGGTTGATCTGAAGGGTTTTTTGGTGCATGCACGGCTTCCGGTTCCTCTCCGCTGCCAGCCAACACCTCCGACGAGCCGGAACTAGATTCTGAACCCCTAAACAGGTCCTTGACGTAGGAGCTAGATTCTTCAGAGGATTCCATCACTCCAACCAATCCAACCTGTCCGCCACATTCGAAAGAAGGACCCAGGGACACAAATGGACCTGGCAGACCCCCCTGCTCTGACAAGTCCGAGTATGAAGCCGCAGGGGAAACTGGACGATCCGACTGAGGTGCGGAACCTGCCAGCTGTGTAAGTCAGCGCAGTACAGTAGTGCACCCAACGCACAGGGGTCCCTCGGTCGAGGTCAGGCACCCTTGGCACATGGGACACGCGGTACCACTCTTCTTTAAAATACAAAACCTCTGATCCCTTAACTGCTAAGCAATACAGCTGGAGCACTGGTCCCCACACCCTCCTGCCTGTCACCTACTGGTCAGACTTGCCTGCACTACCGGAAAAGCAACCTCCATGCAGCTGGGATTAACCCCCCGGCGGAAATACATCTGCCCCACTCCCTCCTCCACTGTAAGGCCTGAGCAGCCGAAGCCATGCCCCCACCTACGCTGCAGGTGCAGCTGGCCCGCCCCCTTCCCAAATTTGTCAATAGACAGGCCTCATGGGCAGTGGCCATGCCCCCCACCGCAACAAGCACGCCTTTCCCCACAAATGCTGGCAGCCAAGCTCTAAATGAGCTGCCAGCAGTAGTAAATCGCAAAAACACTGACACCAGGGAGCCTGGCCACTTAGCTCAGGCCCCCCCCCCCCCCCAGCAGCCAGGGGCAATGCAGACTGCGGCCAGGGTTGGTGGATGACCCATTGGGTAGAGGGAAACAGGGGCTCAGTGGGTGGCACACAGCAGGGCCGCCATGCAAAGACCAGAGATCAGGAAACCTGCAGGCAGCAGGTTCCTGATCCTCGGGTCTCAGACTGAGTCAGATAAGCCCCCGCGCACTTACCTGGACCTGTGCATGCTTACCTAACGCTGCACGATTCCACGGTATCGGCTTGGGAACCGGCTTCAGGCATCTAACCGGGTCCCCAGGAATTAGTGTTGCAAACAAAATACATTGATTTTTACATTCAGCTCAGCACCCAAGAGTTGCTGGAGCTTCTAGTGTTTCCACTTTCTTTACAATTACAAAACTAACCAGTAAGCAACAGAAGTCTAGTAGGGCTGAAATGTATTGTAAAAATAGTTTATTTAAAATAAAACATTTATTTTAGTAAAGAAAACCATTTTGCATGTGAAAGCCCCATTTCTCCTGATTACAATGGTACCACATTTGTATCAGTAGCTCCCCGTTCCTGCCCAGGAGACCCCCCAAACTGAAAAGAGCACTTTATAACATTTACAAATAAAATACAACTACTATCCACACTATAAACGGGGATGCCCCATTCCCCCATTTTGGGGAGAATTTTAAGGATTAAAAAACCGTAAAAATCCCCCCAAAAATGGCGTGGGGACCCCCCTAATCAGCATAGCCTGCTGGAGGGCCAGCTATGGGGGCTTGTAGAGTGATACGAATGGCCAGCTTTGGTGGCCCAAGTGGCCCCCGCCTCTTCTGCCCTCCGCCCAATTTTGGGGCGGCAGGTAATGGGGCGCTTGGGGTTAATGGCAAGTCACCCATTAGCCGCAGGTGATTTGCCAGCCACCGAAGCCTTGTGGTATAGGGGTCTCCTGTATCCCTTACCAGTTCACAAAGGGTTAAATGTAAACACACACACACACATTTTTTATTTTTTTTAACTCACCTCTATCCTCCGATCACAGCCCCCTCCAACCCTCTCTGGTGAGCACCCAGGCACCACTGAGGATCCTCATGCGGGTGCAGGTTGACGTAATCTGCCCCGTCCACAAAAGGTGGGGCTAGCTGTGCGTCAATGGAAGGGGGCGAGAGAGCCTATTTTGGCCCCTCTCCTTCAAGCTGAAGAGCCCGGTGAAGAAGAGACCCTGCAGGAGGGATCACGGCTGTAAGTAAATGTCATTTATTTTTTTTTCTTACAGCTGTCAGTGGCGGCAGGAGCAGGTGGGGCAACTTGAGATCCTCTCCTGAAGCCGGAAGAGCACTGAGGCGGATCGGATGCCCCCCAGGTGAAGGGAAGACCCGGCTGGATCGATAGAGGGATTAGGTGAGTGTTCTTGTTTTTTTGGCCGCTTAGCAAGGGTAAATGCCAGGCCCGTGAATTTTACACCGCTGGTACTGAAGGGTTGGAGAGGCAAACACATAAATATGTACGTGCTTGACACTTAAAGGGTTAAGGGGCCAGTATCGGCCTATACTTCCATGAGTTGTTGAATATTACTTTGTCAAGACTCCTTTTTTAAGAGGCTACACATAATTCTTCCACCCTTTTTTTTGTATCTACAGAGTCCTAAAACCTTAATATGGTACCATCGGATATTTAACCTCACCTTTTTGAACCGTTAGATTTGGTTTCACTTTAAATCTACCTTTTTCAAAAAAAAGTAACGTTTCTTGCGATATCATCTAGCGTCTCGTAGGGACTTTGAGAATTATATTGATAAAATGGAATCCCTGCTGAGAAGAGAGCTTGAAGAGGTTACAAGATCGGTCTCTGAGGTATCTGGTAGGGTGGGCTCCCTGGAGCAGCAGCAGGCTACTACTGAACAACGTCTGAGTGCACTTGAAAGGGTGCAATCGGCGCTACAGCAGGCTCTCTCAGACTCCAACCAACAAACTGTTAGAACTTTGATGCATCTGGACGATCTGGAGAACCGAAGTCGTCAGAACAACATTCGAATCCGTGGTCTTCTAGAGGTGCCTGAAAACAACAACCTCAGTGGCACCGTTACCAGGATATTCAATGACGTTCTGGGCAAGCCTCCGGATGAATGCGTTGAAATTGACAGAGTACACAGAGCACCTGGCCCACGCTCCGCCAACCCTGCTAGACCGAGAGACGGGGTGTGTCGTGTTCATTTTTATAGAGTTAAGGAAGAAATCATGAGAAGAGCCTGGGACAAGGGGGCCCATTCTCCACAACGGATCGCGGATAACATTGCTTCCTGACTTGGCTAGACGCACTCTCCAGATGCGCCGCGTCATGAAACCATTGTTGGAGGCCATTAAGCCGATCGGTGCGACATACAGATGGGGACACCCGTTCCATTTGGTGGTCACGAGGAGGGATCGCCCATTTGTTCTGCGATCTCATGCACAGCTTCCAGAACTCTTCCGCTTCTTGGAAATCCCAGACGTGCAACTGGAGGACTGGATGTCTCCTACATTGGGGGACTTTAGGGAACCGGGCCCGCGTCTGCGCCCTGGAGAGCCGCGACCACAGCGAGTCAGGATCGGAGGCGGCGGACGACGTCAAGTTGTTTAGCCCAGTTGTGAAGCGACCTTGATTGCCGGCGTCCTGGCTGTTTTACCGGGGGCATTTGTTCCCTGTGAAGCTGAAGAACCCTTGGCCCTGTTGTTGTTTGGTTTTGCCCTATTTGGCTCTCCCACGAACTGACGTGCATTCTGAGGAATTGAGGAACCCTACGTGTCTTCTTTTTTTGCACTTTTTCTTTTTCCCCCTCCTGTTGGCCCGGCAATTGGCCGTTCTGTCCTGCGGCCTCCCGGCTACCTGTTCTGCTTTGTTGTGCTCTCTGTGGCCGGGAGCGCCGGGTGCCCTTTGTGCGGTGGACTTGGATCCTGTGGCATGGCCTCGCCCATTTCCCGTGGGCTGCCTGGACACTTGGCTGCTGTTCCATCGTGCTTCAGAGAGTGGCCGGGGGGCTGGCAGTAGTGATCATCTTGGCGGCCCAGCTGCTGGGGGGTGGGTGCCGGTGAGATGGGCTGACGTGCTTTGCTGGTCGGCCCGCCTCAGGCGCCGGGTCAGTCATCTCTGGGGATGGGGTCATGTTTGAGATGCAGAGTGGGGCCTATGGCCCTGTTGGAGTGGTGGCGGTGGCCCTGTGCGTGGATCTGCTCCGCCCCCTGCTGGGCGCGGTTTTTCCGACCCTGGCTGGTGGCGGGGTCCCCTCCTGTGGCTGGCTGGGTTCCACTCACCCTGCTGGGTGTCGGTGCCTCGGGTTGGATTGTTGGGGGGGCTGCACCGCTGGCAGATCGGCGTGGCTAGGACTGGCCGGTCTGGTCGTGGTGTGGCCTGCCCTGGCCCCCCCGGGGGTGGTGGGACCTGGGGGACTCTGGAGGTGGCTCGCTGGGTGCCATGTGGTTCGGGGGGCCGTGGGTGGCATTGGGTCCTCCTCCTGCCGCTCGTCCGCGGCGGTGGGGGGGGCTCGAAGTGATCGGGGCTGTTGTTGTTGTTGTTTCTGATACAATTTCATGTAATGGTTCTGGGCAGGTTCAGCGATGGTTATAGTTAAGAGATATGGATGTATGTTAATTAGGTGTAAAAGAGTGCCTCTCCTGGCCTACGACTGTAGCCTTCCATCTTCCCCCAGTAGGTCAGTTTGCTTACTCCACTTGGAGAGATAGTGAACATTTGCACTAGCATTCTCTTGTATTTTTTTGGCAAAATCTTTGCTGATTCCCTTTTTTTTTTCTCTTCTCTCGCTTTTCTGTCCTTTCATCTTTGGTTTTCCTGTATCTCCTTCTCTTGCCCCCCCCCCCCTCCCTGTCTAACTCGACCCTCGCCTATTAGTTATTTCCATCCACTTTATTTTGTATTGGGGGCAGGGGTGCGCAGGCAATGGCAGAGCTAATAATTGGCTCCTTTAATGTAAAGGGGCTGAATATCCCAGAGAAACGATCGCAGGTATTGTATGACATGCATAAGCAAAAAGTAGCTATTTTACTCCTCCAGGAAATGCATTTCAAAGCAGGACATGTACCAGTTATCAAGAATCGGTATTACCCCTCCTGGCACCATGCCCCCAACCCCAACATTAAAGCAACTGGGGTCTCGATCGCCATCCATAAATCTCTTCCCCATAAGGTGTTAGATCTTAAGGTTGACCCGAATGGGCGGTTTATATTTCTCAAAATCAAATTGCTTTCCAGGGTAAATATTGTAGCTAACATTTATGCCCCTAACACCGACCAGGTTAGTTTTTGTGTCAAGGTGCTTAGGAACCTGGCGGAATTCATGGAGGGTGGGGGGCGACTTTAATATTCCCATGCAGCCGGAGTTGGACACCTCCTCGGACGGGTCGGCAGTGTCCTCGAGCAAAAGAAATAGGCTGAAAAGAGTGCTCTCTGATCTGCAGCTGGTGGATTCTTGGCGAGTGCTACATGGACGAGACAAAGACTTCTCGTTCTACTCGGCCGCTAGGAATTCATATAGCAGAATTGATTACCTCTTTCTTCATCACCATGCCATGGACTGGGCTCCACGTGCATGGATTGGCCAGCTATTGTGGTCGGACCACACTCCAGTTTTCCTGTCAGTGGCTTTGCCTGGACTTTTGTCAGGAACCGCTTACCTGATCCCCGTTCCAGCAACGTCTCCAGGCGGCCAGCTGCAGCTGTCACTGTGCGGCGGCCGCGCCGAGCAGCGTCGGCTCGAGCAGCGCCCAGCTTAACCACGCCCCCCCGCTTCCTCCTCCAGGAGACGTGCTCGCGCGCGGCCGCGAGCACGTGTCTGTTATGCCCTCCGGCGGCGCTGTGCTGCGCGCACCCGCCGGAGGATCAAGTAAAGGGTTAATGAATCCTAGGGGATTGAGGGCTTCGCCCTCTTCTGCTCTGCAGCCAATTACCCTTGGAATCCTATGTGCTCCAATCAGTACACTGCTTCCCTCAGACCTGTTCCTATAAAGGCAATTCCCTCTCAGTTGTGAATTGCCTGTGATAGCGCTCAGAACCCTGTGTTACCTACTCCTGTGAAGTCTAGCCTGTTGCCGATTTGATTGTACGACCATTCTCGATCCTGAATCCTTGTTGCCGACCTTTGCCTGAACTGACGCTTCTAGATCCTGATCCACAGTTGCTGACCTCTGCCTGAACCCCGACTACGTCTTGCCTGACCCCTGGTGCCGCTACGATCTCTGCCTTCCCGTTATCGACCTATTGCCTGTCTCTGGACTTCCGTCACTCACGCTCTTGCTATTGGTTCTCCAGTCCTCCCACATATAAGCTTACATCCTTTGAGCCATTAAGTCCTGGGGGCAACCGATCCCGGGTAGGCGTATCTTGCGTCCCGGCAAGCGGGGGCTCCTACAGGTGAAGCTGGCTGTGGAGATTGGGGGTTGTGAGCTTATTAAGAGGGCTGGAGTTACCCCGAGCGTGACAACTTTATTCTAAAAGTTGGAGTTGGAGACTTAACAACAATTTGCTCGGGGACACTGCGTGCCTGTCCCGGGTGAAGAGAGGTCATTTCGGAGTTTCTTAGGATTCACGAGCATGATCCCACGCCTCTCCCTTACCAGTGGGAGGCGCTGAAGTGCGTGATCAGGGGTGAATTTATTAAACACGGAGCCAGACTAAAGAGGGAACGAGCCTCCTTGGTTTCCCAGACCTTGCTGCGAATCCAGGCCCTGGAACAAGATCATAAAAGGAGTCCATCCTGTGCTGTGCTTCTGGACCTGATGAAGGCCAGGGACAAGCTGCATGGTCTATACAATCAAGCATATCTGAGGTTCAGAGAGAGGCAGAAAGTGCAATATTATAAATTTTCAGACAAGTGTGGGCGACTGCTTGCAAGGGCATTGCATCCGAGACTTGCAACCACATATATTCCAAGCATAAATGGGCCGCGGGGGGTCAAGCCGCTGTAACACCCTCCCAAATTGTGGATAGCTTCAGGGAATATTACCACTCGCTGTACAATTTGGGGTGTAATGATGACACCTTGTTCGAGGCAGAGCCGCCGGAAGCTGTTGAGACTTATGTGCGCAACACGCCCCTTCCCTTGATACCCAGGGGGGAGGCAGAGGTCCTGGAGGAACCTTTTTCTACACAGGAGGTAGCTAAGGCGATCAAGGAGACGCCACAGGGCAAAAGTCCTGGAGCTGACGGCTTTACTTCTAAATTCTACAAGCAATTCGGGTCCGAACTGGTACCTTTTATGACCAGGGTCCATTGGGCCAGAGTGTGGGTTTCCCAGACAGTCTTTGGAGGCTATAATTTCGGTCCTTCCTAAGCCGGGGAAGGATCCATCATTATGTAGTAGCTATAGGCCGATCTCATTGATAAATGTTGACATTAAACTTTATGCTAAGGTTTTGTCCTCCAGGCTCGGGCCACTCCTCCCAGGCCTAATAGATCTTGATCAGGCTGGATTTGTGCCGGGGCGGGAGGCTCGGGACAACACCAATAAGCTTTTTGACCTAATAGCATATGTTAAGTCTGTGGGAGCCCAAGCATGCCTTCTCTCGTGTGATGTAGAGAAGGCGTTTGATAGGGTGGTTTGGCTGTTTCTCAAGGCATTCCTGCAGCAGATCGGTGTTGCCCCTGTACTCCTGTGCCGGATCCTGGCACTGTACTCGGAGCCCACGGCCAAGGTAAGGGTGAACGGCCTTCTTTCCTCTTCCTTTTGGATTAACAATGGCACACGACAGGGTTGCCCCTTGTCCCCATTACTGTACGTCATCACAATGGAGCACCTTGTTGTGGCCATAAGACAGAACCCGGATATCAGGGGTATAACAATAGGGGGAGGAGAAATGTAAGGCGTCCTTATACGCAGATGACCTACTCCTACATTTGACTGCCCCACTGACTTCTTTTCCGGCGGCTCTCAAGGAATTTTAGACATTTTGCAGAGTAAGCAACTTTAAGATTAATTATGCAAAGTCAGAGGCCCTTAATATTTCTCTCCCCGAGCAGACTGCAGAACAGTTAGGGGGAATTTTGCATTTAAATGGCAATCTCACTCGATTAAATATCTCGGGGTGCAGATTCCCTCGGACTTCTCGCGTCTATACTAGTTAAATTATTCACCCTTGCTTTTAAAGACAATAAGTGAACTGACCACATATGATAAGAGGCATTTCACTTGGTTTGGAAGGATTAATGTGCTAAAAATGGACATTCTTCCCAAATTCTTATATACCTTCCAAACGGTGCCTATTCACTTACCTAGTAGCTTCTTTAGGAAACTGAAAACGCCTTTTTTAAGATTCGTGTGGGGCACAGGTAAGCCCCGTATAAGATTTAGTACCTTGACCAGGCTTAAGTCGGACGGTGGGGCTGGCCTTCCTGATCTGAAGACTTACCATGCAGCGGTCATAACACTTCACATATTAGATTGGGCCCAGAAGGGGGATGGGAAGCAATGGGTAAAAGTGGAGAAGGCTATTTCTCCTGTAAACTTGACTTCGTTACCTTGGGGGGGTCCGCTTCCCGGGCGGGAAAGGAAATCACTTACATTCCTGGCGGAGCAGTTCCTGCTGGTCTGGGATAAGATGATTAAATGGAGCACCATAATCAACAGGCCGGGCCCTCTGACCCCTCTCTTTGACAACTACTTCTTTATGCCAGGGGTGCAGTTTAGGGGCTTCTTGGCGTGGGAGGCCTCGACCAATATTACTATAGGCAGTATTTTGGCACCGAACAGACTCCCCACATTGGATGAAATAAAGGACAGGGTTCCGGGGCAGTATGTCTCCTGGTTTCTATAGGCAACTGAGCGCTTTTGTGGGAACCCAAGGTTTAGTAGAGCGGGGTAGACTGCCCCTGACACAGCTGGAACGCGTCCTCACACAGGCACCCCCCGCGGCACATGCAATCGCTGTCCTTTACCAAACCCTATTGAGCGCACTGCATGATTCCCCGCCAGGGTTCATGCGGAAGTGGGAAGAGGAGCTAGGGATATCTATTTCTAGGGAGGAGCTTACCAAAATATATTTGCTTACCCACAAATTAGCGCTCCCGTGTGTGGCCCAGGAGAGGAACTTCAAGGTTCTATCTCGGTGGTACAGGTGCCAAGCAGATCTGAGCAAGTTTGACGCCTCATGTTCTGATAGATGCTGGAGATGCCTGGTGGGGCAGGGTAGCATGGCCCACATCTGGTGGAGCTGTCCTCCAATTAAGGCACTTTGGGAAAAGATCTTATCTATATACAGCAACATCACAGGAGAGTCCGTGCAGAACTCCCCACAGGTGGCCCTGCTGTCTGTGCTTCCCGGTCCCCTCTCCATTGGCAAAAAGCGGGTCCTGCATCATCTTCTGACGGCAATGAGAACGATCATCCCAAGGCGATGGAAATCTACAACTCCACCATCGCTAGTTGAATGGACACAGGAGGTGGAAGCCATTCGTCGCATGGAGGAGCTGATCTCAGACACCGAGGACACGCAGGAGAGATATACCATGACATGGGCTGGCTGGTTGGTCTATAGGGACACCCACCTGTCGTTGGAAGTGTAGTAGGGGGCCTCACGCCTGCGTGCCTCTGCCTCCATATCTACCCCCCTTTCGTATCTTTGGCTCTATACGTGTTACTAATTGGGTTTCTACCCCTATCCCTGTCCTGAAATCCATCTTGCCCCCGCCCCCTACTACTCTTGTAATTCTATCCCCTATTACGTTCTCATTCCCCTTTCCTTCCCTCTTTCCCTCCCTTTTTTTCCTTCTCCTTCCTCATTTTCACATGATGTCCCATGTCTTCCGGGACCCCCGGGCCCCTTCCTTCTACCTCGGGAGGCCATCTATCCTCTCTGGAAGAGAATCCTTCGGGGTTCGGCTGCACCTTAACGGCTCCACTCTCCGTTGGTCCTAAATCCCGGGTCCTGGTGAGGTGGCTTTACCTAGTAGGCAGGCTGGACATGGAAGGAACTGAGGGGATGGGGGCATTAAGTCTAAGATAGTAGTTCTGAATAATGTGTTGATTGTGCAATTTACGGAGGTGGAGTGGGCCGGGGTGGGAGATAGGGAGTGCGTCTTTTGATTCTGGTATATCGGTAACATATGTGTGCCCGTGGATATGGGAAATGACATGTCTTCTGTTCTTCTGTACTATTGCTCTGTACTGTCTTGTTATATTATATGATGCAAACTTTAATAAAAAGATATTGAACTAAATGTTATAAAGGTTAGATACTGTCGCCTCTGTGGAAACAAGCTAAATTCTGAGTTCTAGGATTTATGTTTAATTATTTTGTTATGTCCTTGGTAAATGACATAGTTGTTTTTCTCTGTGTCCTGTTCAGGTCGCTCCACATGTGGGTAATCCGCCACAAGGTGGCGCAGTGACTGCAAGATCAAAAAATTGTAGCTCCTCCCGGCCTCATATAAGGCAGATGTCTCCCAAAAATTCATCTTGCAGTCTCACTGCAAGGATCGTTTTTTCTACTCTCTCTGGATTTTGCAGGCGAGCGGGGCATTCTAAGCTTGTCGGCCACTGCATGCCTATTCCCACCTTTTACCGTGGACCCATTCTGCCTCCCAGCCTCGGCTACGGAACGGGTGAAGGTAGGGAGAACACCTAGGGTCAGGCGTTCACAGAGCTAGGCCGCAGACCCTCTCCCAAAGGGTAGTCGGCCATAGGCAATGGTGAGCCTATATCGGGGGGGGGGGGGAGGAACCACCTAGGCCCATTTTACTACCATATGTATCCCACAAGCTTTTTTCTTTTTGTGGTGTGGGTTTTTTACTTGCTTTTTGTACTCACCTCCCTCATTCCTCTTCTCCTTCTCCCTTCCCCCTCCAGCTGGCAGGGCTCTGTGAGGGAGGGGGGGAGCGGGGGCCCCAGGGAGTATGGCCAGGCCACTGTCCGGCGCGGCCGCTGCAGCTTGGTGCGGACGCGAGTGGCGCTGCGCGGCCCGCCCCTCTAGGTGCTCGTGGCTCTCCTGCCGGCGCCATTTCCCTCACATTGCGGCCTACGCGTGCACTGCTCCTCTGTGGCCGGTCGCGCACTTCTCCCCTGTTTGAATCACAAGCTTCCGAGGTCATCTTGGCTGCTCCTTGGAGGGGACGCTTCTTCCAGATCCTGCTCCCGCTGGTGGTCCGTGAGTCCCTTGCTTTTTTCCCTGCTTTTCTTTGTGCATGTGCTGTGGGATGCTTATTGATCTTTATGTTGTGTCTTCCAGGGGTCCCATCTTTTGCAACTCAGGGTTGTGGTTCCGCCCGGTCTCCTACCACCCCCCCTCCTTTTTTTTAAGAGGGATCACTAAGAGGGACTAAATTGGGGATCGTCTGGGTTTGGACCGTTAGCGTCTTGTAACCTGGTTTATTTCTTGCTATAATCACCATAATGGAGGCTTCTGGGAATAGTGAGCTAGGGGCCCCCTCTGGGCGGGTAAAGCTCTGCCTCATGTGTGGTACCAGTCACCTGAGCGGACTCGGCGCAGTTTGTGTCCCTTGCGCCAGGAGCGTTCTTTTGGAACAGGATAGGGTGGGCGTCTACTTTGCCTGCGGCCTCGCCTACATCCCCGAGCCTGCATTTAGCTCCCAGTGAGGGGGAAGCCAGCAGGGGGTCACAAACAGATTTGGCGCTCCGGGTGGCCAGCCTGGAGAGACAGTTATCTCGCACGGCTACCAGCAAGGCCACGAGTAAGAAGTGGCATATTGAGCCGGGTTGCTCGCTCTTTGCTGATGATGATGATGATTTTTTCGGTGGTCGGGACTCCATGGAGGAGGGTGAGTTGTTTCAGGACTCCGCCTCCTCAGGGGATCAGCCGGGTTGCTATGACAGCGATCCTGAGTCTTCCTCGGACGAGGATATGTGGCTCCCTGATGACATGAAGAAGTTGCTATCTTCTGTGTTTGAGACCTTGCACATTGTTCCTCCGAAGGCGGCCAAAAAGAAGCAGAGGGATTTGTTTCGACCTGAGAGACAGCAGCTTGTCTTTCCTGAACAGGGTCACTTTTCCAAAATGGTTTTTAAGGAATGGGAAAGGCTAATAAATTGCCGTTGGTGCCTAAGGGTCTTTCTCTGAGGAGTTGATTCGCCTCTGGTCCTGTCCCCCGGAGGTGGATTCCCCTGTGCTGGGGCTCTCCAATACCACGGTTATGCCGTCTCCCGATACTGCTTCCTTGCGCGACCCTGCTGACCGGCGCATGGATCAGCTGGCTTGTCACGCTTTCGCCTTTGTGGGTGCTGGCCTTCGTCTTGTCTGTGCCGCAGCCATTGTCTCTTTAGCCATCAAGAAGAAGGTGAGACGTCTTGTTGATCTTGCCAGATCTCGCAAGCGGGCGGAAGAGTATAAGGACCTCCTAGCCTGCGTGGACTTTATTGCATTTGTCATCTCGGCTATGAACGATAGCGTCCGGCTTGGCGGCAGGGCTTCGGCTCTGCTGGTTGCGCTTCGTCGCACTATCTGGCTGCGGCAGTGGTCAGCCGACGCTGCTGCCAAGAACTCACTCACTAGCATCCCCTTTTTGGGACTTCGGTTGTTCGGGGAGCATCTGGATCTCCTTACTAAGGATGGGAGACTCAGCGACGAAAGCCTGCGTGGCCCTTTCGGGGTTCGTCTGCCTATCGCTCTATTCGAGGAGGAAGAGGCTCTTTCTCTTCGGGTGGCCACAGAGATTACTGGGGACGAGGTAGGTCTCCCTTCTGGGGAACTAAATCCAAGTCCCCTGCCAAGTCCTCTCAGGCATGAGGGGGCGCCCTCACCCGTTCGGCTTTTTGCTCATGTCTGGAGACTGCATGTCTCAGATCGGTGGATTCAGGAGGTGGTGTCCTCCAGTTACAAAATAGAGTTGACAGCTTGGCCTCCCCCAAGATTTCTTCAGTCACGGATATCCCAGAACCCTTTGATGGCGCAGGGCCTAAGAATGGCTATTCAACGCCTTCTACTGTCCGGGGTGATTTGTCCTGTCCCCCACCAGGAACGAGGTCGAGGGTTATATTCCAATCTGTTCACTGTGCCCAAGAAAGATGGTACTCTGAGGCCTATCCTGGACCTGAAGGGTCTCAACAAGTTTGTCAGATTTACGCATATTTGCATGGAGTCCTTATGGTCCGCGGTGAGCTCGCTTCGGCCCAGCGACTTCATGACCATGGTAGACATCAGGGACGCTTACCTGCACATCCCGATATTCCAGGGACATCAGAAGTTCCTGAGGTTTGCACTGGAGCATCAGCATTACCAGTTTGTGGCGCTGCCGTTCGGGATAACTTCGGCCCCCCGGGTGTTCACCAAGGTGTTGGCGGGCGTTATGGCCCTTCTGAGGAACCGGGGCATTCGTGTTCTTATTTGGACGACTTGCTGATTGCGGCTCAATCTCTTCAGCAGGCCAAGAGCGACACCCAGATGGTGTTGTCCACTCTCGAGGATTTCAGATGGGTGATCAATTACCCCAAGTCTTCTATCTCTCCCTCAATGGTGAGGTCCTTCCCGGGCATGACGTTGGACACCTCTCAGGTCAAGGTGTTCCTTCCCCAGCAGAGGGTGGAAGGTCTCCAGATGCAGATGCGGGCCTTACTGTCTTGCCAGCGGCCATCGATGCGTCGGGGGATGAAGCTGGTGGGCCTCATGGTGTCATGCTTCGAGGCAGTGTCCTTCGCTCCGTTTCACATGAGGCCTCTTCAATTGAATCTTTTGACCGGTTGGGACCTCTCTCTGGAGTCTCTGAAGCAGGAATTCTCACTGTCTCCCATGGTGGTTGGACTCCAGCAATCTTTTGGTGGGCAAGTCCTTTCTGATTCCCCGGTGGGAGATAGTTACCAAGGACGCCAGTCTGACTGGCTGGGGAGTTTTTTGCCAAATGCTGAAGTTCCAGGGTTAGTGGGGGCCACAGGAGGCCCACTTACCCATCAATCTCCTGGAGCGATCCGGTTGGTCCTGTTTCATCTGACTCCCCATCTACGGGGTCGTGCGTTCCAGGTCCGCTCAGACAATCAGACGGCTGTCGCTTACATCACTCACCAGGGTGGGACTCGGAGCAAGCAAGCCCTCAAGGAGGTGACCCAGATCCTGACTTGGGCGGAGGAGAATGTTCCCTGCATCTCGGCGGTTTACATCCCTGGGGTGGAGAACCAGGAGGCAGACTCCCTGAGCAGGGGGGCATCTCGTCTGGAAGAATGGTCTCTCAGCAACAAGGTCTTTCACGCTCTGTGTCACCGCTGGGGTCAACCGGACGTGGATCTTTTCGCGTCCAGGCACAAACACAAGCCTCCGAAGGTTCATCTCCCTGTCAAGGGATCCGCTGGCCTTCGCCACGGACGCTCCAGCAATTCCATGGATGGAGTTCAGGCTTCTTTACGCATTTCCTCCGTTTCCTCTCCTGGGCCGAGTGCTGCGCAAGATCGCCCAGGAGGGGGTTCCAACAATCCTGGTGGCTCCTCGCTGGCCGAGAAGGAGTTGGTTTGCGGACATAGTTCAGTTGTCAGTGGATCGCTACATCCTGCCCAACGATCCAGGGCTTCTCACACAGGGGTTGCTGCGTCACCCCAATTTACAAGCGCTGGCTTTGACGGGCTTGGCTGCTGAAACCTCCATCTTGATGGAGAAGGGGCTGTCCACCACGGTCGTGCGTACCATGATTCAGGCTCGGAAGAAATCCTCTTCCATGATTTATTACAGAGTTTGGCATGCCTACATTGCCTGGTGTGAGTCCAAAGGGCTCCCTTGTCGCACCTTCTCTGTTTCAAGGATTTTGGATTTCCTTTTTTTTTTTATACATTTTTATTTATGCTTTCGATTTAGGTTACAGCTTACCATTACCGCCATTCCCTTCAAGAGAGGGATTATAAACATATACATAGACATTAATATTATCTTACATAAGGGCAAGAAGCAAACCAACAATACAAATCAAAACAGAATCAGAATCACACACATACTTCAGTCACTCACACTCATCCTCGCCTGCTATCGCCTGCGATTATCCGTATAAAAGTTAGGTATTCTGAGGTCCAAGGAGGAAGGGCAAGGGAAACGATTTCATCTAATCTGTGACGGAGTCAGAGGCATTAAGCCATGCCTCCCACACCTGCTCGAATTTGTTAGGACATCCCCTAGCCAGGTAAGTCATCTTATATAAGACTAACTTCCCGTTTATCAGGCTTTTCCAGCCCGATAGAGTTGGCGTGTTTGGGTGTTTCCAGTTCAATAAGATACATTTCCGTGCATAGAAAGCTAACAGGCATAAAAGAACTCTCTACAGCCCCCCATCCAACATAGGCTCAACTATATTTAGTAAGCAGAAGGCAGCTGATTTTGTAACTGGCAGGCCCACAGAGGTATGTATAAAGCTAGATATCTCCTCCCAGAATGTCGAGATCACCCGGCATTCCCAAATCATATGTAGCAAGGTGCCTGCTCTGGTATTACATCTGGGACATAAGTCTGACTCCAACAGGCCCATTCTCTTAAGCCTAACCGGGGTCAGATAAGCCTGATGGAGCTATTTAGCCTGGATTAATCTATCCCTTGAATCTATAACCTATGAGTACAGATTATTATTATTGCCTCCTCCCAGTCTCCCTGGTCAAGGTCTGGGACAAGTGTTTTCCAGTTTTCCAGTGCTCTATCCAGTGGGGAGGGGAGACTTAAGAGGAGGGCAGAATACAATGTTGAGGTGGGCTTACTGAGGTCCCTGGATCTTACTATAGCCTCAACTGATGACTCCACTAATTGCAGTCCCTCCAGAGGGATCTGAGACCTGAGAGCATACCGAAGCTGCAGGTATCTAAAGAAATCCCTTGGAGACAGCGCAAACTCGTGACATAGTTGCTCGTATGACATCAGTGCCCCTCCAGACAGTACCTGTTTTAGTGACGTGATTCCTCGGCTCTTCCAAAAGATAGTGTCTGGAAGGAACATCAGTTCAGGCAACTTAGGGTTGTCCCACAGAGGTGTATTGGGGGACCATTCTAAAGGAGAGCGGGGAGGTCTCCCCATATTATGCACTTTATGCCAAACATGCAGGGCAGTTCTCATACACATGGTGGCATGTGGGAGGCCTTTAGCTCCCCTGTACGCCAGAGTCTGCAGAGGCATCGCTGGGCCCAACAGGGAAGCCTCCAGGGCAGTCACTGGGTTAGTCCTCGAGGGGTCCATCCACCAAGTAGAGTAAACTAATTGGGTAGCATAAAAATATAGTAACATGTGTGGTACCGCTAGGCCCCCTGCTTTCAGAGGCGTCCTGAGGATAGACCTGTTCATTTTGGGGGGAGAGGTGCCCCAGATGAACTTAAACAATATGGAATCTGGCCTGCCAGTGGCTGCACCTCGTTTCACTTCACCTACTCCCCCAAGCTTAAATCTCACTCCTACTGAGTTGCATACTAGTGGGGATTCTCAGCCTGATGTGTCTTCTAGACTGGCTACTGTTGAACAGATTATTGCTAAGTCTTTAGCGCGTAAGGCCCCTGCTAAGAAGCGACACTTGATGCCTAATGTCACTGTTTTCCCTATGGGAACTGAGGAGTTTATGAATCTGTGTGGCTATACCCCGTCTGATGAAGGGGAGCTCTTTTCTGATTCAGGCTCATCTGATGAGAGACCAAGGGGTCATGACGATTCTGGCTCTGACCCCTGGGCCCCGGATGACACTGACAGATTATTGACCCAGATTTTTGAGGTTCTGTCTATCTCTCTCCCTGTTGAGGCTCCCAGGCAAAGATGGGAGCTTTTCCATACAGCAAAATCACGTTTGGAATTTCCAGAGCAGGCACATTTCCATAATCTTGTGCTCAAGGAATGGGAGCACCCCAGTAAACTTCCCGGGGTTCCAAAGAGTTGGGATAGGAAGTATCCCTTTCCTGCTGAGGTGGTTAAATGTTGGTCATCCCCCCCCCGAGGTGGATGCCCCGATCCTAGGGCTATCTAACATCTCTGTCATGCATTCCCCTGATTCTACTACCTTGCGGGATGCTGAGGACCGGCGCATTGACCAGCTGGCATCCCACGCCTTTGCATGTGCGGGGATGGCGCTGCACCCGGTCTGTGCCTCTGCCATTACTGCTGTGGCCACTAGAACCCTTATCAGAAATATGTTTGATAGTGCCCCTGATGATTTGCCTTGTGAGGTGTTTAATGCACTCTCCAGTTGTGATGTTTTTGTAAATTTTGTCCTATCAGCATTGGATGACACCATCAGAATGTGTGCCAGAACTTCTGCCCTTGTGGTGGCTATGCGTTGCTTGGTTTGGCTGCGCCAGTGGGCTGCTGACAATGCTGCCAAGAAGGCCCTCACTGGGTTTCCCTTTAAAGGACTGCGTCTGTTTGGAGACCGCCTGGACCTTTTTGCTAAGGGAGGCAGGTTACCCCAGCGCAGACGGCAACCTCGGCCCTTTCGGGGTCAGGGTTCCTTCTCCTCCCCTTACCGTGGTGTAAGACAGGGAAGGGGGGTGTCTTTCCCTGGGGCCCGGGGAGATTTCTGGGGTAGAGGCAGAGGACGTGGACGTCCTGGCTCCTCCTGGGGTCCCAAAGCTAAATCCTCTCCCAAGCCCCCTCAGGCATGATGGGGCGCCCTCACCCATCCGGGTGGGGGGACGGCTGCAGCACTTCGCTCAAGTCTGGAGGCTTCATGTCTCAGACCGGTGGATCCAGGAGGTAATGTCCTCCGGTTACAAGTTGGAGTTTGCTGCCGATCCCCCTTCAAGGTTCATCAGATCCCGGATTCCTCAGGACCCTGTGTCAGCTCAGGAGCTAGTGCAAGCAGTGCAAGGCCTCCTGGAGCTGGGGGTCATCTGCCAGGTCCCTTTAAGAGAAAAAGTCAAGGGCTTTTATTCCAACCTATTCACAGTACCCAAATAGGATGGTTCAGTCAGGCCCATCCTGGACTTAAAGATTCTCAACAACTTTGTCAGGGGCAGGCACTTTCGCATGGAGACTCTGCGCTCTGCCATCAGTTCCCTGCGCCAAGGGGATTTCATGACTTCTGTGGACATCAAAGATGCTTACCTTCATATTCCTGTGTTCCCAGGTCATCAAAGGTTCCTCAGGTTCGCTCTGATGGATCAACATTACCAATTTGTGGCCTTGCCCTTCAGCCTCACTTCAGTTCCCAGGGTGTTCACCAAGGTGCTGGCTGGCGTGATGTCTCTGCTCAGATGTCAGGGCGTCCGCGTGCTTCCCTATCTGGACAACATCCTCATAACTTCCCAGTCTCTACATCAGGCAGAGTTGGATACTCAGCTGGTGGTGTCCACTCTGGAGTCATTTGGATGGGTGACCAACCACCCCAAGTCCTCACTGTCCCCTTTCTTGGTAACTCCATTCCTAGGAATGAATTTGGATACAGTTCAGGCAAGGATCTTCCTTCCTCAGCAGAAGGTGGACAGTCTGATTGCACAGGCTCAGTCCCTCCTAGCTTGTCCCCATCCCTACATCAGGCAGGGGATGCAGCTGGTGGGCCTGATGGTGGCGTGCTTCGAAGCGGTCCCTTATGCTCAGTTCCACTTGAGGCCTCTGCAACTTCACCTATTGTCTGTATGGTACAAGGACCCAGCGTCCCTGGACAGGGTCTGTGTGCTCTCCCCCCTGGTCAGGAGGTCCCTCTTGTGGTGGATGGAGTCAAGGAACCTGTTGGGGGGCAGATCATTTCTTGCCCCTTCCTGGGAGATGGTCACCACGGATGCCAGTCTGTCAGGTTGGGGGGGTTTCTGGAAGTCCCTGCGGTTCCAGGGGAGGTGGGGCCCTCAGGAGGCCCACACTCCTATCAATTTCTTGGAGCTCTGTGCGAGCAGGTTAGTTCTGGCTCGCTTGACTACTCATCTTCAGGGCCTGCCTGTTCAGGTTTGCTCGGACAACCAGACGGCAGTTGCCTACATCAATCATCAGGGAGGGACCCGGAGCAAGGGGCCCTCCAGGAAGCGTCTCTGATCCTGACTTGGGCGGAGGCCAATGTTCCCTGCATTTCAGCTGTGTACATCCCGGGGGTGGAAAATCGCCTGGTGTACTCTGAGCGGGGGGACCTCTCGCCAGGGAGAATGGTCCCTATGCAGCAGGGTGTTTCAATCTCTGTGTCACCGTTGGGGCCAACCAGATGTGGATCTGTTTGCGTCCCGCCACAATCACACGCTTCCAGCTTTTGTCTCTCTGTCCAGGGATCCTCTGGCCCTGACCTCGGATGCGCTAGCAATGTCATGGAAGGACTTTCAGTTCCTGTATGTCTTCCCCCCAATTCCCCTGCTGGGCAGGGTTCTGCGCAAGATTGCTCTGGAAGGGGTGCCAGCAATTCTGGTGGCCCCCAGGTGGCCAAGAAGAGTGTGGTTCGCAGACGTGGTACAGTTGGCAGTAGATCAGTACGCTCTGCCCTTGGTGCCAGATCTGCTCACTCAGGGCTCACTACGCCATCCCAATTTACAAACTCTGGCTTTGACGGCTTGGCTGCTGAAACCTCCATCTTGATGGAGAAGGGGCTGCCTTCCTCGGTTGTGGATACTTTGATTAAAGCTAGGAAGAAGTCTTCCTCTTCCATTTATTACAGGGTTTGACGTGCCTACATTGACTGGTGTGAGTCTAAGTCTCTTCCCTGTCGTGTCTTCTCTATTCCCAGGATTCTGGAGTTCCTGCAGCATGGGTTGGAGATGGGGCTCCAACTCAGTACTCTGAAGGGTCAGGTTTCTGTCCTGGCTATTTTTTTCCAGAAGTCCTTTGCTCAGCACCCTCTGATCAGGACTTTTTTCCAGGGCGTCACTCATGTGCGTCCCCCACGTAAACCTATGGTGCCTGTTTGGGATTTCAACTTGGTTCTGTCAGCCTTGCAGGGTGCTCTCTTTGAACCTGTGTAGGATGCTGCCTTGGCCATTCTTACGCTCAAGGTTGTGTTTCTGGTGGCTATCACTTCTGTCAGGCGTGTGTCTGAGTTGGCGGCGCTGTCCATTCAGCCACCCTACTATGAGAGGCACCAAGACAAGGTGGTGTTTCGTTTCAAACCTGATTTTCTGCCTAAGGTAGTGTCTGCCTTAGTACTATCTGGTGGCTACTGCACCTTTCAGGAAAACTGATGCTCTTTTTGTGGTCCCTTCTGGTCCTAGGAAGGGTTTGGCTCCTGCCAAGTCTACTATCAGCAAGTGGATTTGTCAGGCTGTGATTCAGGCCTACTCTGCTAAGGGGAAGAATCCTCCCTTCCGCCTTACTGCTCATTCCACTTGTGCTATTGGTGCCTGTTGGGCTTTTCAGCACCAGGCTTCTGTTGAACAAGTTTGCAAGGCCGCTACTTGGTCTTCTGTTCATACCTTTTCAAAGTTTTACAAGGTTGATGTTAGGGCCTCAGCTGATGCTGTTTTTGGCCGAAAGGTTCTGCAGGCGGTAGTGGTTTAAACTGCCTGCTGCTGATTTTCTTGGGGATCCCACCCTATTTTATGGACACTGCTATTGGATGTCCCAACTGTAAGTATTAGATTTGAAGCAGGACGTACTGTATACTAAGAATAATACAATTCTGTGATTACTCACCTGTAGAATTGGTATTATGAGTATACAGTATGTCCTGCTCCAACCCACCCTTGGTTTGCATTTTCTTGGATCCCCTGTATGGTGATTGTTATCATTGTTATAGTTGATAGTTTGGGTTGTTTAAGTCTCCCGGCTTCTCCTTAACTGCTTTTCAATGCTGGGGATTTGTGGGAGGTCCCTGGGTATTTGAGGGGCCGGGAGGAGCCTATTTTCGATGTCTCTGCAGTCCAGCGCCATCTGGCGGAGTATATCCCAACTGTAAGTATTAGATTTGGAGCAGGACGTACTGTATACTCATAATACCAATTCTACAGGTGAGTAATCACAGAATTGTATTTTTAGCGTGCATTATAACAAATCTTCCCTTAGGGTCAGAGTAAAGCGATATAAGGGGAAAGGGCAGATGCTTAGCTACCAGGATTGATACCCCCCTGGCATAGTTAGAGTAGTGGGAGTGAAATAGTTGCGCTATCCAGGGTTTTTTGATGGACATCGCTTTCCGGCCCAGTAAGTGGGTCTCTTGCAAAATTATAATGTCAGGGTTATGGCGTTTCAGAAATTGGAGCACGGAAGACCTCTTTATGCGATCGTTAAGACCTCGCACATTCCATGAAATCACCTTACATTCCATCTAGCCTTGATGTAATAGTCAGGTTTGCCAGGGAAGTGCATCATATCCAAGTACCCCACACCCTCCTCCAAGACCTCATAGCAGCAGGCCAATCCATTCATACCAGCACTCAAACACACACACACCATACCAAACTCACTATCCAATAGAGATAGAACATTAGTGTTAATGACAACAAGAGTAACATTCCCTTAACCTCTGGAGCTCAACAACAGCGTTGTGTCCCGAGGTAACAACCCAACCCACCCAGCTCTACCAGAACCCCAAACTATGGCGAGCTTAATCCCTTAACCTAAGAACAAGTAACGCTGGTTAACTGTAGTGTCGGCGATCCGTGGTCACTGAAGGCAGTCACAAAGAGGGATGATATAGGATAACCATCCCCATTAAACCCAGCTGTCTTGTGCTCTGCGATGGGAAGGAAAGGAGGGTTGAAGACAGGTAACGGTTGATAACGGAGAAGGGGCACAAGGGCCACCAAATTCAGGGTAAGTGAGGAGAGACTGGTGGTCCCATGAAAAAATGATCCTCGGGCTCCCCTGGTATGATGATTACAATACAGTAGCAAAGTTAGGTGAAGAGAGATATATCACGCAGCCAAAGTCTCCTAGAGAGTCTCAGCCAAGTGAAAACATAATAACATTGCTCCGTTTGGATCATCTATGCATATTTGGCCTTTAGGCTGCAGGAAGTGAGTCTATCCAGCTGTTGGCCTCCTCAACCGTGTGGAAGAATTTTGTGATAGTTCCATCCTGGACTCGCAGCTTAGCAGGAAATAGCATGGCATACCTAATGTTTTTCCCGCGGAGTCGTGCCCTCACCTCATTGAAGGATCGGCGCTGTCTCTGCACTTCGGATGTAAAATCTGGAAGAAAAGACAATCTCGCCCCATTAAACAGGATATCTTTTTGTTTCCGAGCCACCATCAATACGGTGTCCCTGACTCTAAAGTTCAGCAGCTTCAAGATAAAGGGACGGGATGGGGCTCCGGGCGGCGGGGGTCTAAATGGGATTCGATGTGCCCTCTCAACCGCAAAGAAGGGAGAAAGGCCCTCTGGCGCAACCGTTTCTTGGATAAGATTTTCAATAAAACTTTCAGGAGCATCCCCCTCCGCTCTCTCCGGCAGCCCGATTATTCTGATGTTATTACGTTGGGAACGATTCTCAGCATCCTCCGCCCGCTCCGTGAGAATCGTCACTTGGCGTCTCAGAGAATCCACCGTTGAGGTAACAGTTGATAAGTTATCCTCCGCCT
Organism: Gastrophryne carolinensis; assembly: GCA_027917425.1. NCBI lineage: Eukaryota > Metazoa > Chordata > Amphibia > Anura > Microhylidae > Gastrophryne > Gastrophryne carolinensis. Next base: position 418,440,931 of record CM051238.1, on the reverse strand, counting down.
CTCCAATTCTTCTCTCTGACTCCTTTGCTCTATCCTTCACCTTGTCTAGGTCATGCTTAAAGTAGTTTAGTTGTTCCTGCAGATTATCAAACTTCGATCCGAGGCAGGAGACCCAGGGCGTTCAGCAGGTGAGTCGGCCATAGTTTGCGTGCTGCAGCTCAGGAGCACAGTGCGCCTCTTTTTATTGCCTTTCATATATAGATGAATGATTCCTGCCTGATGTGTTACTCTTTCCCCCTCTTTTTCCCGAGGGTAATCGAGGGCCCGATAACTGTGGGGTGAAAGGCAGCACATTGATCTAAACTGCGGCCTTATCAGCAGAAGGGGGGTGGGGTGCAGATCCCCAGGACAGTTGCTGTCTGGGTGCAGCACCAGGCGGGATGCAGGACTGTTGTGTTGTGAGGGTCTCCAGTCGAGCCCCAGAGCCGTTTCCAGCCCCTATAGTATGTTGAGGCTGTGAATCCTCCCAGGCAGACCTCTGCTGCGGTGCACCCCCCAAAGGTCTACCAGGTCAATCACTCACACAGCATCTCACGGGGCACGTATAGAGGCAAATCTCTGAGCTCCTATGGCCACCTCAGGGTTACACTGGCAGCCTCGGGGAGCATAACAGGTGGAGCCCCAGCAGAGACAGGAGGACACACGACATCAGGAGGCAGGTGTCCCCGCAGCACGAGGAGCAGGAAGGGGAGGCCTCGGGGGGAGCCACCCGCCGACAGACAGGCAACGGAACACAGCAGCAGAGGAAGCCGATCAGCCAGGAGATGACTCACCCCGCACCAGGCAGTCAACGAGCAGCTGGGAGAGCCTGTCGTCGGAGGAAGAGGGGAGCGGAGCGTCTGTTGTCGGAGGTGGAGGAGAGCGAAGCACCCGCTACTAGGAGGCGGAGGGGGAGCGGAGAATCGGCCATCAGAGGCGGAGAGGAGACAAGCCGCCCCCTCGCAGCATGCAGCAGGAGACAGGCGCGGACCTCAAGGCAGGTCGCCCAACGGCATCAGGATCTCCACGCTTCTCTCTTCTGGCTTGGTCCAGCGAGACCCAGCACCAGCAACGCTCGCCCGCCAAACACAGCTCAGCTGGTCACGACGCTGGGGTAAGTCAGCCCCACTCTTCCTCGTCGTCCCACTCACCAAAATGTCGCCGCTTGCCCCTGTGCGACAGTCCTTCAGACTAACAACGGAGCCCAGCAAGAGAGCCCCGTCTCCACGATGACAGATAGAGGGTCCAGAGGGTAGATATTAGCACCACAGGGTGGCTAGTGTAAGATTTCCACTGGATTCCAGGTTTTTTTCAGGATTTTTATCAGGAGCCCTTGTGCCGCACGCCTTCCTTGCTCAGTTACGTAGCCACACCGGATTTTGGATTTCCTACAACATGGTTTGGACTCGGGTCTCCAGCTGAGTACCCTCAAGGGCCAGGTTTCGGAGATTTTGGCCATTTTTTTCCAAAGATCTTTCGCCAATCATAGACTTATCAAGACTTTTTTTCAAGGGGTTATCCATGTACGTCCACCGTGTAAGCTTGTTTTACCGGTGTGGCATTTGAAGTTGGTACTTTCTGCTCTCCAGGGTCCTCCCTTTGAACCCTTGGGTGATGCTGCATTATCCATTTTGACTCTGAAAGTGATCTTTTTGGTAGCTATCACCTCGGTGCGTTGCGTTTCAGAGCTGGCTGCGCTTTGTATTAAGCCTCCTTACTTTGAACGGCATCAGGATAAGGTGGTGTTTCGCCTTAAAGTGGACCAACACCCACGGGTGATCGGCCCGGGAATCTATAAGATTCCCGGGCCGATCACCCCCCACCCCGCGGGACATCCGAGATCGGGATGTCCCGCGGGGTGAAACCCCCCCAAACACCCCAAACTCCTAACCTTATCTAACCTCCCTCGCGCTCCTGTAGGCGTGCGCGCGCCCGCGCCGGCCGTCTGCGAATGGCCGGCGCGGGCGCGCGCGCGTCAAAAGTGACGCGAGGGAGGCGGCGGCGGCAGCCGCTTAGACATTCCTGATCCTCGCTTGTACGTCGGCGCTGGGAGCGGGGAGAGGTGAGTTTTTCGGGGGGTTAAGGGGGGTTTCACACAGCGGGGCACCCCGATCGGGGGTGCCCCACCGAAGTGGACCAAGACCCAGGATAGTCAAAATCCTGGGTGTTGGTCCACTTTAAACCCGATTTTTTACCTAAGGTTGTTTCTTCTTTTCACCTTAATGAGGACATTGTGTTGCCTTCCTTGTGTCCCGCTCCTTCTAATTCTAAGGAAAGAAGCCTCCATTCCTTGGATGTGGTCAGGGCTATCAAGTACTACCTGGTTGCAACGGAATCCTTCAGGAAATCTGATTCCCTATTTGTTCTCACGGACAGCCCTAGGAAGGGTCTGCCTCCAGCCAAATCCACTCTCAGCAAGTGGATTAGACAGGTGGTGGTGCAAGCGTACTCTGCCAAGGGGAAAGAACCCCCCTTTCGTGTTACTGCCCATTCTACTAGAGCTATTGGTGCCTCCTGGGCTTTTCAGCACCAGGCTTCTGTTGAACAAGTTTGTAAGGCCGCTACCTGGTCTTCTGTTAGTACCTTTACAAAGTTTTACAAGGTTGACGTTAGGGCCTCTGCCGATGCTGTCTTAGGCCGTAAGGTGCATTAGGCGGTAGTTGCTTAATGGGGATCCCACCCTTCTTTTTGGACACTGCCTTTGGATGTCCCACATGTAAGAAGTGGATCAACCTGAACAGGACACAGAGAAAAATACAATTCTGTGATTACTCACCTGTAGAATTGTTTTTGTCTGTGTCCTGTTCAGGTCGCTCCACCCCACCCTTGTTCTTGTTATCTCCTGTTTGCCTGTTATGGTGATTACCTTTTATATGGAACTTGTCCTAGGTTTTTTCTTGTTGAGAGAGTACACTTTGAAGCTATGTGAAGTAACATGGTTTCTTGGCCTCCCGGCCTGTCTCTTTTTTTACTGCTTTTGAACCACTGGGGATTTTTGGGAGACATCTGCCTTATATGAGGCCGGGAGGAGCTACAATTTTTTGATCTTGCAGTCACTGCGCCACCTTATGGCGGATTACCCACATGTAAGAAGTGGAGTGACCTGAACAGGACACGGACAAAAACAATTCTACAGGTGAGTAATCACAGAATTGCATTATTACTTACCGGTAGTTGGCGCTCAGTGTTATAGTGAGTTGCGGTTCTCCGTCCCTGGTAATTACTGCTTGGAACATCCCAGAAGTGATTATTACAATCAAGTCCGTGTCTTCCACATGTTCCAGGAGAAAAAGGATTCTTAGTACTTACCATAAAGGTTCTTCTGGAACTGCCTTTGGTCACCCTGCCTGCTGTAGAACTCAGGTCTATTGTTTTTCTCCAATCAAAAAGGTTCTAGTGTTTTCTAATCTCAGTTACTGCTTTTTACAAACTGACAAGCTGTACTGGGGGTTGCTAGGATATACTGACTTTTAATCAACTTTATTGACAAATCAACTTCATGCCATCTCTGTGCATACCTCTACAACCAGGGCCGGATTATGAGAGGGGCGCAAGGTGCGCGAGCCCCGGGGCCTCCACCACTTGCCCTGCAAAGGGGGCCTCCACCAACCTTTGAGTTATGGTCTGGTCCAGGAGGCTTTTCAATCTTTGGTCTGACGGGTCATGGGACCAGCAAAAAAGCTATCAGCATCAGTGGGGGAACCCTGCGTGTCGGGGCAAGCCTTTTTATGTTTTTGCAAACCTTCAGCCAAAGCCACCACAGGGCAGGACGTAGAGTCTAGAGCCGCAAAGCTGCCGTCAGCTACAGGGATGAGGATGGGTGTCAATAGGTGGCCACTCACTGCACATAAGCCACCAAGCACAGCCGCTGGCAGGGAACGGTTTTCTGCTGGACCAGCCGGGTGACTACACTACCCCAGTCCAGAATGGCAAAGCAGGAGTTCCCGAGTAGCACACACCCGCACAAGGGTGGCACAAGAGACTCGATCTGGCATTCCAGTAAGTGGGCGGGTGGCAGGCACCCGCCGATCAGTTACTTGGCCGAACTTTAATTTTAAAGGAAAAAATACTGTATCTGGGGGCCTCCACCAGATTTTGTGCCCAGGGGCCTCCACCACACTTAATCCGGCCCTGCCTACAAGTGATGAATACAATCAAGGCTGCGTTCCTCCACAGTTCCAAAAGACCTTTACGGTGAGTTCTAAAAGTCCTTTTTTACATTCCAAAAGAGGAGAACAAAAAGGCAGAACACCAAAACCCTGACCCAAAAGTAATTTTCCTTTAAACACCCTGTGTGGGGGGCCCAGGCTGTAGATAGTGCCATCCGTACACACCCTACCATCCAAGGAGTTGTTTATGTAGGCATCCCAGGACTTGGCGGCGGTGGGTGTGGGGGATGGTGGCTACAGCGGCGGTGGCGGAGATGTGAGAGGTGAAAGAGGTGCCTCCCTTCACAAAATGTAAATAAATACATAAATAAATGAAAAATAAATGAAAAACAAATAAAGTAAAAAAAAATGTAACAAGTGTCAGAGTTCCAGGGGAGGAGGTAGATGTAGCGGTGTAGGTGGAAGAGATGGAGGTAGCCAACACTTCAACCACTCACTCAGGTGCTAGAACAGCCAAGTCCTGTGGGGTCCACGTCCGGTTTATGATAATGAATATAAGGATGTCCACCTTGACTGTGGATAGGCAGATGGCCTGCCGAGAAAAGTTGTGGCGGCTGGGAATGATGTATTGGGTTTCATCCTCATCATAGATGTCCTGCAATGGTCCACTGTCCACATCCTCATCCTCCAACACAAGTTGATGGGCATCTGGTAACCCCTATGTCTGCAACATCAGTGCTCAAGGTACCCAGCCACAAAGAGGGAGCCCCGACCTGATACCTGCTGCTTGCCACACTTTTGCTACCAGCATTAATGATGAATGAGGGTGTTTTCCCCCCAAGCGGGTTTGCTTTGGGGCAAGTTCAAACAATCCATCTAGCTAATGGGGGCAAACTCTATACAGCATATATTGTGTCTGGGACCCCCCATTCCATGATTTGCTGACTATGCCTCTTGTTTAAACTTCAGTTTCCTATATAGTCTGAATATTGAGGTTTGGTTTTGGTTGGATTGCCTTCGAATCTGAGGTCCAGTTCAAACTAGGGGGCCAAGCCATCACATATAGGTTATAAATGGGGGACTTTTAGATTGCAGCCCTGACATCACTCATAAGGCACTTGAGCATGCACACGTCCACGGGAAGGTAGGTTTGTTATGGCTGGCAGTCCTGTATCACAACTTGACTGTGCTAGCGTTCCAATATGCCCTGCGTCATATCGCTCCCATCACCAAAATAACAAGACCAGACCACCATGTTGTTGGAAAGATTAAATTTAATCGACCACAGCCCAACATATAATAACAAATGTACAAGCAGAATAGAGTCCCCCCTATTGTTCCGGGTCTGAGAAGCCTAGGATCCCAAAATTAAATTCCCGACCCCCACCAAGCGGAAGCCAACATAAACTCGGCCGCAAAACCTCCTAGGCCAGGGAGCTTAATCGGGCTAACCGCCAGTGACCAAAAACATCCCCTTCCTTACTTGAACCCCAACTTTCCAAAATCCTTTAACCAACTCGTCCTGGCCGGTTTCCACAGAAACAGCCGCATACCCTACCCATGGCAATGCTATCTCAGACCCGAAACCTGAGAAGAGACCCGCCAAAGCCGAGCAGCGCTGAGACCTTAGCGCTGCCTGGCCCACCACAACTCCACCGCCATATCGACCCGCTCCTTCAATGACATGTTAAACAAGTCGTTCCCCATGTCATTCAAGGGGACCCCGTCGGATCAATAGAACCCCCTCATCCCCTCTACCTCGATGTGGCGCACGCTCAAACCCCCATTCAACCTCACAAACCTCGCTATCGCCTTGTTGACCTTAACCCAAACCTTCTCGATGGCCAACAAATCTCTAGCGTGCCGCCAGGCAAATAGGGGAACAATCTGGGACCACACTAACACCACCCCTGGAAATACTCCCAGAAAAAACAACAAGTCCCGTGTTATGGACTTGATCAGGTGGCGCATTGGAACCTTCCCTAAATCATTCCCACCCGCATGAATGACCAAAACCCCCGGCAGCCCCCTCCTTGCCGCCACACCCATCGTGTGCTCTCGCATGTCCTCCCAGCGCAGGCCTCTCACACGGCCCAGCTCAACCGAGTACGATCTTCCAGAATGCCCAGCTGCATTCCATTCCTCCGAACCACCACTCGCCGAGCCGACCAGTAAGATCAATCCTGTCCGGCCGAATGTATAGCCGAAACCGCGCCAATTCCCACCTCCCCAGCCTCTTTATTATGTCATCCGGCAGACCCAGCCTAGCAGCATCTGTTGCGACCCCTATTCGAAATGAATGGGTACCATACTCGCCACTTGCCAGCCCCATTTCCCCGAGACATTTCCTAAAAACTGCCAAAAACTGGAAACGCGATAGGAAGGAACCATCCTCGTGCATGAGCAGCGGACCATTCCCCCTCGGCCTGACCCCCAGGAACTCCTTAACGGCAGCAGCCAGGCATGAATTACAGTGCTGCAACCTACCCAAACAGATACTGACCCCACGCCCCCCTTGATCTGTCTTCGACCATCTTATACGTATCACCGCCTATTATCAGCCATCCTACGCTCTTTCCGTCAACCCTTCAGTCGCTTTAGTCATATCCGCCCAACCCTCTAGGCGGCACAAGAACGCCAAAGAGGACATCTTTCTGTCAACCGAAGCCGGGGTCACGCCTCCCGCCACCAATTCGCCCACATACCAAATCAATAACCCTAGCCTATCGTCCTCCGTTCCAGGCACCCCGAACTCATCCACCAAGGCCCACCACTGCTGCCACATCTTTACATACGACCCCCCAAGTCGATGGTGCAACTGACTTTTGAATTAAGCCAAACAGGCGTCTTACAGGATCGCCAACCTCCCTTGCCTCGGGTGCCAATTTCCTGACGCGCTCCCACTGTAAACGAGAAAGAGCGACAGCTATCCCGTTTTCCACCCCGGGCACATGTGCCGCCCTGCACCACACGTTGTACCGCAAACATCCCAACACCAGCTGCCTGAGAAGCACCACCACCGGTAATGAAGACGAAGTCTGCGTGTTCACTGCCGCCACCACCAACATATTGTCTGACCGAAAACACCGCCTTGTTCCTCAGCACCTCACCCCATAGCGTCACCGCCACCACCAGTGGGAACAATTCCAGGAAAACCAAATTCCTCACCAGGGGCGATGCCATCCACCGCCCTGGCCAGGGGCCCGCACACCATCTCCCCCCCAAGTAGGCCCCGAAACCAACCGAGCCTGCCGCATCTGTGAAGAGCTCAAGCTCCTCATTCGCCCTCACCGGATCCAGCCAGTACGCCAGCCCGTCAAATGACTCCAGGAAAGTGATCCACATCCTAATGTCCTCCTTCATTGCTGCCATCAACCTGATGAAGTGATGCGGCTCCCGAACCCCGGCCGTCGCTAGTGATAGACGCCTGGTAAACACGCGACCCATAGGCAAAACCCGGCACGCGAAGTTAAACTTCCCGAGCACCGACTGAAGCTGCACTAACGTGACCTTAACCCCCAGGGCCCCTTCCAACCCTCCAACCAAATCGTCAATTTTATCCCTCGGAAGCCGACATACCCTTTGCACCGTGTCGATCTCGATCCCCAAGAATTTTATCACGGTTGCAGGACCTTCTGTTTTGTCATGCGCAACCGGCACCCCAAAAGCCCCAAACACATTCAGCATGGTTGCCAACAACAAATCACATACTCTAGTGCCCGCCAGCCCAAAGCACAAAATATCGTCTAAGTAGTGGGTGACGGATCCCATGCCCGCTCTCTCCTTTACCACCCACTCCAAGAATGAGCTAAAGGCTTCAAAGTAGGCGCACGAAATTGAACACCCCATCGGGAGACACCGATCCACGTAATACCCCCCTTCGAAAAAACACCCCAAAAGATACAAGCCATCCGGATGCACTGGTAGCAGCCGAAACGCGGATTCGATATCGGTTTTTGCCATCAATGCCCTGGGGCCTGCCTCCCTTACCATATCCAGAGCAAAGTCAAACGACGTATAAGACACCGATGACAGCTCTTTGTCTATCCCGTCATTCACCGACCCACCCCTCGGGAAAGACAGGTGGTGTATGAGACGAAATTTGCCTCGCTCCTTCTTGGGTACAACCCCCAGCGGGGACACCACCAGATCCTCCAGGGGGGGGGTCGCTGAATGGGCCCGCCATCCGCCCCAGAGAAACTTCCTTCCCCAACTTTCCTTTAATCACCTCAGGCCGCCCCGAGCAGATTTCAGATTCTTAAGCGAGCGCACCTTGGGAGGCGCTGCACATGGAATCCAAAAACCCAACTTGAAACCATCACCCAGTAATCGAGCCACCCCCTGGTCAGGGTACTTATTTAACCAGGGGCGCATCTCCACCCCTCTCACCGGGGATACCCCTTTTTCCAGGCCCCTCGCCCCTCTGCGCCCCCCCCCCCCGGCCTTTCTTAAAACATCTCCCAGCGGAGTGGCTCCCGCCGCAGCCCGAACATTCGTGCCGGAATCTGCACGTGGGCCCCCATTTGCAGAAGGAGTAATTGAAGGCCCAGCACAAACCACGTCTGGCCAAATCCGCCCCTCCCGACCCCAATGAAGTGGCGGCCCCCAGAAAGGGGGAGGAACCCCCCCCGCCAGCTGGGTATACTCCCCCCCCTCGCATTCATCACCCTCAACCACAGCCCAATGTCTCTATGATCCCACCCCAACCCCTCGCTTACCGACATCTGTTGCCGGAACTGCTCATTGTACCGGAGCCAGGCCAAGCCCCCATACACCCGGTGAGCCTCCCAAATGGCGTCTAAATAGCATAACAGTGCTGAGAAGTGTTCCGGGTTCTTTTCCCCAATAACGCTTGCGAGTATAGCAAACGCCTGCAGCCAATTCCCGAAAGTTCTCGGGATCAACCGAAAGCGCCTCCTATCCTCGTCCTCCTCCTTCCGGCCCTCCTTCCCCTTTTCCCAACCCTCAACCCCAAAACGCTCCAAGGGCAGTAACGTGAATATGTCCACGTACTCCTTTTGCCATATTTTTCCCTCACCTCCTGTTTTAAGTGTCCCCCCAGCGGACCCTCGAAACACACGTAGGTGTGCCCCTTAGCTGAATCCGAAATCGGTAGGGACCTATCGCCCCCCCCCCCAACTCACCCGAACCCGGATCTTCCGAATTATCCCCCACCCTGCTATCTACCTGCGCAGCCACTCGCTGCAGCGCCCCCCCCGGTGCCACTCGCTGCCACTGGCACACCTGGCGCCCACACTGCCGCTGGCCCTGGTGGCGCCCCCTTGGACCCCCCACTCACCAATGCATCCCACCTGGCTAACAATTCCCTTACCCAGGCCATAAAACCTGCCCCCCCGCGCCATCACCCCCAGGCGCACTACCCCCAGCCTGCGATAAAAAATAAAATCGGCGATCGGTTTTGGCTCACCCTGCCGAGCGATCCCGCTGCTTGACCCTTCCGCGTGCTGCTCCCATCCCTGAGTCGCCGGGCCCAACTGCCCAGCGACCCGCTTCCCGGCGGACGTCCTGACGCCACCGCCGTTCCTGGTGCCGCCGCCACGTTGCCGGAAGATGATGGCGGCCTGCTGACGCTCGCTGCCACGGACCGCCCATTTGCCTGACTGCCGCCGACTTCCATCCGCCATCCTGGTACCTCGACCGCATGCACGCGCGTCCGCGGTACCTGGACCTAACTGCACATGGGCAGGGGAAGACGCCATGCGCACTAGCTCGCCGGGCTAGGCCACGCGCTCAAGGATGCTGGGGCGCGCCACACCGGGGAACCAGGCGGGAAGAGGGGGCATCCCGCGTTGCCGTGGGTAGGGGGGGCAACGCGGTATAAAAACGGCAGTGGGGGAGCTGGGATGATGCTCCTGCCGCCCCCCCCCCCCGCCGGCTTTTACGCGGGGAGGGGGCAGGAGGAGTGGGCCCGTGGGCTGCCGAATGGTGGGGTGATGCGCTTGCCGTCGCTCACTGACACTGGGAGCGGCGGGGACCGGTGACTCTCGAGTGGCCCGAGCGCACATGCTGCTCACTGACGGGAAGAGGAAGGGGCGGGGCCGGCAGCGCTGACGCCCCGCCCGACACGAGAGAGGGGCGGGGAGGAGCCGGCCTCTTGCGGCCCGAGCTAGAACGCTCGGGCCGCGTTCTCCTCGGAGGAGGGGGCGGGGCCAGCAGCTCCGACGCTGCGGCCTCGCCCTGTACAGGCAAACCGCGTCCCGAGCTCGGATGCCCGGGCCGCCTGACCACAGAGATGGATGGACCAGGCGGGGGAGGCATCCAGACGGCTGCCGCCTCCCCCGGCCTGACCCCCGCCCGAGCGCCGCGAGACACGCCGCGGCGGGAGCCAAAAGGTAAGGCCCGTGCCGCGGGGTACTCACCCGGAGGGGAAGGGGGGGTGAGGGGAGGGGGGGGCAGGGGCTGAGCCGGGCAATAGCACGGCGTGCCCTGCGGGGACTGGAGGGGGGTGGCGACGAGGAGGACTGGGCAGGGATGAGGCTCCTTACCCAGTCCTCGCCTCGTCGCGTGGCTTCCTTGCGCAGCTCTGCCAGTAGGGCCTCCATGGGAATTGTCTGGCTGGACGAGCGTCGGTCCGACTGCTCGTCCATCCACGCCGGGTCAAAGAGGAAGGGGAAGGGGCCGGACGTCCCCCTATATACTCCCCCTCCCCACTGAGGTCACTTCCCCCAGTGACCACTTTCCCCCATGGCTGGTCTGCCTCCGGACTGGAACGCAGGCCAGTCATGTGGGCTGCCCTCCTTAAAGGGACGGCGCTTTCTTTTTTTATCCTCAAGGATATCTAATCGATTGCTACCTAGAGCTGACCTAACATTTTTTTTTGACAACTTTAGGTGCCCATCTGTGTGGAGTTTTATAAAATAACATAGACAGGATATAGTCAGTTGTATTTTACAGAGAAGGAAAAAAGCTGAAGGCTGTGAAGGAATCATGCATATTGAGAAATAGAGGGAGGAGACCTATGTGGCAAACATATACCGTACTATACTATATATATATACATATACTAAACGTATATTCTAATGTGATGTCATTGTAGCATTGTTGCACTGTAGCTATAGCCAAGGATCTTATGTACACTTTCCAGGCTCATATTTTATAAATCCTCAATCAATATTCTGGAAAGCACTTTGCATAGGTCAGTGTAAATTCGAAGCGTTTAGAATTTTTAAGATTAAGTCTTAGCGAGACAACTTCCTCTACAAAACCACACAGGAAACCTGAGTAGCTGAGCTCACCATCGCTTCTTGTCAGTCTCTGTGATCTACAGACCTGGATCAGCTGTCAGGACTTTTGTTTTGCAAAGGGGTTCTGCCCGATGTCAGGGCAACAGGGGCCTGGTGGGGACACTCTGTGATCAGATGAGAGCACAATGCCAGGTCGAGACCGAATCCAGGAACAATGACAAGAAGGTTGTGAGATCCATCAAGGGTCAAGAAGAACATCAGCCCCAACAACATGGGGTCCCGATTAAAGTAAGATGTTACCTAATGCTTTATCTTTTTTAGTAGCAGTTCCCTTTTATGTTCCTCTTGAAGTTTCCACTTCTTTCTCTCCAGTACATGCACCGCCATATTTCCGACCACTGTCAGTGTACTCTAGTAATATAAATTTACACTTTGTTTTAAAGGACCGCTATTGTGAAAACAAAAATGTATTAAATTAAATATTTGACTAATATACTTTATTTAATTTCCACTTTCAAGGAAACCCCATGTTTGTCAGGTTTTTGGTGTTCTGCCTTATTGTTTTCTTCTGGAATATGCCCTCATACCTGATTTACTTATCAGCATGCTGCTTCCAAATTCTCATATTCTTGTGGCTCTGCATTGCTTAAGTGGATTTAGTAATCCTTTTAGTATAGCTTTTGCCTACAGATTTCAGAATCCTTCCACTGACAACTTCTATTAGAGCCGGAGGGGATGAACCTGTAACCTCTCGAGAAGCGTAGTTTCTGCCTCAGCCAATCAGAAGATTATCAAGCCAGAGTCAGGAAGTCTGTGCTCCGTAAACCAAACATATCAGTTCTTTTCTTTTTTGAAAATGTTAACCCCATGTGGGACGAGAAGAAAAAACAACCATTAAAAACAACAAAATGTCCAAACTTTAAAAGGGCTACAGCAGACAAAAGCAATTGTTATACCACTGCACCGGGCTACATTTGGCGCTGTCCTAAACTGTAAATTTCTTCTTCAATTTAAAAAGGCAAAACAGTTTAGGACAGTGCCAAATGTAAAATCCCAACACAAGGGTGTAACAATTACCTTTGCCTGCAGGAACACTTTAAGTGCAAAAGACTTTAAGCATGTTTTAAGCGTACCCCCCCACCCTGTAGTAGGGTCAGACTCAGGATCCACCAAGGACCGGATGTGGCGGCGGCGGCACCGGTGGCTTCATGCCGCCCCTCAAGAGTCATGTCACGCATCGGCCTGAGCAGTGAATAGCTCGGAATCTCTGACCCCCCCCCCCCCCCTATTTTGTCTAAGATGGGCTAACTCATCTCCAGGTCTTTCCCAGGATGCAGTGCCAATCGGGGGTCAAGAGATGAGTGGAGTTACGAAGTGATAGAATGAACGAGGGGCACTGTGAGCATATGCCCCAGAATTGTTTGGGCCACAACCAACACTCGCCATCCAATAAAGGAGATAGTGTTAAAGAACCAGGTGGGTCCAGATTGATCATAAAGCATCAGGGCTTTTTAAACATGTATTTTTAAACCCCAACGCCAGCATGCACCAGTATCTAGGGTAACACAATTTGGTCTCCAAAAGTGGAAAGTGGTGGCCAGCGTAAAATCAGGCCCTTGGTGACTTTACTGTATATATAAACACAGTAAATAAGCAGTTACACATTTACTGCCATTAATTTACTAACTTGTTTGATTAAAAGTACTATTGTTGCATTTTTCCCCTGATTGCCAAATAAACGCGGCTCACATACATTGTAACTTTTTTCAGAGAGAACCCAGAACGGATCTTTGAAGGATATTTTGAAGTTCTATGTCCCTCAACTTTAGATAAAGGTAAGTACATATGTGTTCCTATTTTATTACTAATGATGTGGCAGCAGAACATGGGTGTAGGTTTTGGGCTGAGTAATGATATGGACCAAGTGTGGTGCAGGCTTCCTGTTCAGTCAGTTCATCCTTTACTGGGAATCGATCCAATGGCAGATAAGAAAAGGGGAAGTATTTAGCTCTGCTCAAAACACTGTCTATTCCCTGCTCTCTAATGACTGTTATTTAAAGTGGACCATCAGTAACAAGTACAAATAAATGGGAAGACTCAATCTCCAGCTGAAGCAGGTAGTAGGAAATCGGGTGCCCGACCTGGTTAGTCCACAACCATGATGAATCCAAAATATAATGATGCCGGTCTGCACTCCCATAAAACATCCATTTATTGTCAAAAATCATTCAAATCAGCCCATCAGTGCAAATTCAAGGATAAAATCAAGCGCGTTTCGGGCGCGACCGCATCCCTTTTTCAAATGTGGAAATGTTTCAATGTAAAAAAAGGGACGCATTTGATTTTATCCCTGCATTTGCACTGATGGGCTGATTTTAATGATTTTTGACAATAAATGGATATTTTATGGGAGTACAGACCGGCATCATTATATTTTGCACCAGTAACAAGTACTTTAGGTCCCCAGGGGATCCTAACTTTGGATGCTCCTACATTTACAGATCTTGGGATGTCAAAAGTCTGTTTAATGGGAAAGGGAAAGTTGCTGCAAACTGGAATTGAGCATGTCTCCTATTAGAGGAAGTGCAGCTGCTGTATTTGTGTGTTATTGTTTCCTGTCCCCCAACCGATGAAGGTCTGCTATAAAAAAAAAAAAAAGGTCTCTCTGATGCAAGGCTCCTCAGGAGTCACCAGGGAGGGTGTAAAATTAAAATTTATGAGCGCCAGATGTAGAGTCTCTGGGAGAGTCTGAATGCCTGTCCTAGGGGCATCCTGATTTAGGATGCCCCACAGTTTGAACCCCCCCCCCATGGTCACCCTATATACTCTTCTCAATCTGGAATCTCATAGCTCTCACCCGGCATCCCCACTCTGCTGGCTCTAACCACCTGGCAGACTTGAATGTTAAATGTGGGGGTGTGCAGGACGGTGGGAATGGGGATGCCACAAGTGGTGCTTAGTCAAAGCACCGTGAAGGATCTCCACTGCCCCTACGCTGCTCACCTCCAACAGAAGAGAATTAAAGAGGAACAACACCCAAGAAATTGACTATATAGGGTTTTGTTCCTCTCCGGCTGGGTATCCCGACTTGAAATGCCCCGCTTGGTGTATCCCAGGATCGCCTGTAAACTCACATTTTCCTCATTCCCACACTGCATGCATGGGCTGCCCAGCCAATCAGGAGTGCTCATTCCACTGGTGCAGATATTAAATGGGGCCCTTTCAAACAGTAAACCTCTTTCTGTCTTTTATCACAATTGGATGCAGTTAGACAACTAAAGACTGAGAAACAGCTGCTTCCTTTCTCTAAATAATGCCAAATGAGGACAAATATGATAAATACAGTGGAGGAAAAACAATGATGGTGCTCCTCTGGCTCCTGGGCCCTGGTACAGTTGCACCCCCTGCACACCCCAGAGAAGTAGCTGGGCTTTCTGGCACCCGGGGCAAAAATTTGAAATGGCCCCCCTTTGGCGCTCCCCCCCCTTACCTGCTGCACCGAGGGAAAGTGCCCCCCCTGCTCCCCCATAGCTACGCCCCTGGCACCCCCTATACTTACGCCCCTGGTTTTAGGAACCAAGGGTATTGCTCCTCTTTAAGTCTACCTGGCAGTGAGAGCATGCACAATAGGGATGGTAGGTAAATCCTCATTTGGGATGCCCCACAGTGTGACAGCCCCCAAAATTCCCATATACTCTGCTTAATTCTGGATCCGAGGTGCATATATGGCCTTCGCCTGCCATTTCCATTCTGTAGGCTCTGATCGGCAGACTTAAATTTGTGCCGGCAGGGGTTAGCAGAGCCGATGGATTGAGGGTGCCACAGGGTGCTGCTTAGCCTTAGCACCCTGCAAAATCTCTGCTTTACCCACCTTGTTCTCCTACACCAACAGACAACACACAATAAACTCCACCTGGTGGTGAAAGCACCCACAGTAGGGATGCACATGCACTGCAGGATCCCTGATCGAGGCAAATATATGCCAAGAATGGGGGGTTTAACACCACTAGCCCCCCAAATCAGGATGTCCACAGGGGGATCCAAATGAGGGAGCTTCATAAAAAGGAGCAATACCTGCCAGGACAGGTAAGTATATGGCTGCATGTGGTAAGTGGGACATTTTCATATCAGTTTTACACTCTGGATTGTTATTAATATTATTATATGATACAATTTAAAAGGTGTTGCCTAGATTCTTACTCACCCTGTTTCTCACTTCTGTCATTTAGATCCAGAACTTAAAAGACAATTTCCTGGACATTTTGATGATCAGGTAATTTCTGCTGTGAAGAATTATTAGTAAAATTCAGAATGTAAGAATCAAGAAAGCAATTCTAAAGTCAACCTGTATTTAAAAAAAAATGGCATCCTAAGTTGACTGGTTCCCCATTCTTCCATTTCTGCTCCACTTCTGCTATCGCTGTTTTTTTTTTAGCTGCCATGGTTGCACCCAGGGCTGGAGTAAGTGTGGTGGAGGCCACTGAGCACAAAATCTGGTGGAGGCCCTAGATACAGTATTTTTTCTTTTGAAATAATAGTCCAGCCAAGTAAATGATTGGTGGTTGTTTGTGGCACCCTTGTGCGTGCTGGTCGGCAACTATTGCTTTCTGGGCGGGGGGTAGTCACCCAGCAGAAAACAGTTTCTCAGAATTGTGCATGTGCTTGGTGACTAATATGCAATGAGCGGCCACCAATTACCCGGTCTGTTCCCATCTATCACTGTAGCGTTGCTGACGGCGGCTTTGCTGCTCTAGACTCTTCATGCTGCCCTGTGGTGGCTTTGGCTGTAGGTTTTCAAAAACAAAAAAAAGTTTTGCCCAGGCGAGCTGGGCTCCGCGGCCTGTCAGACCAAAGACTGAAAAGCCTCTTGGACCAGACCATAACCCAAAGGTTGGTGGAGGCCCCCTTTACAGGGCAAATGGTGGAGGCTACGAGGCTTGCGCCCCTTCCCCACTTCCCATAATCAGGCTCTGGTTGCACCGAGCAGTCAAGGCATCGCCACTGCCTGGACTTGTGAACACTTCCTAATTATTTTCAGTGTTCACTGATTACCCCAATAAGTCATTTTGGACATGAAAAACAACTACAATGCATTCTGGGAATTCATAATGGGCTGGGCAGGCAAGCTTGGGACTTTTTGAAATGTAGTGAAAGTTTGAGACAACCCAAAAGAGCACAGACAGAAGTGCTCAGTGCCGATTTATAGGTCGATAGCTTTTGTAGGCTTAGTATACAAAGCTCTCTAGAAAAGCTTGTTTTCGTCGTCACACCTGATGTTACACAAGGGACAGAAAGATCAAACATTTTATATATATATATATATATATATATATATATATATATATATATATATGTAAAGCCAGCGCACATCAGTATCAGAAAATGTAAAAAAGCACCAGGAGTTATGGGGGTCAGTTTATTTACTATTAGCAAGGACATAAGATGCAAATTTGTCTGAGGTAATAAGGGCACATTAGATCTCGATGTCTGTCCCCTTTCAAGAGAGACACATTTTACAGCTTTAACCCTTTTAACCGCTAAGCCCGTAGAATATACGTGGGTGCTTCTTCTACCGTTAAGCGGGGCCTCCGATCCAAATGCCCATTCTCTCGCCCTGTGCAGCAGATTCTGACAGTTTGCTCCCACGGCAGGAAGTGGCACCTATTACTTAATTGTATTTGAATAGTGGTTGTGCAGGCCTTCCTTGTATATCATTCACTAATGTAGACACTGTAGTAGTCACCCTCAGCCCAAAAAAAGACAACCCTGGCTTAACACCAACACAGTAACATTGAAGCGGCATTCTCGAGTTGCTGAACGGCTATAGAGGAAACCCAAAACCAGAGAGGACTTCCTGTTATACAAACAAGCCCTTCAGGAACTCAAAACTGCCTGTTCATGTGCTTAACATGGATAATTCACATCATTTATATCAGCACAGGCCTGGAATCCAAAACAGCTATTCAACACCTTCAACTCTGTACTCCACCCACAGTAACACTCTCCATTCTTCCAGGTAACAACTGACAATTTGCCACATACTCCAAAGATAAACTAGACAAGATTCAAGGTGGTTTACCCTCTCAGAATGCCTTTCTCCTCCCAACCTCCCCTCTGCCCCACACATTAACTCATTTCACTTAGCTAACTGTACAAGGACTCTCCCTCATCCATATTTAACCTCTACCTCTCCACTGGCACATTTCCTTCCTCCTATAAGCATGCTTTTATAACTCCACTTATCAAAAAACCCTCTCTGGAGCCCTCTGCCCTCCCCAGTTACCGCCCAATCTATCTGGACCCCTCTGCCCTCCCCAGTTACCGCCCAATCTATCTGGACCCCTCTGCCCTCCCCAGTTACCGCCCCAATCTATCTGGACCCCTCTGCCCTCCCCAGTTACCGCCCAATCTATCTGGACCCCTCTGCCCTCCCTAATTACCGCCTGATCTCTCTGTTCTCTTTCTCATCCAAGCTTCTTCAACAACATGTCCACGCAGAACTGGCTCACTATCTGTCTACAAATTCCCTCCTAGATCCCCTCCAGTCTGGTTTCCTCTCAAGTCATTACGCTGAAACTGCCCTCAACAAAGACACCAATGATCTATTAACTGCCAAATTCAAAGGTCACTGCTCTGCTCTCATTCTTCTCGACCTATCCTCTGCTTTTGACACTGTTGACCATGCTCTGCTTCTCAATGTTCTTTCTTCTCTTGGAATCCAAAGTCTTGCTCTTGCCGCCAAACTCAAGATCTATCACTTGTTATCCTGACGCTTTTTGTCTTCACCTCCGATCCTTAGACTGTAAGCTCGTAAGGGCAGGGCTCTACTTCCTATTATCTCTTGATATCACATTTGGTTTGAACTTTGTAACATCTAGTTTATAATGATCCCTGTACAGTATATTTTACCTTGTCTGTAATTGAACCTTGTACAGCGCTACAGAAGAGAATGGTGCTGTATAAATAAATAACAATAATAATAATAATAATAGTACACTCGAAAGTTCACCATAAAATATACCCAGTAAGCCTACAGACTATAAGGAAAAGGCAACACTATGGGATTCATATACTCATATTGCAACACAGAAGGAATGGCTTATAGAAGTGGTCCCTAACCCTCTCCTTAAGGCTCACCAACAGCTCACATTTGTAGATCTCCACACAGCTTCCTCTATATCTCTTCTGCTGCACTAATTACTTCACCTGTGCATCTGGGCGGAGAACTGCAATACCTGACCTATTGGTGGGCCTTGGGGAGAAGGGTTGGGGACCACTGGCTTAAACCATCCCCCAATACCTACCTGTCACCAATGATGCCCCAACATTTAGTAGCCTACCTGGAAGATTAAAGGTGCAGAAATAATGACCTAATACATTTGGCCATACAGTGTTTTGTGGGGGTAGATGTGTGACTGAAAGTTCTCTATATAATGTCTACTACATGGTTTTACCCTCTAGGAATCAGTGACAACACTCACTAAGTTCTGCTTTCCATTTAACATAGAAAGGTAAGTATGTCACTGTCTTGTGTCAACTGCTCCAATTAGATTGCTTCTGTCCATCTGGGACGCCACCACCATGTCCCCCAACTGCATTGCGCTGTTGTTACTGTTTGCCCTGCTTTGATGGATCTGACCAGTAGCGGACTGGGGACAAAAATCAGTACCTGGTCTGCCCATGACCAGCCAGTGGCATCTCTGCTGCTTCTTGGCCAGTCATCCAGTGTGATCCAAGACTGAGGCTATATAATTAGGAGGAGGACATGGGCTGGGGTGCTTGGGTGAGTGGTGAAGGAGTTGGGGGGCTGGGATTTGATCTAAAACAGATTCCTCTGCTCGGGCGGTACTCAACTAGCGGACTGGGATCCAAATGCGTACCTCGACAACAGATTTCCGGACCCCTGCCCTGACAGCCCTGCACTCAGTTGCTTCTGTGTTGCCATGCTCACCGCGGCTCCCTTTACTTGATTGGCGATGTAGTGCTTAGTCTCCCTGCTGCTGCCATGACTCTGCTCCCTGGCACCTCCTGCAGCATTGCAATATGAAGTACTGCATGAGCGGGAAGTGGCATTGCAAGGTACGCACAAATTTTGTTTCTCTGTCTCTTTGCCCCATCCAATCCTGTCTCCCCACCCCAGCTCAGCCCCATCCCTATCCCGCCATCTCTGCCCCATCCATTCCTCTCCCTCCAGCTTTGCCCCATCCATCTTATCCACATCTAATCCTGTCCCCCCAGCTTTGCCCCATCCATCCCTGTTCCCTTAGCTTTGCCCCATCCATCCCAGTCTCTTTGCCCCATCCATTCCTGTCCTTCCCACACCAGCTCAGCGCCATCCTTGTCCCGCCATCTCTGCCCCATCCATTTCTGTCCCCCCAGCTCAGCCCCATCCATTCCTGCCACCCCCCCCCTGCTTTGCCCCATCCATCTTATCAGCATCTAGTCCTGTCCCCCCAAGCTTTGCCCCATCCATCTTATCATCA
The DNA here is from genome assembly GCA_027917425.1 of Gastrophryne carolinensis. Lineage (NCBI taxonomy): Eukaryota > Metazoa > Chordata > Amphibia > Anura > Microhylidae > Gastrophryne > Gastrophryne carolinensis. The sequence continues at coordinate 418,421,155 of CM051238.1, read as the reverse complement.
TCTAGTCCTGCCCTCCCCAGCTTTGCTCCATCCATCCCTGTCCCCTTAGCTTTGCCCAATCCATCCCAGTCTATCTTCCCCATCCATTCCTGTCCTCCCAGCTTTGCCCATCCAATCCCTGTCCCCTCAGCTCTGCCCTATCTAGCTGAGTCTCTCTGCCCTATCCATTCCTGTCCTTCTAGTTTTGCCCATCCATCCCACCCCCCAACTCTCCTTCCATCCCTTCCTGCCTTTCCTGTTTTGTCTTTCCATCCCTCTTCCTTACAGCTCCTCTCCCATTCACCCCTATCCCCTGAGCCCTATCTATCCATCCTTGTTACCAGACCCTTTTGCCAGTAACGTTTTGGCCCCTAATCCACGCCTGTACATGGCCTGCACAGAACACAGAATGCACAGGGGCTAAAAGCAGTGTGCTGTGAGAGAGATGTAGGTTCTGTGGGGCCAAAAAAAGCTCCTGTTTTTCCCAGTGCCCAATAGGGTTCTAGGAGTGCAAGGGGGGCCCCCTCCCCCCCCCCCCCAGTGAGCTGATTTCTAACTATCCACCCCCCGCCCAGACCTCCTCAAGTCCACTTGATGCTAATACTCCAATTACTCCAACTGCGCCTTCTACCTAGGTCCTCTAGTCCAACTATTGCTTCTACTCCAACTGCCTCCTTCGATGTGACCTCCTCTAAATCTTTTGGTTCCCATAGCTACTACGCCAATCACTCCCTTTGCTATTGGCTATTGCTGCAGCCTCCAATTGGTCCTTCTTTTGCTTCTGCTCAAACTGCTGCCTTTGATATGACCTCCTATGGATCCCTCTGACAAGGAATGAACTGACCATAGTAAGAACCAGGCCTAAAGCAGCCCTGGTTCTCACTATGGCCAGTCCACCCCTTGTCAGAGGGACAAGGGGTCTGCTTTGCCCCCCCTCCTTCAGCACACCGCCAACCTGAACCAGAGACTTACTGGAATTCACTAACTTCCTGCTTCCCGAGTCGGGCCAGGGTTCTGCCACTGAAATGCCAGAACCTCAGCGTCATGAATAGGGGCATACAAATGCCTGACATTGTAACTGCCCCAACCCTATTAAGCTTTAGTACAATCTCTTTAGGAGTGGCCAAATGCCCTCCTGCCCAGGATATGTCTTTGCAATGCTATAGCGTCAGCTATGGAGCACTTGTTGACTATCTGGGAAGCAAAATTAAAGCGTGCCCAGACCCACTGAACTTGTGAAATACTTTTGGCCAAAGCCCCTGACTATATTCCCATTCCCTTCTTATATAAGCGGAAATTGATATTTTTGCTTTTTGAATCATCCTGGAACAATGTTTTTTCTTGTTGTTCCTCTCTGTAAGATGACAGGCGATCAATCATGGCATAGGTGTGGCAATGACATCATTGCCACACACAAGAGGCAATGAATGGAGGAGGCGGAGCTTTACAGCTAAAACAGGCGCTATTATCTGGGATTAGAGTGAAGCAGGAGCATTAAAGTGGACCAACACCCAGGATTTTGACTATCCTGGGTCTTGGTCCACTTCGATGGGGCACCCCCGATCGGGGTGCCCCGCTGTGTGAAACCCCCCCCAACCCCCCGAAAAACTCACCTCTCCGCGCTCCCAGCGCCAACGTACAAGCTCTATTCCAGGACGTCTAAGCGGCTGCCGCCGCCGCCGCCGCCTCCCGCGCGTCCCTTTTGACGCGCCCCGCGCCGGCCATTCGCAGACGGCCGGCGCGGGCGCGCGCACGCCTGCAGGGGCGCGAGGGAGGCGGCGGCGGCCGGCCGCCGCCGAAGATCAGGTAGGGTTTTTCGGGGGTTTTGGGGGGGTTACACCCCGCGGGACATCCCGATCTCGGATGTCCCGCGGGGTGGGGGGTGATCGGCCCGGGAATCTATACGATCACCCGTGGGTGTTGGTCCACTTTAAAAACTGGCGAAAGTTCCTGTTCATGGGGGCAGCATTTCAGAGAATGCTTGTTTATATGTGGGTTTTGGTCCACTATAAGCCATGTCTGGATGTCATGGGATGAGAAATAAAATCCCAGGGTGATTATTTTGCTCCACTCCTTCCTGGTCTCTGACCACCTAATAATATTTTAACAGCTTTATTGCTAATTACCTCTCTCCTTTGCATCCTGTCTACCTGTTACTTCTGCTACTTGTGCTGTGACCTACGATGAGTCCTTTTGCTTACCTGGTCGCCCTAAAGCACATTCACTCTCTGCACCTAACTGTCACCATGATCCAGATGGCAGAACTCCTCCGTGCAGCACTTCAGTTTCACCCTGACCGACCTCCAGGGCTTCCAGCGATTTGGGTTCTGCCGGCTCTCTGTGAATGCGAAGAGTGCTACATGCATCCTCAGGTGAGTGCCTCCTACTGAAATAAACTAGGAATATGTTGTAGTTACATGTATTTAGACTATCCCGTGTTTTGGTCCTTGGCCCCGGTGTACCCAGCTTTGGGATGCCCCAGATCACCCACTAAAATTTACTCCAGGGCCATCCGAGTTCCACTCTTTGGAGTCTCCTTAATTAGGTTGCCCCACTGTGTAAAACCCCCACAAGCCCCGTTTTACTCGCCTTGTCCCAGAGCCCTCGACGCATTCCTGCGCGCAGCCGCATTCTGGCTCAGCTCCAGCTGTCCAGCCGTGCGTGCACCCGCCCCGGCTTTTCTGAATGGAGCACAGGCATGCGACGACTAGGAGGTGAGCGGGGGATGTGGCCGGCAGCGCACTCGGCTCCCTTCGGCACCACTCGGCTACTTAGCCATCAGCGGAACCCCCCAGAAGCCCCGTTTCCCTCACCTTGTCCCGAAGCCCTCGACGCATCCCTGCGCGCAGCCGCAGTCTGAATCGCCTCCAGCCGTGCGCACACCCGCGCCCAGCCTTTTTGAATGGGGCACGGGCACGCAACAGCTAGGAGGGGAGCGGAGCATGTGGCCGGCAGTGCACTCGGCTCCCTTCAGCGCCACCGGGCTGCTTAGCCATCAGCGGAGCCGAAGGGAGCAGAGTGAAAGCAAGCGCGCTGATTGGTTGAACAGGCCACTCAGCAAATCAGCACACTCGTTTTTGCTCGAGACCTAGGAGCATACACACACCTGAATTGGGATGCCCCACTGGGAGGACCAACATCCCAAAAAGTGAAAATCAGGTGTGTTATTCCTCTTTTAGACTTGTCTAGACTCGGCTCCAGTTGAGTCTAGCCAAAGGGACCCATGCACAGCCGAGTGCACCGATGCTACCCTCTAACAGGGTTCGTCCCCTCAATGGCCATTCACAAATGCCAGACGTGGGCACGCGCCCTGCTAAAGATATAGCAGACGGTGGGCACTGCTCACGCAGCTGGAGACGTTGGATCAGTGAGAAGGTGAGTTTACTGGACGACCTGGGGGTTTTTACACAGTCTCCAGGGCCGCTTTTGGTCCACTTTAATGACACTGCTAAAAAAATGTGAGACTTCTAACTTGAAGTTCAAACTACAAAAGTTAACAGGTGCCAGGGCCGCTTTTGGTCCACTTTAATGACATATTTTTGTAAAATAAAAAAAAAACTATTATTTGAGCAAAAATATTTTCACATGCTAAAAATTGTGAGAGTTCTAACTTAAAGTTCAGACTGCAAAAGTTATACCCTAAACCAGGGGTGGGCAATTATTTTTTCCATGGGGCCACATGAGAAACTAAAAATATTGTGGAGGGCCGCTGAGCTATGGGCGTCTAAGCGACGTCTAAGCTCAGCGGCTCTGAGTGCGCTGGCGGCTGCATCTCGAGCTTCCCTCTAACAGGGAGCGCGCCCGCGCTGGCCATTCTCAAATGGCTGACACAGGCACGCGCCCTGCTAGAGGGATAGCGGGCATGCGGCCGCAGCTCGTGCATGCGCCGTTGAACTGGGAAAGAAGGTGAGTTTATGGGCGACCTGGGGGTTTCACACAGCGGGGCATCCCGATTTTGGATGCCCCGCGGGGAGGGGATCTATAAGATTCCCAGGCTGATAAAGCAGGGTTTTGGTCCACTTCAAACGTTCTGATGTGATAATTTCCCAGCCAATCAGAGAAGCCCTTGTCTTCTGGCAGTCTGGAAGGAGAGCTCATATCAGCTGGGGCAAAGTGTAAGAATGGTGGGCAGCAGGAAGGGGGCATGGTGAGAGCATGATGGACAGCAGGAAGGGGGCATGGTGAGAGCATGGTGGGCAGCAGGAAGGGGGCATGGTGAGAGCATGGTGGACAGCAGGAAGGGGGCATGGTGAGAGCATGGTGGACAGCAGGAAGGGGGCATGGTGAGAGCATGGTGGACAGCAGGAAGGGGACATGCTGAGAGCATGGTGGACAGCAGGAAGGGGACATGGTGAGAGCATGGTGGACAGCAGGAAGGGGGCATGGTGAGAGCATGGTGGACAGCAGGAAGGGGGCATGGTGAGAGCATGGTGGACAGCAGGAAGGGGGCATGGTGCGAGCATGGTGGGCAGCAGGAAGGGGGGCATGGTGAGAGCATGGTGGACAGCAGGAAGGGGGCATGGTGAGAGCATGGTGGGCAGCAGGAAGGGGGCATGGTGAGAGCATGGTGGACAGCAGGAAGGGGGCATGGTGAGAGCATGGTGGACAGCAGGAAGGGGGCATGGTGAGAGCATGGTGGACAGCAGGAAGGGGACATGCTGAGAGCATGGTGGACAGCAGGAAGGGGACATGGTGAGAGCATGGTGGACAGCAGGAAGGGGGCATGGTGAGAGCATGGTGGACAGCAGGAAGGGGGCATGGTGAGAGCATGTGGACAGCAGGAAGGGGGCATGGTGAGAGCATGGTGGACAGCAGGAAGGGGGCATGGTGAGAGCATGGTGGACAGCAGGAAGGGGACATGGTGAGAGCATGGTGGACAGCAGGAAGGGGGCATGGTGAGAGCATGGTGGACAGCAGGAAGGGGGCATGGTGAGAGCATGGTGAACAGCAGGAAGGGGGCATGCTGAGAGCATGGTGGACAGCAGGAAGGGGGCATGCTGAGAGCATGGTGGACAGCAGGAAGGGGGCATGGTGAGAGCATGTGGACAGCAGGAAGGGGACATGGTGAGAGCATGGTGGACAGCAGGAAGGGGGCATGGTGAGAGCATGTGGACAGCAGGAAGGGGCATGGTGAGAGCATGGTGGATAGCAGGAAGGGGGCATGGTGAGAGCATGGTGGACAGCAGGAAGGGGGCATGGTGAGAGCATGGTGGACAGCAGGAAGGGGGCATGGTGAGAGCATGGTGGACAGCAGGAAGGGGGCATGGTGAGAGCATGGTGGGCAGCAGGAAGGGGGCATGGTGAGAGCATGGTGGACAGCAGGAAGGGGGCATGGTGAGAGCATGGTGGACAGCAGGAAGGGGGCATGGTGAGAGCATGGTGGACAGCAGGAAGGGGGCATGGTGAGAGCATGGTGGACAGCAGGAAGGGGGCATGGTGAGAGCATGGTGGACAGCAGGAAGGGGGCATGGTGAGAGCATGGTGGACAGCAGGAAGGGGGCATGGTGAGAGCATGGTGGATAGCAGGAAGGGGGCATGGTGAGAGCATGGTGGACAGCAGGAAGGGGACATGGTGAGAGCATGGTGGGCAGGTACATGGTGAAAAAGAGACAGCAGGCAGGAAGGGAAAACACAAGCAAACTACATAATCTTTCTGAGCAGACTTACTGATGCTCTGGAGCTCCTACTCTGTCCTTCCAAAGTCCCCAGGTCTCTATCACCTGCTCATCGGGTCTGGCTTCCTCAGAGGAAGGGAGAATGTGCCAGACCCGACGAGCCGAGCGGCCGATCAGCTGCTGCTTAACCTAAGCCTCTCACACTGTACACAGGCGATCACCTAAGTTAAGCAGCAGCCGATCGGCCACTCGGCTCGTCGAGTCTGGCATGTTTTCCCTTCCTCTGCGTCTCTTACTGGCCAGCTCAGCCCGGGCCGGTAAGAGCCTAGCAAAGGGCCGTATACGGCCCGCGGGCCGTACATTGCCCAGGTCTGCCCTAAACTAACGTTTCCGGGTGTTGGTACCGCAGACAGCTAATGAAAACAAGTTCGGGGGGGCATCCAGAATGCTGGAGCCCCCCCCCGCACATAACCCCCCAGAACTCCCATAATCCTCACCTTCACTATGAGCCAATGCCGGGAAAGGAGTCCCGTGATTGGCCGCCGGGCGGTCATGTGGGCCATGGTCGCATCCTTGATGCCGGCCACCAGAACAACCTGTTCCCACCGCCCAAACACGGGACTCCGTTCCCAGCATTGGCTCCTAGTGAAGGTGAGGATTATGGGGGTTCTGTGCAGGGGGGGGTACTCCAGAATTCTGGATGCCCCCCCCCAGCTTGTTTTGATTTGCTGACTGTGGAACCAACACCCTAACCTAATGTCCAGGCCTAAACCTAATACCCAGCAATATTTTTGAACAAATCTACAAAAAACAAAACCTCACTCCTGTACTGTTGGTACCCCGGGTGAAGATACCACTTAATGGTAATACTATAATACAATTTGGTTGGCTCAATCTGTTACACCAACAGTCACTGCAAGACCGCAATCGAACACAGAACATTAACCAGGCGTTTAGATTTAATAAGACAATTCGGACACCTGTATAGGTTTTCTTATTTCTGAATTCAGAGCAGTAGAACCTTACTATGATTTGTAGATTTAATTAGAGAAGATATAAAAAAATGGTACAAATAGCGAAAAGCGGTGCAGTATGAACAACAGTTTTACATAAAAACAGTATAAATGGAAAAATACTATAACCAAGCCACTAGCAACAGATAAAAATAGAATGGATAACAAAGACAAATTGTACACTTATAATGGGGTGACGGAGCGTCAAAGTCCTGATTAATAGCGGCAAGACGCAGTTGCAAGTCCAATACATACCATGGAGGCAAAGGAGGCAACTGCCACCGGGCCCATAGCAGAAGGTGACCCAATCCAAGCTGCCTCCCCCGTCTTGCACCACCTGTGGCCACAGCATCAGACTGGGGCAACAGCAGTATGCTGTGTTGGGGCGCTGTCTGCAAGGAGTGCAATAGGTTCTGCAGGGTGGAAATAAGGTGCTAACGCATTCTGCCCTCCGACACTCTTTGCAATTTTGAATAGGGTAACTAAGGCAAATGAGCAGCTCAGGAAGAAACAGACCTCACCAGGCCCCACTGTCACCTACCCGGGCCTCAGAGCACGCCAGCAACGTCTATAACTCCAATCAGCCCACGGTGTCAGACTGGGGTATCTGGGCCCACCTTACAGTTAAATGTAAATATTACTGGCTTATATTTAGGGTTGATGCACACAGACATTAAACCTAACTGTATTTTTCATAAGTGGATAACCTGTGCTCTCATGGCATAGAATAGTGACATCCCACATTACCTATTGTTTTTATCATAGAAAAATGGACAGTACAGGATATGCGCCATCCTTTTTGGAGATGGGGGTCCTCAAAGGGTTGCTTAGTTCAGCGGCCTACCGTGTGATTCCCTGGTAACCTTTTGGACCAGCACAAGCCTGATCTCTGAATAACGCTGCACTCTTTGTGCTTCACTGCAGGTCATCTACTGCTGGGGGTTAGGTCTTTTTTTGGGGGAGGGGTCGCCCACTCCGATTTTTGCTATGGGGCTATGTGAAATCTATGTATGCCCCTGGGGGTAGCACGAAGATGACCTGGATTCTCCTTATGATGCCCCAGATAATATGTCAGTTTCCTGGCTGCTGCCTGAGTTTTATGCAGGGACCATGGAGCAGCCCAGCCCCTCAAATCAGGACCTGAGGGAGGGGTTGTCCTTTTGAGCACAGAAAATGCCTGGGAGCTCCCAGACCCACTGGTTGACAGAACCAGGCCAAGAATGTGATTTTCAACACCAGCACCTAATTCTGAGTTGAATGATACTAAATCCGATTTGACTAGGGTGCAAGGAACCCCTCAAAACATTTTTTGGGCTCTAGGGCCCTCTGAAGAACCATCATGTGAGCAGGTCTTATATCATTCTGTAGCTTATGGCCTCAGCTATCAAATGGGTTTATGTGGAATACAGTGTGGTTCATGGAAGAAAAGTTATATATTATAATCATTTTTCTTTGTACTCTTTGGTGGGAAAGGGGGTTTTCTGTGTGGGCAGAGGATGAGCTGCCTTACTTTTGATGAGGGTTGTTTTTAGCACCTAGCTGTGGATGAGCAGGCCTCTTCAGAAGTATAGAGACCTGACACGTCACTGATTTCACTGACGCACTCCCCAGCTTATGACTGCAGTAGCCCTGTGTGGGGGACCTTGGGACTGAAGGACCATTTGTAGCCAGATGCCAATACAAATGCATGACCAGGAATGCTAGATATGATTTTGAAGGCCTAGCTGGCATAACTTTAGGGGAAATATGATATAATGTGTTACATCCTTAAATCTTGCCCTAAATCCTTACCCAACTTCCAAACCTGACCCTAAAAACAAAACCTTAACTTAACTTTAACAAAAACTTAACACCTTATCTAGCCCCTAAAACTAACTGTAAGCTAGCTCCCAAAACTTAACCCAAGGTACCTACATAACTTTTACATGTTATGCTAAATCTAACCATTTAAGCTGACCCTACCACCCAACCAAAACCTCAATATCTAATAAGACTATTCAAATTTTTCTAGCTGTCTGCCCTGGTTTGAACTGTTCTACAAACTCCTCAACCATATTGCAGAGCACCTAGTGAAGGATCAGGTAAGATCTCTCTCCCACCACCTTTTATGCTTAGTTTTTTTTCTTCTTTCTTGTATTTAGGGCTGATTCAGCACCGTTTTTTTCCTCACAAATGTTTGAGAGAAAAAAATATATATATTGATTTTATAATTATCATTACAAAAAACATTCTCATGGTGCTAAATCAGCCCTCTTATCTTTTCAATTTGATATGTCTCCATTAAGTCATACCTTCATAAATCCTTTCTTACTAGGGTTGCCACCTGGTATTTTTTTTTTTTTATTTACTGGGCACTGGCCTGGTATTTGTTTTTTTACTGGTTATGGAGGATGGGAAAAGTAGACCCACAATTCAAATTACCAGTACAAAAAACAAATACCAGCACCGCCAGGCCAGTGGCCAGTAAATTAAAAAAAGAAATACCAGCCAGGTGACAACTCTATTTCTTACAGCTGATATAACCAATGTACAAGAACATATAAGCCCTTTTTATGCAAATAAATTTGCACATTTAATTTTTTTTTTTAAATCTAGCCACACCCTCTCATTTAGAGACCATGGACCTGATTTATCAAGCACTTTTGCCAGACAGTGCCACATTGGTGCAAATCCAACTAGTAAAAAATATATATTTTTTTCACACTACAAGAAGAACATTTACTAAAACATTAGCAGTACAGCAACATGCTGAAAAATGTATAAATCATATTTTGCACTATTCTAACTTGCACTGAAATTGCATTGTCTGGCAGAAGTGCTTGGTAGATCAGGTCCCGTGTCAATATGTTCATGATGACTTCATTGTCAGACATGCTTCCATATAAACCTGACAATGCCTCACTACTAATGTCTCCTTCCAACATGTCAGGTGAATGAGGTAATGAACATTCTGCAGTCTCTGTATGACCACCCTGTGCCTGAGGTGAACACGCCTTTGAATCTGGAGATGGTGAGCTGTTAACATTGTTTAGTATTAATGCAATAATGGTGAGCAAGAACCTGCAGCATAAAGATAGTTATTACATACATAGTATACACAGGAATGAGAGCGGTTTTGTGCTGCTGTGGAGTAGTTTTGTGTCTTTTTTTTGTTTTTTTGCTTTAGTGCTAGTTTATAGGTCAGCTTATATAAAGCAGTATCAGGGACGTACATACCATAGAGGCCCTGCGGGCCCGTGGAACAAGGGGGCCTGCCGCAAGCTGCCGCCTCTGTAGCATGTACTCTACACCTCCACATGCTTACACAGCCATGCCGCCTTCTTCCCCCATGCTGCAGGTCCTCTGACTCCCTCACCGCCGTGCACATGTGACTCCCTCTGCGGCGTGCACCCTCATCTCCAGCACCGCCGCTTTGGCGGATGCTGATGGGGGCCTGTGATGGGACAGTATACTGAGCTGTATACTTCCTAGTTTGTGTATCCTGTTACTGGTTAACCCTGTCAAGGAAATCTTTTAAATGACTGTCTTAGGTGAAATACCAAAAGTTTTAAATTGAATTAAATAAAAAATTAGAGACAGGACAGATTACGTATATGTACAGAGAGATTCACCATGGACAGTTGTCTCTAAGAGAAGATCTTTTAAATGTTATTTTTATGAAACTCTGCCAATAACCTACACAGACATATCGTAATTAAAGGATTTTCAACAATTACCATGTTTGGACCCGTTACTGTGACAATTGCTTTGTCTGACCAGATGCAATTGATCAGTCCATTTGGTCAGACACAACCTAGTATGTTCGATCAGACAAACATTTTACCACACATGAGCCAATAAGTCCAATTGGTTCACGTGTATAGCTGCCACCAATCAGGCAAGTAAACAATATCAAACATATACAATTAATATACTGTTCTCAGCTAATAGCTATTTGTAAGTATTTATACTGCTCAAAAAATGTGTATTAGAAGTCCAGTATCCCATAAGAACTCCAAATAACATATAAATATAAAAAACATGGTGCAAATAAGGCCATGAATTATATAGAATCTTCTTCAGTTGTTCTAAAAAATGTCACGAATAAAAGATACACTCCGTGTCCGCCACCTACATATAGAGGATTTACCGAACCACTTCTTCTTACATAGCCAGAAGTACGGGACTCTCAACTTCCATTCAAATCCTGCAATGCCACCTCTTCAACTCCTTATGTGTAAACACCTCCCACAAAAGGCTGAAAGGAGTAGGGAGCAAAGAAATAATACATTGCAGATAGTGTAATACCGTTTTATAAAACCAATATATTTAAAAGAAATTGTGTACACTCACAGACCAATCCAAAAAAGCACGATATACGGCCTTGCTGCTAAAGATATAGTGGGTCTCCCCAGTCGCTGGCGGCATGATACAGGGTATAACAAAACCCTGGACCTTTCAAGCAGATAAAAATCGATAAATCCCCGGGACCAGATGGCATACATTCCCTTGTTTTTAAGGGAGTTATGTACAGTATTAGACAACCCATTATTTCTAATATTTCTAGATTCAACTATTATGGGGCTGTTCCGAGGGATTGGCGCTTAACAAATGTGGTGACGATATTCAAAAAGGGGGACCAAGATGGAACCTGGGAACTACAGACCGGTAAGTTTAACATCTGTGGTGGGCAAGCTGAAGGTTTCTTAAGGGATACTATCCTGGAGTATCTCTGTGAAAATGACCTTATTACTCTATATCAGCATGGATTTATGAGGAAACGCTCATTACTAAGCCTTGTGATTTTATTATACAGAAGTGGTTCTATATGTCGGTGGCAAGAACAACTGAAGATTCTATAAAATTCAAGGACTTACAACAAGGTTTATGTAAAAAATGAAAACCTATTTAGTGCAGTGAGCAAATAATTTGAGTAGTAAAACACAGCGTCGCATATGAAAACCCAATAGCAAAGCAAAATAAAAAGGAAGACATATGATAAATGATACTTTTGATTTTCTGGAGTCCTTTGGAGAATCGGTGGATTAGTCCATTGGTCTTTGTTCTTTTGGTGAGAGTCCCTAGGTCCCATTACAGGCTGCTTTTGAGACAAAATGTCTTGTTGCACCCACCCCATGAAAGGAGGGTTGGAGGGCTTTCTGTGATGGTGGTGACTTTTATGGCTGTCAAAATGCAGCATTGTCACACTTGCAGGTTATCAGATTTGAACATCTGTAAAGAATCCTTCTAGTTTTATGGGTCTTGGTCATAAACTGGGGTCTGGTTTGGCCAATCACCCCCTTGCGGTCGGCCTAGAATCCAAAAGACAGATGCCACCTTGAGAGGGTGAGGAATGGGGGGGTGGAGGCGGAATCACCCCAAAAAAACTTTTTGGGGGTTTCGTCCAACACTAATAGTAATCTCTCAGTTATCAGATGGCTGAGGACTGGTGATGTCTGATGTTGCACCTTTCTCCTTTGTGTTGGTTAATTTGGCTTGCAGAGCTGGATGACGATGACGCAGTAACTGACCCTCTCCTCATCTGGCTTTGCACTGTCAAAGATGCCTAGTCCGTGCCTGCACTGGCCTTCCTTCATCCTGTCCCACTAAGGCAAATATCTGGTATAAATATGGCCCAGGAGAAACTGCTCTTCTTGTTGCTGCCAGCGTCTTGGCACAGATTTGCCAGCAATGTGGGTTGCATTCAGGTACTTGCCCAGTAGGACATAGGGGCCAGTTACAGTACATCACTGGCTGCCTTGAAGAGGGTGCATCCCCCAAATCCAGCAACCAGGGGCATCATCAGTATACATGGCTGTTGGGTCGTAGTTATGTATTGGATTTCTTTCTACTCTGAAGAGTTACCAGAACCTGATGCTACTTGTATCTTTTCACAGATTTCCAGTTTTGTGGTTCCTGACCCGACAAAGCTGCCCTCCATTCCAGAAAATGTAAATTGCATTAAACTTGCTCATTTACAGTTTCATGTGTTGTTGGCTTTTGCTAGATCTCGCCTTTCTGATCATAATGTTGCAACAGTTTCTATTGGCACATCTGGTTACAACAAGCTACTTACAAACTCTTCGTGGAATTCCCTCAAATACTTTCTCATTGGCTTTATGTTTTGAGCATTAGTGGTCCTCTGATGGTTAAGTTGCACATGTTTTAAAGAATATTTACTGCCTCCCATCACCCCATCCTAAGCTCACATAATTAAGCATGGGGTCTTCTTTGGAGGACCAGAAGCTGTTGCACAGCCAGCAACTTCTACCAGAGAGACATGCTTTATTTCTGGCTGTAGGGCCACCTTGAAGTACTACAGCGAGTAGTTCTCAGTTATATTTACTCAACTGGTCCTGTGCCGAGTCTCTGTGTAGGGGTCAGAATCCTAGGAACATATTGTTACTGCTAGCGCACCCTATTGTAGGAGTTGTTTGCAGCAACAGTGTATAGTGTGGCTTCTGGTAGTGGTTTGCGCAGAGACAGTGTATTAGACCAGGTATCTGTATCTGCTGATGCTTGTCCAGGGGAGAGGAAGTTTGGCATCAGCGAAAGACTTCCCAGGGAGGGTGTAGGTCCCCTTAGGACACGGCTGTTTCTAGGGGAGGGTGAGCAGGGCGATTGTCCTGGGGGCGGAAAGGCCATTGAGGAGGGGCGTCTTTACCCCAGCCATTCGCTTTTCTGGAGATCAGTCTTGGCCACTGTTAGTGGTGCAGGCCATAAGGTTCCTCACCCCCCCCCCCCCCATATTGGACGCAGTCATGGGGAAAGCCACTACCTGCTGCTAAGAAAGAGGCACAGCATGGCACATACTGGTATGGGACAGCAGCAGCACCATAGCGTAAAGTGAGTAGGCAGCTGAATTTTGTCCTTCCTGCACTGATTGCCATTTTACCTAGAAACTGCCCTACCTTAGGAAGATGTTCTTTTCCCTTATTGCACTTTTAGTTGAGGGCTTTTCCTTTCCTCCAGTTTTAAAGCAGACAAAGTCCGTTTAGTCTTAGTCTGGGTGATTACCTGTCTCTGGGGCATCCCGATTTGGAAAGCCCCACCCTGTGAAAGCTTCCTGGTCGCCCGGAATACTCACGGCACATGTGTGGGTCACAGCGGCTTCACCTCCTTTCCACAGCTGATGTGTGTACCCACACCAGGCATTTCTGATTGGCTGCTGTTGGCGCGCGTAAGCTAGCGAATGTACCTGACAGGTACCTGAGGCACCAAGAGCTCTATTCATTCAGAATAGATTGCCAGATGATGCAATCTATTCTGATTGGCTGGTGTCACCTGGCTAAGTGGAGGAGAGACAACTAAAGTGCTGAGAGATCACTGGATAAGTGCCCCAATAAAGCGTACCAAAATCATTCTGCAGGCAGCTACATAAAAAAGGCAAATCTTCAAAGCATGATATTTAGCACGTCTTGCTTCATCAGTAAAGCATGTTTCATGAATTAGAAATATTAAAAGTCCATATCCAAATTATCCAAGCCACATAAAAACAGTAACAAAAGGGACCCACCTCCGCAGTCGTTATGCGTTTCAGACATTGTGCCTTTAAAATCATACGACTTGGATACACTCACCTCACACTCACAGGCTTAAACTATTTGGATATGGATATAATATTTCTAATAACTGGAACATGCTTTACTGATGAAGCAAGCTGTGCTGAATATCATGCTTTGAAGATTTGCATTTGCTCTGTGGCTCAGGCAGCGCTTCCAAGCACGCTTTTCTTATTGAGTGCAGTAGAGATAACCACTGTATGTTGTTTTAAGCAACATAAAAACACTATACTCACCTTTAATACCCAGCAGGCTCAGACACTTACTAAATCGCCAATCCCAGTCCTGCACCACCGTCAAGCCGCTCTCGTCCATCCAACACCTGATGGATCGCCCCACGCCATCGGCAATGAGTGGCACAGGACTAGGATCAGGCGATCCAGTAAGTGTCTGCACGCTGTACTATCAGCGATTGCCTGTGTGGCAATAAAGGTAAGTATAACATTTTTATATTTCCTGCAGAATCTCTTTAACATAGACCAATAACCAATACCTTCTCCCCCAGTCCAGCGGTGCATGCGCAAGCAGTGGCCACTCCTCGCTATCTCTTTACCAGGGAGCACACCCGCTTCAGGCATTTGTGAATGGCAGACGAGGGCATGCTCCCTGTTAGAGGGCAGCGGGGATGCGCTTGCTGGGTAAGCTTGGGTCCACTCCCTTAGACAAAGGCTTAGACGAAGGGACGGGAATGGATCCGAGTGAGCTAATTGGACCTGGGAAAGGTGAGTTCGATTGGGCGACCTGGGGGGTTTCACACAGCGGGGCATCCCCAGTCGGGGTACCCCGGAGGAATGGACCAAAATTCAGGATAGTCAGAATCCTGGGTTGTGTTCCACTTTAAGGGGATTGTTGCGGCTGCACTGCAACATTTAGAGCATTTTTTAAAACAGTAGTCAAGGCTACAGGATTGCTCCAGCGTGACAGCTGCCTCTGAAGGAATTCCTTAGAAGGAAAAAAGTGCAACTTCAGGAAACATGTTCAAAATGAGGAGATCAGGGGTGGCGGGTCAATGTGATTGGATCCCTAGTGCCTGCATCCAGTCACATTTCTGCCTCTAAAAAAAGGAAACATGTTCCATCATTTAAAAAAAACAAGGTGACAAGGTTCCTCCAGGGTGATAGCTGCCACTGACGGAAATCCGTGAAACCTGTTCCATCCTATACTAATATTAGCACTTTGAGCAAGGGAATATCTCATGTGAATAGGATATAAATCCTTTGAGAAAATATCTCCTGTGGGTTATGGTTTAGGAAAATGTACTATGTAAATAAGGACATATAGCATGTCATTTATAAAATATCTTTTGTGAGTAAGGCAATATAACATGGAAACTCAGACATGTCCTATGTGCAGGTTATTATCACAGGTGAATGAGGAAATATGTGAAATATAAAATATCTCCTGTAAGACTGGAAATATATTAGGATATATCCTGTGTGAGTAATGAATGAATGAATAGCACATGTACCATGTTTCCCCGAAAATAGCCCTAGTAAGATTCTTCTGCATTTATTACTAATACATGAAATATAAGCCCTTCCCTAGTTACAATTCATAATCCAGGAGTGTGAGGACACATCAAGGCTGTAAATGAGGGTGAGGACACATCAAGGCTGTAAAGGAGGGTGATGACACATCAAGGCTGTAAAGGAGGGTGATGACACTTCAAGGCTGTAAAGGAGGGTGAGGACACACCAAGGCTGTAAAGGAGGGTGAGGACACATCAAGGCTGTAAAGGAGGGTGAGGACACATCAAGGCTGTAAAGGAGGGTGATGACACATCAAGGCTGTAAAGGAGGGTGATGACACTTCAAGGCTGTAAAGGAGGGTGAGGACACATCAAGGCTGTAAAGGAGGGTGAGGACACATCACGGCTGTAAAGGAGGGTGAGGACACATCAGAGCTGTAAAGGAGGATGAGGAAACTTCAAGGCTGTAAAGGAGGGTGAGGACACATCAAGGCTGTAAAGGAGGGTGATGACACTTCAAAGATGTAAAGGAGGGTGAGGACACTTCAAGGCTGTAAAGGAGGGTGAGGACACTTCAAGGCTGTAAAGGAGGGCGAGGACACATTCAACTGTAAAGGAGGGTGAGGACACATCACGGCTGTAAAGGAGGGTGATGACACATCAAGGCTGTAAAGAAGGGTGAGGACACATCAAGGCTGTAAAGGAGGGTGAGGACACATCAAGGCTGTAAAGGAGGGTGAGGACACATCAAGGCTGTAAAGAAGGGTGAGGACACATCAAGGCTGTAAAGAAGGGTGAGGACACATCACGGCTGTAAAGGAGGGTGAGGACACATCAAGGCTGTAAAGAAGGGTGAGGACACATCAAGGCTGTAAAGAAGGGTGAGGACACATCAAGGCTGTAAAGAAGGGTGAGGACACATCAAGGCTGTAAAGAAGGGTGAGGACACATCACGGCTGTAAAGGAGGGTGAGGACACATTAAGGCTGTAAATGAGGGTGAGAACACATCTCAGTGTCACACAGATAAGCTGTCAGGGAGTGAAATGTCTGATTTTGCTGGCTCTACCCCAGCCTGCTGCCATGCTGGGCACATGGAGGACACTCAAGGCTGTAAAGGAGGGCGAGGACACATTCAACAGTAAAAGAGGATGAGGACACATCACGATTGTAAAGGAGGGTGATGACACATCACAGATGTAAAGGAGGGTGAGGACACTTCAAGGCTGTAAAGGAGGGTGATGACACATTCAACTGTAAAGGAGGGTGATGACACATTCAACTGTAAAGGAGGGTGAGGACACATCACGGCTGTAAAGGAGAGTGAGGAAACATCACGGCTGTAAAGGAGGGTAAAGACACACCAAGGCTGTAAAGGAGGGTGAGGACACATCAAGGCTGTAAAGGAGAGTGAGGAAACATCACGGCTGTAAAGGAGGGTAAAGACACATCAAGGCTGTAAAGGAGGGTGAGGACACATCACGGCTGTAAAGGAGGGTGAGGACACATCAAGGCTGTAAAGAAGGGTGAGGACACATCAAGGCTGTAAAGGAGGGTGAGGACACATCAAGGCTGTAAAGAAGGGTGAGGACACATCACGGCTGTAAAGAAGGGTGAGGACACATCAAGGCTGTAAAGAAGGGTGAGGACACATCAAGGCTGTAAAGAAGGGTGAGGACACATCACGGCTGTAAAGGAGGGTGAGGACACATTAAGGCTGTAAAGAAGGGTGAGGACACATCACGGCTGTAAAGGAGGGTGAGGACACATTAAGGCTGTAAATAAGACATCTCAGTGTCACACAGATAAGCTGTCAGGGAGTGAAATGTCTGATCTTGCTGGCTCTACCCCAGCCTGCTGCCATGCTGGGCACATGGCCGAATCTCCCACATCCCCTCGCTGCCAGCCGTCTTTCTGCATGTACTGTACCAGAGCAGCTGTACTACCACCACCATTTTGCCAGCTTCTAGCTGAAAATAAGCCCTAGCACCTATTTTTGGAGCAAAAATTTCATATAAGACCTGTCTGATTTTCGGGGAAACACTGCAAGTTAAAATGTAAGTTAAAAAGTATCTCCTGTGAGTTTGGAATGATCTTCTATGCGTTAGAAAGTATTAGGGAATATCTCCTGTGAGATACAGATGAATTAAAAAAGTCCAGTAAATTCACATTATACTTGCTTTTATTGTATCAGCGAAATCTGATGGAGTTCCTGGTTGCTGTTCAAGTGGACACAATGCTGCAGTTATACTCCAGCTTGCTGTGCGAGAGGAGGATTGTGATCACATCCAGCAAGCTCAGCACTGTAAGTGATACACCCTGTCCCTACTTAGAATGCTCATTATGACTTCAAGGCTCACCTAGATTTAGAGAAAGACAGCATGGTCGAAGGAGAAGGGTAGTTTCCCTTTAAAAGTCAATTTAATTATAATTATTTTTATTAATTTTATTTGTATTAATTATTACATTTTAATTATGTTTTTGTTTAATATTATTTGTTTAATTTGTATTAACAAATTGTTGACTGCTCCATTTAAAGGTCCTTTATTCAGTCTGGTTGGTTGCCCTTGGTCCTTATCGTGTTTTTGGTAAACAGAGGATTCGGATTGTATTTATAAAAGCCAATCGGATGCCCCCATTGCAGGTGGGCGTGGCCTGTGTACGGACTGCTCCCTGCTTGAAAACAATTGGTGTTTACCTACAAAGGCCATGGCCACCAGAACTGGTCTATGGGGGGGCGTTCAGCTGATGCAAAATGATCAGCGGCACATGAGCAACGGTGAAGTGGGTGGAATTTGTGTGTGTGTTTGTGTGTGGCGCTGCAGCAGCTCTATTATTACAGCAACGGATAGGATACATACTGCCTGTTATGGGGTTTTTAGAGGGGATTCCACACACTGCCTGTTATGGGGTTTTTAGAGGGGATTCTGCACACTGCCTGTTATGGGGGGATTGGGGGGGGAATCTGACCACTGCCTGTTATGGAGTGATTGAGAGGGGATTCTGCACACTGCCTGTTATGGGGTTATTGAGATAAGATTCTGCCACACTGCCTGTTATGGGGGAATTGAGAGGGGATTTTGCACTCTGCCTGTTATGGGGTTTTTAGAAGGGATTCTGCACACTGCCGGTTATGGGGTGATTGAGAGGGGAATCTGCACACTGCCTGTTATGGGGTGATTGAGAAAGGATTCTGCACCCTGCCTGTTATGGGGTGATTGAGATAAGATTCTGCTACACTGCCTGTTATGGGGGAATTGAGAGGGCAATCTGCACACTGCCTGTTATGGAGTTCTTGGGGGGGTTCTGACCACTGCATGTTTTGGGGTGATTGAGAGGGGATTCAGCACACTTCCTGTTATGGGGTGATTGAGAGGGAATTCTGCACGCTGCCTGTTATGGGGTGATTGAGAGGGTATTCCACACACTTCCTGTTATGGGGTGATTGAGAGGGGATTCCGCACACTTCCTGTTATGGGGTGATTGAGAGGGGATTCCGCACACTTCCTGTTATGGGGTGATTGAGAGGGGATTCCGCACACTTCCTGTTATGGGGTGATTGAGAGGGGATTTCGCACACTTCCTGTTATGGGGTGATTGAGAGGGTATTCCACACACTTCCTGTTATGGGGTGATTGAGAGGGGATTCCGCACACTTCCTGTTATGGGGTGATTGAGAGGGGATTCCGCACACTTCCTGTTATGGGGTGATTGAGAGGGGATTCCGCACACTTCCTGTTATGGGGTGATTGAGAGGGGATTCCGCACACTTCTTGTTATGGGGTGATTGAGAGGGGATTCCGCACACTTCCTGTTATGGGGTGATTGAGAGGGGATTCCGCACACTTCCTGTTATGGGGTGATTGAGAGGGGATTCCGCACACTTCCTGTTATGGGATTCTTGGGGGTGTTATATAAGGAGACCACTGAGCACTATGACACCCAATATTTATAACTTATTTATATTAATCTACTTTGGGTTGCGTAGCATTGTCCCATAGCAAGGGCGTAACAATAGGATCTGCAGAGGTTGAACCGCACCAGGGTCCATAGGGTCTCCACCTTATTTCTTATATATGTGCTCTCATAGCATCAGTGTCTCTGCTGTTTCAGTTGTCCAGTTGTATCCAATTTAGTTAAAATGACAGGAAAAACATTACTGTGTGAGCCATGATGGCGCCGCATTCAATCAAGGCCCGCTCAAAGTTACACCACTTGTAGATAGACCACTGCAGTGTCGGACTGGGATGTCTGGGGCTCACCCTACATTTAGATCAGGGGTGCACAACCTTTTTTTGTCTAGGGGCCACATTGTCATATTGTTACACTTCAAAGGGATGCAAAATAAGATACAAATGCCTTTACGTAAATGCAAAGGTGAGCAGAGGTGGCAGGAAGAGGTGGGGCCAATGGCATGGAAGAGGTAAGGTTACGAGAGGTGGGTAGAGGGGAGGTGAGAAGGAGTGGGCAAAGACAAAGAGGGAAAGGTCACTTCAGCAGAGGTTAATTGGAAAGAGTTGAGGTGGGCAGAGGTGAGTCGAGGTGAGGTGGGCAGAAGTGAGATGGCAAGAGAAGCAATGGACAGAGGGGAGGGGGTAGAGAGCAGATAGGAAGAGGTGGGTTGGAAGGAGTGGGCAGAGGTAAGGCAGGAAGAGGAGAATTGAGGCATGGAGAGGTGAGGTGGGCAGAGCTGAGTCAAGAAGAGTTGAGTAGAGGTGAGAAAGTAAGTGAAGTGATGGATAGAGGTGAGGTGGTAAGCGGTGGATAGAGATAGGCAGAGGTTAGGGGAGCGGAGGTATGATTGGACAAGGTGGAAAGAGGTAAGTAGAGGTAGGCAGAGGTAAAATGAGCACAGGTAAGGAGGAAAGGGGTGGGCAGAGGTGAGCTGGGATGAGTCTACTTGGGCATTTCCAGACACAGCCAGCACAAACAACACTCAAGTAGCACATCCGTGTCACCCACCTCTACAGAGAAGTTTATTGGTGACCCAATTTCTGCTTCGGAAATCAGAGACACACTGCTCTCTAGTGGTCAGCCGCTTGCACTGCAAGGTAAGCTCTGCTCGCTAACTCCTTAGGGGTGCTGGAGGTCACAACTGAGAGCAGTGTGGCCCCCTGGCCGCAGGTTGCGCTCTATGATTTAGATGCTATTATTACCGGTTTACATTCAGGGCCCATGCACAGAAATATTATACCAGGCTGTATTGTCTCTATGGATGCCCATATATATAGTTCAGGTTTGGTGATGAAGGCCCTCAAAGGGGTTTATTTCCTGGTCCGAGCCTGCCTGTGCAAATAAATAGAACAGATCGGCCAAGTGATTAGCGGTAGCAGAAGTTTCTAATTTGTTTATAAACTTCAGAAATCCACCACGTGGGGAGAGCCTCTGCTCCTCAGAGCCACACAATGGGAGCACCGCACCACTGCTTAATCTTCCTTATTACATTCTTTATTCATGTTTCACATAGAGCTTACAAACACAATTAAAACCATTTAAAAACATACAATCTAGACAAAACACCATAAAAAATGTGTTGGGCACTGTGCAACTCTCTACTAATACCTGGATATTAAAAAATCAATGAACAATATTTGTTGTCATGTCCCTTTAAGCTATCCCTCTTCTTAATCCCTCCCAAATGATCCCTCTTACTAAAACCTCCTCTAAAGTGCAATGTGCTCTCACAAATTATTCAGTGTGCAAACAATATTGTGCAAACCAGGATAATATGATCACTTATATATTTCTAGATCACCAGCTCCTCCAGAAAGACAGGGGGACCCCCAAGGTGCAATGTGCTAACCTAATCTACCATAAAAATGTGTGCAAAAACTTTATCCAGAGGGAATAACCATGACCAAAAAATGGAATGAGTATATTATAGATTATTAATTACGAGGATATGTACAGTGCCTGCCTCCCGCGCGTTTCGTGACAACGGCGAACAAGCGTCACTTCCTCAGGGCAAGTTTTTTCCTGGTAACCCTGTAGGCCACTCCGAGCCTGCCTGTGCAAATAAACAAAACAGGTCGGCCAAGTGATTAGCAGTAGCAGAAGTTTCTAGTTTGTTTATTAACCTGTTTGATTTTCTCTCTTCCTGTACAGCTGACCGCCTGTGTCCACGCCTCTGCGGCCCTCCTGTACCCCATGTACTGGCAGCACATCTACATCCCTACACTACCTCCACACCTCCTGGACTACTGCGGGTCTGTCATTCTGTCACCCTAATGCAAGCTTTAGTGATTATTGTGAAGGGGTATATTTCTTAATTTGTAGAAAACATCACAAGAAATTGTAGAAACATCGCAAGAACTTCCCAATCGGGTCTATAAAATAAAATAAAAAAATCAATTGTTTAGCACTTGCTATTGTATATTGTGGAAAATCCACCGTACTGTAATTAACGCCGGGCAACTGATGAGACTTGTCACATAAGGGGAAGAGCTCTCTTCCCGATGAAACAGCGAGCTCACTACATATTACTAAATCCCCCCCCCCCCCCTTATTGGCAACATAATAAATATCCTTGAAACAACTCTTCGTGGAAATCCAATCAGTAATGATTGGAGGTGCACACTTATTCCCACCCCTGACCGGGGCCGTATTTGGTGTCCAGGCTGCCCTAGGCACTTTTTTTTTTGCTAGTACCTCACTTGTGGGCTCAAGAGGTTTAAATGCAGACAGTGTATGGGTGGGGGGTGAGGGTACAAAGGGGTTACATGCAGACTGTGTGTGGGTGGGGGGTGAGGGTACAAACGGGTTACATGCAGACTGTGTGTGGGTCGGTGGTGAGGGTACAATGGGTTACATGCAGCCCATGTGTGTGTGTGGAAGAGGGGGTGCAGGGGAATAAATGCAGAGCCCTATCCTCTTTACTGGCTTCACAGGCTCCCGACACACGAAGTCACATGACCAGAGCCTGGAGGCAGGGAAACCAGGTCATGTTAACATCTAAGAGAGACTCCAGATGAGGACTGCATTTAGCCCCTTGCATCTTTCTGTTGATGGGGGCAGGGTGCTCATGAGGGGGCATCAAGGTGCCAGCAAGGGTTTTTTGGGTTTTTTTTAAAGCTAACCACAATCTTCATAGCACCCTTTGCAAATGGCCACAGGCCTAGTGTTGCCTAAATACAGCCCTGCCCCTGGCACATCCCGATTCGAGATACCCTGCCAGTTAAATGTTAAAGAAGGACATCAGACTAGCCCTATTCTAAAGTAAAAGCGCCCAAACTCTCTCACCCACCCCCTTCTAACCTCCAGTTTCCATTTTGCGTAGTCTTACTTATCTTTGAAAATCGCTTCTATGTCCTCCGAAGCTTTCGTCCAGATGGGCACCATGAACAGGGCAGCGCCATCTTTTTTTCCTTTTCCTATGACTTCTTATGGCTCCTGGCTCGCATCTGCACAGTCCTGCTGCTCTAGAGGCACCAGGGGCCAAATGCCGGGTGACATCAAGGCGGCCAGAGCAGCTCCTGTCCATCACCAGCGGCTAATACTGTGGGGACAGGACTTCTGCCCTGTTTGAATGTGAAACCAGCACAGTGACAGGTGCTGATACTCAAAACCTATGGTGTGTGGTGGTAGAGGGGACGGAGAATAAGCTAAATGTTGCCTGGCACTGCGATCCTGAGCTGCTGGTGTATCCCATGTGACCCCTGGTGTTCATGGAGTTGGGCAGAAGAGAGTGTCATGGAGTTGGGAGCACAGATGAGATGCAGTTGCTCCCTGGAGGGCCACCGAAGTAAAATCTGGCTAGAGGCCATCTGGGGGCAAAAATAAACTAAACTGGTATGAACCGCCATGGTGCTACATTGTGGGTTTTGAATGGTTCTCTGAATGTATCCTATTCTTATGTGTCTCTCACTTGTCCTCAGCGCTCCGATGCCTTATCTGATTGGTGTTCACAGCAGTCTAATGGAGGTCAGTAAATCTTGTTTGCCTTCAAGACGAGGGCACTGCTGGGGTGCCAAGATTTTTTTTTTACAGCAGCTCACACTGGGGGTCCTCAGACAGGAAGCTGGATGGAACTACAGCCTTGTTTGGAGGCTGTCTTGTTGGGTTTACTTCTCCCTGGGGGGGGGGGGGGGCTGTTTGGCTGGCCATAGATGCACGGAGGTGGGGGGTCTGCTAGCTTCAGTGGCGTGCTAAGCCATTGCACAAACCAAGCAAATGCTTGGGGTCCCCATTTGTTAGGGGGCCCCTGAAGGGAAGGCTCAGGATATGCACCTAGCTAAAGGTCAAGGCCATGACCTGTGCATGCGTCACTGGAATGATGTCCCTGGTGAGTGGGTGCAGAGATTTGATGGGGTTACACACAGTGGGTCATCCTAATTTGGGATGCCACAGGGAGTAAAAATTGTACGCCCAAATGGGCAATACCTGAACAAATTCCTATGCAATGGGTGGGCAATGCCAGGATGCCCCTCTGTGTGAAACCCTCTGGGCTCCCTCATGCTTATCACAGTGCATGAGCAGGCCGCGGCTTCATCCCCGACAAGGTGTGTTAATATTGTATTTCACTATACAAAATTTGCCTTTGATTAGGGCCCCCAGACACAACTTTGCATGGGGCCCCAGAAATAATAAGCCCGTCCCTGGCTAGCTTGACGTCTGCTAGCCACTAGGTCCATTGAAGGTGGACAGGGGCCACTGCCTGCTTACCTCTGCCAGATTAATACTGGGGGCATCTCAGAAAGAAAGAACAAAGTGGAAGTTGGGGCTGCAAAACTTGAGTGCCACCAATAAGGGAGCACAACCAAAACATTCAAACTGTCATTTTATTGAGAGTACAAAAAACACACTTAAAATCTACATATACACAAAGACACTTAAAAACAACTCCTGCTGCCCTCATCTCTATCTAATCCTCTAAATCACCCACATAACACATTTAAACCGGACCTTCACCGTGATTTAATGAAAAGCCCAAACTCTTAAAAAACGGTTCCCCAGCATCTAAAATTAATATATTTTACATTTTTAGTCACTAACTTATTATTATTTCCCCCACTGGGCTGCAACTCTGTTCAGGAATTTAGGATACGGGTGCCGCCATCTTGACTCAGAAGCATCACACTTATTGAGGAGAGTGGGATAAGGTTCAGGGGGGCGGGTTATAGCTGTGCTTGGCTCAGACAGAGCAGAGCTGGGGTCAGGTAACGGTCAGCAGTCCCAGAATGCAGAGCAGCACAGTCAGGAGGCACTTCCTGTTTGCAGGCTGCCTGATAAGATGGCGGCTTCCATAAGCCGCCATCTTGGATGTTTAAAGGCTCATAACATGCAGTAGATGCAGGTAGGATGATTTTTAATGTGGACAATCTGTATGTACAGGGTGTGGGAAACATATAAGATAGACTCTTATTCATAGTGAAGGTCCACTTTAATATCCAGAAATTAGAAAAGGCCATGTGTAAGAAAATCCTATATAATGATAGTAAAAAATGTACCCCAGTGATGAGATTAAATAACTAACTATACCGTGAAGCCTAGCCTAGCAATACTGGACGGGGCAATGTCAATCCGGCCATCTCTGCCCCAACCGCGTATCCAGGGCAGGACAACCGCACGCGCGAGGGCCGGGGAGAGCAGACACGGAGACCAGGCAACATAGAAATGACAAAATAAAAAACAATATAGAAGTACTCTACATCATACTAATTAACCGTCAGTGTACACCAGGTTTTATCTCAGAAGGTCTCGCACAACACCGGCCTTGGCTGGGCACCTCTACCCTGCTCCGCAGCAGTAACACCTGGTGGACATTCACCATTTTCTTGTTCCTTTACAGCAGGTGAGTGTCGGAGCTCTGGAAGACGTTGTCATATTTAATATGGACACTAACCACCTGGAGACCCCATTCCAGGATCTGGACAGCCTCCCGCCACATGTGGTAAGACCGGAACTAGTCCAACAGTCTGTCGATTACTGTGATCCTGACCTGCACCCCATTGACTGACCCTTTCCTTTATGCTGTGTGTGCTGCTACATTGTTTCATTAGAACAGGAGAATCCTTTCACCTTCGGCACTGTTTGTGTTTATCTCAGCCCCCCCCCCCCCCCAAGGCTGTGTATTCAGGGGTGAGATCATAGCCAGTCTTTGGGGTGTGGACAGCCACGCAGGGGGTGCATTATACTGGCAGCCCTTCAGATTCAAAGCTCTCAGTGGGCTTAGCAGGTGTCTCTCTTTTGCACGTTTCCCCCATCGCTTCCTCTCTTTTATACACATTCCTCCATTTTTCTCTCTCACTTCCTCTAGTTGAAGCATTCCTTTTTTTCTCCTGCTTTTTTACTTCATCTTGCCTTTCCCTGTCTCCATCTCTGCTCGTTTTACATCATTCTGCATCGCTCTCTGTTTCTGTATCACCTGTTTCCCTTTCATCATCCCTTTCATCTCTCGCCAAATTCCTCTTTTGTTTTGACCTGGTCTATGTCGTCTTCTCTTTTTTCACTTTCCCCTATCCCCCCCTTTTCCACACTTTCTCTTTTCCAGCCTTTCTTTTTTTTTTCTTTTTGTTTTTCCTCTATTTTTTTTGCCCTATTCATTTCTATGTATCTCCTTCTCTCTTTTCTGCGTTTATCTCACTCTCTTGTCACGATCCTTCCATCTCCCTGACTTTCTATACTACTTCTTGCACCTTTTCCCTTACTTCGTCTTTTATTCTTTCTCGGTTCCCACTTTCTTTTTCACTTTTTTCGTGTCCCTATTCATTTCTTTCTCTCTCCTTTTTTCTATCCTTCTGTTTTTTCCTCATTCCCTCCATCTCCCTTATTCTTTTCAGTGTTTCTCTATCTTGTCACATTTCTTTACTTAATCTTCTCTATGCCCTTCGCTTTTTTTCACACTTCCTCATCTCTTTTTTTTTTTTTGTTTCAATATTTTATTGAAGTTTTCAACAGTACAGATACAAAGCTTATGCATTATAATGCCATCCCACGCAGGGGAGATAAAGGGAGAAATTAACAGACTGTCTTGCATAAGTTTACACACAGATCATACTGATGTTTTAACAATCCATAATACCGTAGATACAGAGCAAAGAAAATGGCAAAGTGAGGGACATTCAACATCTTAGCACGACCAACTTGACCTGTGACATGTTTATGTCCAATATGAGACCACTCTCTAATGGTCAGAGTAGTGTCCCGTGAGGGGTACACTAGTCTGGCCGCAGGGCGACCCTCCTGTGATTGGAGGAAGCTGGTCCACTTAAAGTCAAACAATTGCACTTCCAGGACTAGGTCCAGTCCCGGTATTAGTATAAAGGACCCAGCTCACCCACCACACCTTTATACAATTAAAGTTATCTCTTAGCTTTATTACAAAGGTTAAAATGTTTATATACAATGATACAAAAAGATGTTTTCATTCATCTGTCGTTTTATACATCTTAGAATGAAAGGAATTGCATTGGTCACTTGTGCAGTTAATTGGCTCTCATATGACTGATTTATCTTACTGGTCTGACGTTTGCAATCAGGGCAGACATGTTTCGCCACCTGGGCTTCCTCAGTGCCCTGTGGTTTCTATATTGTGTGCAATCATATCAGACCCTGGAGAGGATGAAGGGTCACCCATCTATCACACACCCCCCTGGTATTTCAATTATGTGAGCCTGGATTGAGGTCACCACCATAAGTCAATGTGTCCTTCAGGGCCGTACGGCTGTGCTGCTATTTTTACAGGTGCTCCATTGCTTTGCTAGTTATCAAGGACAATTTGTCTCACTCTCTGCAAAAGGCAGCCTTGTGTCCGGATGGGGAGCTGCAGCGGAGTCAGCGCGTGCTGGTGCCTGTATGAGTCCCAGATTAATGGCGGGAAAACTGCCCGCTTTCTTTGTGTGAGGATTATATCTTTATAAGAGCCCAATTCAATGTGGGGGGCTTCTCCCCTCCGGTCGCGCTGGCTCACTAATGAGACCATACAGGTCGCGGGATCCCAGACCCCACGGCCCGCGCCGCCACCTGTATGCCCACCACCCCACGACCTCCACGACAGGTGGCAAGACTATCAGGCACGGTCAAGCGCCTCCTCACCTCTTTTTTATATTTCTTTAGTTTTTTCTTCTTTTTGAGTGTGAATGTGTGTCTGGGGGCTACATGTATTATTCATGTATGGGGTGACATTTACCGGAAGGCCGTCCTTGGGCGGGACTTTATCTTGCCTTTTCCTGTCTCCATCTTTCTCTTTTTCACATGATCCCTCCATCTTTCTCTTTATATATTTATAAAGGGACCTGCTAAAACAAAACAAAAAAATGGAGCTACTCACCTCCAGTGCAGCTCAGCCGCCGGGGCCCGATGGACTACAACGAATTGAGATTGAAGGTCAAGCGGCAGTATGGCAGCCATTGAATGTGTCTGGTATACACCCTCGCAGCACGCCCCCTCAATTCCTTTGAATAGAGGGGGCTGTGCCGAAGTAGTGAGGGCACGTCCCCTTCATTGCAATGAATGGAGTGGACACGCAGCAGAGCGTATGCACCACATGTTCACTGCCACTCTCTTGATCTCTTAACTCGGTAAGTTGTAGACCAGCGGATCCCTGGCGGTGAAGCTTTGCTTGACAAATGGACGGTACTAAAACGTATTCCTCTGCTCCAGCGATACTCAACTAGCGGACCGGGGTCTGAATGTGGACCTCGGCCCCTGACAGCCCTGCACTCAGATGCTTCTGTGTTGCTGTGCTCAGAGCTGCCCCTTTATTTGATCATCGATGTAGCGCTTAGTTTCCCTGCCAGTGTCATGGCTCCCTGCCACCCTGCATTGCAATATGAAGTACTGCACGGGCAGGAAGTGGCATTGCAAGGTGCACACATACTTTGTCTCTTTGCCCCATCCAATCCTGTCTCCCCACCACAGCTAATCCCCAGCTATCTCTGTCCCACAATCTCTGCTCCATCCATCCCTGTCTCCTCAGCTCTTCCCCATCCATTCCTGTCTCCTCAGCTCTGCCCCATCCATCCCTGTCTCCTCAGCTCTGCCCCATCCATCCCATTCTCTCTGCCCCATCCACCCCTGTCTCCTCAGCTCTGCCCCATCCATCCCTGTCTCCTCAGCTCTGCCCCATCCATCCCTGTCTCCTCAGCTCTGCCCCATCCATCCCTGTCTCCTCAGCTCTGCCCCATCCATCCCTGTCTCCTCAGCTCTGCCCCATCCATCCCTGTCTCCTCAGCTCTGCCCCATCCATCCCTGTCTCCTCAGCTCTGCCCCATCCATCCCATTCTCTCTGCCCCATCCACCCCTGTCTCCTCAGCTCTGCCCCATCCATCCCTGTCTCCTCAGCTCTGCCCCATCCATCCCTGTCTCCTCAGCTCTGCCCCATCCATCCCTGTCTCCTCAGCTCTGCCCCATCCATCCCTGTCTCCTCAGCTCTGCCCCATCCATCCCTGTCTCCTCAGCTCTGCCCCATCCATCCCTGTCTCTTCAGCTCTACCCCATCCATCCCTGTCGTCTCAGCTCTTCCCCATCCATCCCTGTCGTCTCAGCTCTTCCCCATCCAGTCCAGTCTCTCTGCCTCCTCCCTTCCTGTCCATCCTCCCAGTTTTCTCAATCCATTATTCATTCTTCCAGCTCTCTCCATCTTCCCCATTTTGGGTCTTAATCCATCCTGTGCGCGGCCTATATAGAACACAGAATGCACGGAGGGGTTCAAAGCAATGTGCCATGTGCTAGAGCTGTAGGTTCTGTTTGCCTGGGGAATCTATAGCCCCAGTGCGCTGCTTTCTAACTATCCACCCCCCCACGACAGCCCCCCGCCCGGACCTTCACCTCTCACGGGCCTGTAAATGGACCTATACAAGAAGTGGTTGAGTGCCCCTGGTATAAAGCAAGAAGATGCAAGTATAATGTGACAGTTATACAGTTATCAAATATATATATATAGATATGTATAAAATAAAACATATGTGTCAGTTCTCTACATTTCTGGCTACAGATTTAAAAGACTGCAGAACTGGGGAGAACCTACTGCACCCCCCCCCCCCCCAGGCTGTGTTGCAATGTATCAACCACTCTGATCATACAGTGATTACTACATTGTAATGCAGCCAGCAGCAGATAGGTAAAGATTATAATAGGAATGAAGGAGAACAGCTGTAAGCTGAAGCGATAACCTTTATCGCCGGAGGGCTTCCCCGCCAGAGACGTCCTTTTCCCAATGGTGAGAGGTGCTGCAGGAATCCCAGAGTCATCCGTGAGGGAAACAGGAACAGCCCTTACAAGGGCTAGTGAATTGTAATATAGCGTTTCCCCCAATAAGAGACAGAACTCAGTATTGAGGGTGAAGATGAACTTCCTTTATTAGTGCCACCCTGTGCCTTATACGCAAGTCTCCATGCAAGGGGACCTCCCCCGTGGACCTGATGGAGAACTGCATGACAAACACACAGACCAATGGGAGCAGGGCACACAATCCCTCAACTCTGCCGGTAACGCAATCAGCAACACAATAGCAGTCTGTAACACAATCAAGAATACAATGACATTGCAGTCTGTAACACAATCAACAACACAATGACAGTCTGTCTGGGACATGCTCAAGAAAATGAAAGTAATGGGTCTATGCAAAAACAGTGCCTTTAAACTCCAAAAGGCAGAGAGTCTGTCACAGATATCAGGGCAATAAAACATGTAGAGCATTGTAGAGCACTCAACCTGCGGTACATGTACCCTGGGTACAGCCTTGAGGGAGTGTCTGACTAGTCTGCTATATTATTTTACAAGTGACAAAATCCCTTCTTGCTTTAAAAGCGCCACAAGGCCTATGGCCTGTATATTTTGGTACTATTTATAATTAATCACCCTCTTTGGGGTACATGTTTGGAACTTCTTGCCGCTAGGAGTACTTGGCGTAAAAAGTGCGACAGGTAATAATTCTAAAGTCTAAAGTATTGCACAAATTGGAAATCCATCTAATGCTCTCTTCTACTGTTATCCAATGGTATCTCTTTATTCCTCCAGGTCTCGCTACTGAAGCTGCAACTGACAAAGCAATCAGCATTTATGGGTGACGGGGTGTCGCGCGCCTTCCTTCGCGCCCAGTCTCTGCTTTTTGGCAGCTATAGAGAAGCTCTCATCTGCACTCCGGTATGAAACATGGCTCACATAAATAGAATGGCTGCTGCCTTCTCTTGCTAGGGTGGCTAGTTTCTGAGCATGCTCGCCATGTGTCTGTTGTGGTAAAGGCAGGTTAACCTGTATTTAAAGCAGGCCTAAACCCACATTTTTAACTAGCATCCCCTGAATTGCTCCCCCTATGAGGATTACCTTTTGCTAACATTTTACTGCTCCTGCTTCGCTCTAATCCCAGATAATGGCGCCTGTTTTAGGTGTAAAGCTCCGCCTCCTCCATTCATTGCCATTGTTGTGTGTGGCAATGAGCTAAATAATTACATGAAGGATGCAGTACACTTCAAGAAAAGAGGGTCACCCACAATACCCTCAAAAAGTGCCAAGGACAAAACAGTTGCACCACATTAGGGGGTATACAAAAAGTATTCAAATTTATTAGCTATCTACATATATTTACAATCACAATAAACATTGAGACTATACAATAACAACTACATAACATAAACATTTAAAACCACAAGGGGGCGCTGGAGGTCTGTCTAAATACATCAAGTGAAATACTCTCCATTTAAGATATATATCTAAATCCTGTATACTATAATTGATACACTCTCAATAGAAATGTGCAAAATACTGCAAAAAATGTGCAGGACCCACTTATTAATCAATTCAAATCCACATAAGTGTACATAAATAAAGTAAAGTAACATACCATTGAGCAGGAAAACAAGCCGTGGTGATGGAAGTAAGAGGGACAAAATAGAAAAAAAGTGCATACAGACCAACCAGGCATGGACCCCCCACAAGTAACAACGCCAAGCGCGTTCGTAGTGTCTCCTGCACTACTTCAAGGGCGAGTGAACGTGAAGGAGTGAAGGATGCACACCACAAATTATATTTGATTGCAACAAAATGAGTGTATTAAGAATTTTCATACACTACACATAAAATACTACAAGGCAAAGGATGTAGTTGGCACCAGTGGAACGGTATTATTGGTAATTGTGGTGCAATGCTCTGTTCATGACCCAATATAATCAGAAACTAAAAAATGGGGGGTGCCCGACTAAAAAGTCCCCCAGGAAGTACTTAAAGGAGCAGTATCGCAAATTTTTCTTGGTGACTTATATTTAAATGGTACTTTGAATGTAGGTAAGTGTTGGAGTAAGAAATACAAATGTAGAAGAAAATTATGTGTGTGTTGAGCAGCTGGAGACTAATAGCTCATGTTTATGTCTTGTCAGTGTCGGGAGCCGACACTCTGGCCTGTTCCATGCCGAGGAGAGGGAGAAACAATGTAACAAAGTATCAGCTGTTCAGTGCTGGCAGCCGTCCAGCATAAGATAACAACATTGCCTGGCCAGAACTTATATATCTAAAACAGAGAGAAAAGCTCTAGAAGTCATTTAGCTGATTTTGACAGTTTTCCCTTCATGTTGGCTCTGCTGCAGAATCTTTCAGTTTACCATTTTCTCTCTTTTTTCCATATGATCTTTCTTTCAGCTTTGTGCGTTTTGAGCAAAGCCCAACCCAGGATTTTCACTATCTGGAGTTTTGTTTTGTGCCCCTAGGGGCATCCCGACTTGGGATGCCCTGATATGTGAAATCCCCAAGTTCGCCTGTAAAAACGTACCTTTCCCTGTCCCACAGCACATGCGCGGGCTCTCATCCAATCAGCTCTGTTTGCACGCAGATGGGGAGCCTGAGCAGTAACCTTCCTGGCCGCCCGGCCTGTCTAAATGACTATCTGCGTGAGCGCGCCAGAAAAATGGGGGGATCTGTGGTTATCCAGGGGTCGTTTCACACAGTGGGGCATCCCGATTTAGAATGCCCAAGGGGCAAGGTCAATGGCTGGGTCTTATAGACTTCAGGGTCGGCCACTCAGGGTTTTGTTCCACTTTAATACCTTTAGATTTTCCTGCACAGTTATTCAAAGAAGAATTTCAGTCATTTTCAGTCAGTTTAGTTTATTTTGTATAGATTTTACACATTTGAGTCACCTGGTCTCATAACAAAAGCAGCACCTCACACACACACAGCCGTTACCACTGATTACAGTGTCAGCCTCTGAGGTAAAGTGTTGCTAGGAGACCAGTGGGCTAAATGAAGCAGCTCACTAAATACAACCCAGCAGATCCCCCTATTCAGCAAATGGACTGAGCCATTGGCATTATACAATTTAAAAGAGAGGCAGATATTTTTTTCTTTTTCTATCGCCAGATTATTTATACACATGTTATAAGCTATTGTGTGGCTATTTAATTATTTATCTTTTTTAATGCAAATTTCGCGATACTGCTCCTTTAACAGAGTTTTATAACTGCA
This sequence comes from Gastrophryne carolinensis, assembly GCA_027917425.1. Taxonomy (NCBI): domain Eukaryota; kingdom Metazoa; phylum Chordata; class Amphibia; order Anura; family Microhylidae; genus Gastrophryne; species Gastrophryne carolinensis. Next base: position 418,388,147 of record CM051238.1, on the reverse strand, counting down.
CAACACCAAAGAATAAAGTTAATGCGTCATTTTATTAATTTCTATCAATTCTAAAAGATACATTTTTTTACATCAAGGACAGACTATTAAAAGACATATAAGACATGCTAAAACCTAATCTGCCAGGAGGGGGCGCTGATGAACCTTGCTGCCATACAAATAATTTGTGAATATACAATACAGTGTATAAAAACCTGTTAAAAATAATTCATTTCTCTAGTAAAGTGCTAAGTGCTTATCCCAATAGTACATCAATTAATAGTAAAACATAAGTGCAATGAGAACAGAGAACAGAACACAAATCAGCAGAAAAAACAGTGCAAAAAAGGCAATTACTTATCAATCAAAGTGTGGAAACCGGCAGTAAGCGCCCCCCCCCCTTTTTTTTCGCGAAAAATGTCTTTTAATAGTCTGTCCTTGATGTAAAATAATGTATCTTTTAGAATTGATAGAAATTAATAAAATGACGCATTAACTTTATTCTTTGGTGTTGTGCAGTTATAAGACTCTGTTAAGTACTTCCTGGGGGACTTTTTAGTGGGGCACCCCCCATTTTTTAGTTTCTACACATAAAATAATCACAGTGCGGACATCATAGGAAAAAAAGGATACAATGGGTATTTTCAAGCTTATTTCAATGTAGATCCTCAGGAGAATGGTGCCCCTTTAAAGCGGACCTTCACTCTGAATAACAGCCTATCTTATATGTTTCCCACACCCTGTACATACAGATTGCCCACATTAAAAATCATCCTACCTGCATCTACTGCATGTTATGAGCCTTTAAACATCCAAGATGGCGGCTTATGGAAGCCGCCATCTTATCAGGCAGCCTGAAAACAGGAAGTGCCTCCTGACTTTACCTGACCCCAGATCTGCTCTGTCTGAGCAAAGCACAGCTATAACCCGCCCCCCTGTACCTTATCCCACTCTACTCTCCTCAGTAAGTGTGATGCTTCTGATTCAAGATGGCGGCGCCCGTATCCTAAATTCCTCAACAGAGTTGCAGCCTGGTGGGGGAAAGAATAATAAGTTAGTGACTAAAAACATAAAATATATTAATTTTAGATGCTGGGGAACTGTTTTTTAAGAGTTTGGGCTTTTCATTAAATCACGCTGAAGGTCCGGTTTAAGACTAGAAAAGGGCTGTATGCCCTGAAACGTTGGCTGACATAACGCGATCGCGTCTCCGCCTGCAATAGGGTATAAGCTTTGCTCGTTGTCTTTGATTGGTTCATGCTCTGTATACACTTTGCTGGATCTGTTTATACTCATGCTTGGTCTATCTTATATGATACGCTAATACATAGACTGTCATACCTGCTATATACTGTCATTGCTATTTGAAGTATGTCATTTTTCCTTGACTTGCTGTATCCAGCAGCATATTTGTGTACAGCGTTGATATTTTCTGCATAGTAGCGGCCATCCACAGGAGTATATTGGTGATTGCCCTAATAGAATCGTTTGGTACATTTTTTACCATTACTTATAGACTTTTTTTGTATAGATAGTGGATACAGTCTACAGTTGATGCATTTTTCTAGTCTTAAAGGGGCACCATTCTCCTGAGGATCTACATTGAAATAAGCTTGAAAATACCCATTGTGTCCTTTTTTCCTATGATGTCCGCACTGTGATTATTTTATGTGTAGTGTATGAAAATTATTAATACAATGGCATATTTATGTTAGGCAAGGAATCCTGAATAAGCGGATTGCTGGGCGCTCCCTTCTGGCCACTCAACCTCTGCTGACAGGGGGCGTACATATATAGCGGGCGTGGGTGGCCTGGCCGTGGGCACACACTCTGGGGAGCGAGGGGGGTTCTTGGACCTAGGGTAGGGCATCCCATGTTGGTGTGGCATGTGTGGGTGGAGGTGCACTTACTGGCTTCAGACGTCGCTGGGATCCATTGATGACTCTCTTATGTTAACTCAACATGGTCTTTATTGATTGGCTTCCTTCCATGGTAACACAGCAAAGTTCAGTACAGACATAATCCAAAGGTTACAGCAAACTGTACAATCCAATGGTTTCCTCCATGGCTGGCTCTCACTCCTCCACTACATTGAAATGCTTCCCTTCATGACAAGATCGTAAGAACACTCTAGAAGGTTTGGTCTCTCCCATATATAACCTCTGTATTGTTGCTTCTACAACTAAGTTGCAAGTCTCAACCAATGCCAGGGCAGATAATGTTACCAATGCCACCTGGCTAAGTCTCTATTTACCAAAATAAAGGGGAACGCCAGACCATTTAAGTATTGGTTAGGTCCATTCCTTAGGTAACACTGCCATCATGTGGTTTCATGATGCAATGGGCCCAAGAGATGCATCTAACAAGGTTTAAAGCGGACCTTCACTCTGAATAAGAGCCTATCTTATATGTTTCCCACACCTTGTACATACAGATTGCTCACATTAAAAACCATCCTATCTGCATCTACTGCATGCTATGAGCCTTTAAACATCCAAGATGGCGGCTCATAGAACGTCAGGCATCCTGCAAACAGGAAGTGCCTCCTGACTGTGCTGCTCTGCATTCTGGGATTGCTGACCTTTTCCTGACCCCAGCTCTGCTCTGTCTGAGCAAAGCACAGCTATAACCCTCCCCCCTGTACTTTATCCCACTCTCCTCTCCTCAGTAAGTGAGATGCTTCTGAGTCAAGATGGCGGCGCCCGTATCCTAAAGTCCTGAACAGAGTTGCAGCCCAGTGGGGGAAAGAATAATGAGTAAGTGACTAAAAACTTAAAATATATTAACTTTAGATGCTGGGGAATTATTTTTTAAGGGTTTGGCCTTTTCTGTAAACAATGGTAAAGGGCCTGTGTTCTCATTTGTCCCTCTTTGAGGTGTAACATGCAGATCTGCAGCAATAAATGATTCATTTACCTATTCAAAGTGTTTCTATTGTTGTAACTGTCACAGCCTATCTCCTATCCATCCCTCAATTAGTGGGCGTGGCCTAATTTAACAACTGTCCCTCTTTCCCACCCTGAAAAGTTGGGAGGTATGGTTAATTCCACTTTCAATGGCATTTTTTAAAAGTTTCCATTATTGTTTTAAGCTTTATCTGTTATTTTTTTCACTTTTTAGTTGTTCGCAGCCTCACACTCCCAAATATACGCATGTACTCGTATACTACCCAAGCACATGCACGTACCCTCGCACTCCCAAACACATGCACGTACCCTCGCACTCCCAAACACATGCACGTACCCTCGCACTCCCAAACACATGCACGTACCCTCGCACTCCCAAGCACATGCACGTACCCTCGCACTCCCAAGCACATGCACGTACCCTCGCACTCCCAAGCACATGCACGTACCCTCGCACTCCCAAGCACATGCACGTACCCTCGCACTCCCAAACACATGCACGTACCCTCGCACTCCCAAACACATGCACGTACCCTCGCACTCCCAAACACATGCACGTACCCTCGCACTCCCAAACACATGCACGTACCCTCGCACTCCCAAACACATGCACGTACCCTCGCACTCCCAAGCACATGCACGTACCCTCGCACTCCCAAACAGGGTAGGTGGGCAGGCTGGTGGGTAAAGGGCCTGTGGAACAAGAGGACCGGGATCACGCTGCATCCAGCCATGTCTCCTCCTTCCCGTCCAGCTTCTCCACTGTTGCTGTGCTCATGCACGTCTGTGTTTTCTCTGGCACCATGCACACATGCCCCACATCTTTGACAACGGCCGTCTCTGTCAGACCAGGCAGATGAGTGTCCACAGGGGCAGGGGTGGGTGTTTGCGCGGGTCAGCTGATAATGGGGCCCTGTGATGGGAGCCATGTTGTGAGGCCACATTAGGGCTATGTATGTACACCCCTGTCTGGTACAGTACTGGTGTACATTTGTTGCCAGCCATGGGATCAATTTCCAAGGTACTATATATACTCGAGTATAGGTCGACCCGAATATAAGCCGAGGCACCAAATTTTACCACAAAAAAATGGAACAAGTTATTGACTCGAGTATAAGCCGAGGCGGCTTTTTTCAATTGGAATTGGAGTTGACACACAGAAAGAGAGACACACACGCATACAGAAAGGGACACACACACAGAAAGAGACACACACACAGAAAAAGACACAGAAACACACACACACACACACACACACACACACACACACACACACACACACTGTGGGTACCTGCTGCTGCCGCCGCCGCTCTCGGACGCGCAGGTGTCGGGGGTCAGGGATTGGCTGAGGTTACCCTGCAGAGGGGCAGCGGGGGTCCCCCTCCCCTCCTCCTCCTGCCGGTCGCTCGGCACACAACACCCTCCATTCAGCTCCGCCTGGCAGCCGCCAGCCGCCGCCGTTCTCATACACACACCAGCACTTGCTGGCTGTTGCGCGCTGGTCGTCGGTGGGCGTGCCCCATATGGCCGGGGTCCAATGAAAACATTGGACGCCGCCCATTGACGATCAGCGCGCAGCAGCCTGGAAGTGCCGGTCAGTGTGTGAATGTGTGTGCGTGTTTGTGTGTATGAGAGCGGCGGCAGCAGCAGGTACAGCAGGGACCCGCAGCGGCCGCCCCTCACCCTCCAGCATCTGTTGGGTTCAGGGTTGCGGCCTTCCCTGGCAGTCCGCCCCTGGACTCGAGTATAAGCCGAGGCGGCTTTTTTCAGCCCAAAAAGTGGGCTGAAAAACTCGGCTTATACTCGAGTATAGTAAGTATTTGCCGAAACCGCCCAGTTTTCATCTGCCATGACTGGGTTTTGGTCCACTTTAACTAAAAAATCTAAACTAAACATGTCCAGATCCAAGTTCCTGGGCGCCCTCCAGAAATACATTCTACTGATTTATCTAAACTTCAGGACTAATATGTTCCAACATCTGAAAACTCCAGTATCTTTGTACTGTCTCCAGGAGCCAAACTTTCTGCCCCTTCTAAACTTTTCATATCCACAACATAGTTTCTGATGGGTTTTCTTCAGATGTAACATTTGGGATTTAAAGCTGACCAACAGTCAAAAATGCCTTAAACCAGACCAACACAACAAGCAGTGTTTATATGCATCCTTCTCCAGGGCAATTTAGATTGCGGAACATGAAAAATGTACCTTTTTTCTAACTCTTGCTGTGGTAAATTTAAGAAACAAGATGGCGGCTCATACATATGCAGGCCACCTGCAAACAGGAAGTGCTGCTGGGCTTCCTGTTACTGTGAATTGTCAGTTATGTCAGTTGAATCCAGGCAGCAGCATGACTGAGATGCTGGGAGAGGAAGCTCCAAAATGGCCGCTACCTTACTTTTCCAACTGTGCCAGGCTGTTGGTCCGGTTTAAGGTTTTTTTAAAAAACAAAGGGCTTGATTCACTAAGAGTTGAAAAAAAATTACATGGTAGAAAAAAATAAATTCATGAGAAAAAAGCCTGAGAATTTCACCGTTAGTAAATCACCAAGTCAATGGCACTTTTTTACTCCTAAGAAATGTAGAGACCCGTTTATTCCTTTCTACACTGTAGTAAAAGCTGCCATTGACTTTCATTGTCTTTTTATCTAGTGATTCAGTAACAGTGACATTCTCAGGCTTTTTTCTCATGAATTGAATTTTTTACTACCATGAGAATTTCTTTCTACTCTTAGTGAATCAAGGCCAAAGTCTTACCAAGATTTGTGTGTCTTTCTTGTGTGAATCAAAAATGTGAAAAACAAATAAAACGAACATTTTTATGGATTTTGCCAAACAGGGAGAACCAATCGCTTTCTGTCCTGAGACCTTCCTGAGCCACAAGTGCAGCTCTATGCGGAGCTTCCTGCAGAACGCCGTGCACCTCCAGCTCTTCTCACAGGTCTGTCTGCACTGTCTTTGTCTGTTAGAAATAATGTTTGCTTACAGGGTAACTCCATGCCTCCCAAGTGTCCCTGATTTGGAGGGACTGTCCCTCTTTTGAGTCCATGTCCCTCTGCCCCGCGTTGTTCTCATTTGTCCCTCTTTGAGGTGTAACATGCAGATCTGCAGCAATAAATGATTCATTTACCTATTCAAAGTGTTTCTATTGTTGTAACTGTCACAGCCTCCTCTCCTATCCATCCCCCAATTAGTGGGCGTGGCCTAATTTAATAATTGTCCCTCTTTCCCACCCTGAAAAGTTGGGAGGTATGGTTAATTCCACTTTCAATGGCATTTTTTAAAAGTTTCCATTATTGTTTTAATCTGTTATTTTTTTTATTTGGTATTTGTTCGCAGCCTCGCACTCCCAAATACACGCATGTACTCGTATACTACCCAAACACATGCACGTACCCTCGCACTCCCAAACACATGCACGCACTCCCAAACAGGGTAGGTGGGCAGGCTGGTGGGTGACCTGGTAGGTAGGTGTGCAGACAGGCGCGTAGCCAGGTAGGTAGGTGGGCAGACAGGCACGTAGCCAGGTAGGTAGGTGGGCAGGCTGGCACGTAGCCAGGTAGGTAGGTGGGCAGGCTGGTGGGTGATCTGGTTGGTAGATGTGCAGACAGGCGCGGAGCCAGGTAGGTAGGTGGGCAGGCTGGTGGGTGATCTGGTAGGTAGGTGTGCAGACAGGCGTGTAGCCAGGTAGGTAGGTGGATAGGCTGGTGGGTGATCTGGTTGGTAGGTTTGCAGACAAGCGCGTAGCCAGGTAGGTAGGTGGGTGGGCAGGCTGGTGGGTGATCTGGTAGGTAGGTGGGCAGACAGGCGCGTAGCCAGGTAGGTAGGTGGGTGGGCAGGCTGGTGGGTGATCTGGTAGGTAGGTAGGTGTGCAGACAGGCGCGTAGCCAGGTAGGTAGGTGTGCAGACAGGCGCGTAGCCAGGTTGGTAGGTGGGTGGGCAGGCTGGTGGGTGATCTGGTAGGTAGGTGTGCAGACAGGCGCGTGGGCAGGCTGGTGGGTGATCTGGTAGGTAGGTGTGCAGACAGGTGCAGAGCCAGGTAGGTAGGTGGGCAGGCTGGTGGGTGATCTGGTAGGTAGGTGTGCAGACAGGTGCAGAGCCAGGTAGGTAGGTGGGCAGGCTGGTGGGTGATCTGGTAGGTAGGTGTGCAGACAGGCGCGTAGCCAGGTAGGTAGGTGTGCAGACAGGAGCGTAGCCAGGTAGGTAGGTGGGTGGGCAGGCTGGTGGGTGATCTGGTAGGTGGGGGGGGAGACAAAAGGGAGGAAAGGAAGACTCCGGCGGTGGTGGTGGTGGCTCTGGCTCGGGATGGGCATTCTTACCTGCAGGCTTTTGGTGGTGGTGGCTTCCCTCCACTTTCTCAGGTGGCTCCTCCAGTGGTGTGCACCTTCTCAGAAGTGAAGGTCGGGGGTCTTCTACCCCCCGACATTTGCCCTGCCACTTGGGGGGGGGGGCTATCAGAACTGGGAGAGAGAAAGCGCTGCTAGAAGGAGGCTGGGCAGGGAGGTGGGAGGGAGGGGTTAGCTGGGCTTGATGCAGAGAGCGCCATTTAAGCCAGAGGGTGGCGTGGTTCTGTTATAGGACCTGAAAGACATTTGGTGGCCCAGAGGAGTGTGGGCGGAGCCCCGACTAAGGAAGGGAATTTCCTCACTCATGGCACTGAGCTGAGAAGAGTTACGTTGCTGGAAGAGCGTTTGGCAAGGTAAGCCACTGTTTATTTTTTTTTACTTTTGCCTTTACAATCATTTAAACCGGACATTCAGCATGATTTATTGAATAGCCCAAACCCTTAAAAAACGATTCCCCGGCATATAAAGTTAATATATTTTACGTTTTTAGTCACTTCTTATTCTTTCCTCCACTGGGCTGCAACTCTGTTCAGGACTTTAGGATACTGGCAACGCCATCTTGACTGAAGCATTACACTTGCTGAGGAGAGGAGAGTGAGATAAAGTACAGGGGGGCGGGTTATAGCTGTGCTTTGCTCAGACAGAGCAGAGCTGGGGTCAGGAAAAGGTCAGCAATCCCAGAATGCAGAGCAGAACAGTCAGAAGGCACTTCCTGTTTGCAGGCTGCCTGATGTTCCATGAGCCACCATCTTGGATGTTTAAAGGCTCATAACATGCAGTAGATGCAGGTAGGATGTTTTTTAATGTGAGCAATCTGTATGTACAGGGTGTGGGAAACATATAAGATAGACTCTTACTCAGAGTGAAGGACTGATTTAAAGGAGATCTCCAGGAGGTTACCCTGCCCCCGCTGCTAATGTGTGTCTTGGTAAGATGGTCCTGACTGTAGAACTTATTTCAGTTGGGCACCAATTGTAGCATACGGGTCCCTGAGGGGTTTAGCTACTCAGGCGTGTGGGGAGTGGGTTCTTTGTTACAGGCTTGGGGGACCTCCCGATGTGGGCTTGAATCCAATAACTCCAATGAGACCGACTTTATAAAAAGGGCACTTACTTTTTAGCAGGACTTCAGGTACACTTGATACTTCACAACAGGTCATACAGTCATTATCCACAGTTGTTCCATTAGCAGTTTCCATAGCACAGCATTACATCCAAGTGGACTCTTACAGGTGGTGGGCACACGTTCTGGTCCCATAGCAGGATACTGAGGCCTTAGCTGAATGGTTCACCTTTCCTGTGGTGGCCTGTTCGGTATGAATGTGACTCCTCTGCTCTTTCCTGCTCCAGTGGACCCTGCTGCTCACTCCCACTTACTACAATAATGATCTGAGAAGTGTCTCTCCCCTCCCTATATACCGTCTGTTCTTTAATAACGCTACTCACCTCAACCAATGACAGCACAGCTTTATCCTCTATTTTCTGGATTCTAAGTTAACTGTTTAAGAGACTTCCAGCATTTTAATTAACTCCTTATCCAGCAGTGCCATCATGTGGTAAAGTCATGCAACTGCAGAACAGATATGAACTACCCTAACACTACACTAAAGAACTCTGAAAGTAGCTGTTGACCACTTTCCGCCGGCTTCAGAATGTTCCAGCCGCTGAGATTGCTGCCAGGCCTCAGTAAACCCAACAGCCTTTAGGTGCTTCACAGAAAGGGCCCAATTTATACTACATCAGCCAGAGGCTACAGTAGGGTGAGCTTCGGCTACAAGAGAACAATGGGCAGTTCTGTATAAACTCTGCACCATTTCAATATTTTTACAGGACCTTAACAACCCCTCCAACTGTGATTGGCATAAACATTGCTTTTATCATCTTTGACAAGATAATTATCACTTAATTTCATCACTATCTGTTATGGATAGGAAGGTGAGAAAAAGAGAAAGAGAAAAAAAAAAGGGGGGGGGAGCGTGGGGAAGGGGAGGGGTGGGAGGCTAGAGAAAAAGTGAGGGAAGGGGGTGGCAAAGAGGAGGATTTACATTTCTAGTAGATACAAGAAAGACGAATAGTCCTCGTAACTGGAAGGTCAATATGACTATATCGTCATAACATTATCGAAGTCTGAGGGACAAAAGTTTTGCACCCAGGGATTCCACACTTTTCGAAACAACTCCATGGAATTGTTATGGATTGCCGATAATGTGTTGTTGCTCTTTAAGAGCATTGTGCACCAAGGTGTTGTGTTCTCTACATCTGCCTACGTTAATTTTAAAAATTCTCCTTTAATATACAGCTGAGATGTGTCAGCGTTAGAAAGTTTCCCATCACAATTCACAATCATCTAATAGATATTGACTCTAAACAAAGTCCCAGATCTAAATAACTGTTGGCAATTTCCATAGAGGTCCTTAGAGAGAGTTGAGAGTGAGAAAGCAGAATGTTTTATGATAACTTCATCCATTAATGATGGGCTACAGGGAAACCGAGTGCATTATTCACAGAGACTTCCATTAATGGATGTTTTCCTTCCAGTTTATTGACAGCCGCTTGGAGAAGCTGAATTCCGGGGATGAATTTACAGATATATTCGAACAAGAAGTTACCAAATGTGGAATGTCAGGTACTGACCTCGGAACCATCAAACTTTGAGCTGTGAAAGTGCCACAAGGAATAATTAACGAGAATACCATCATTCACCATGTGCTTCAGGAATGCACCAGGAATTACTTGTGAACTGGTTACACAGGGGCTACAGGCCTAAATAAATTTGAGTAACCAGGGCCGAACTAAGTGTGGTGGAGGCCCCTGGGCACAAAATCTGGTGGAGGCCCCAGATACAGTATTTTTTTCCTTTAAAATAAAGTCCAGCCAAGTAACTGGTGGTAGTTTGGCACCCGCCTACTTACTGTAACGTCAGATCGAGTCCCTTGTGCGGGTGTGTGCTGCTCGGGAACTCCTGCTTTGCCATTCTGGGTGGGGGGTAGTGTAGTTGCCCGGCTGGTCCAGCAGAAAACAGTTCCCTGCATTGAGCTGCCAGCGGCTGTGCTTGGTGGCTTATGTGCAGTGACAGCTCTGCACTCATCACTGTAGCGTTGCTGCCAGTTTTCATGCTCTAGACTCTCCGTCCTGCCCTGTGGTGGCTTTGGCTGCAGGTCTGCAAAAACAAAAAAAGGCTTGTCCAGGCGCCGCCGATAGCTTTGTTTTCGGCTCCGCGGCCCATCAGACCAAATACTGAAAAGCCCCCTGTACCAGATCATAACCCAAAGGTTGGTGGAGGCCCCCTTTGCATGGCATGTGCTTGCGCCCCTTACGCACCCCTCACAATCCGGTCCTGTGCGTAACAACCACACATTGAATTAGGGTTTTCTTTAAATAAAATGAACATTAAATGAAAGGATTACATTTTTCAGAGTGAACTTTATTAAAGTGTCCATTGCAAAAAAAGGCCCAAAATGTTTTCCATCCATTCCCTTGGACTATGCCCACTGCTTCTTCAATGCCTGACTGGCCTGGAAAGAAGCAGGGGCCTTAAAATGACCCTTTCCACCCACGACACAACTGTTTCATCTCCTACTGTCAGCAAGACTTTTTAAAGAGGGACATCGGAGGCCCTGGAGTCTAAAACACTCCAGGGCTTTCCGAGCTCCACTCCTTGGGGCATCCTGAATTGGGATGCCCAGCTGTGTAAAACCCTGAAGAAGCCCCATTTCGCTCACCTTGTCCCGGAGCCCTTGCCACGTTTCTGCGCTGCGGCCACATTCTGGCTCACCTCTAGCCGTGCACGCACCTGTGCCATTCTTTCTGAATGGGCGGCGTGGGCACGTGACGGCTAAGAGGTGAGCAGGAGATGCAGCCGGTGACGCACTCTGCTCCCTTCGACGCCGCTCGGCTGTTTAGCTATCAGCAAAGCCGAAGGGAGCCGAGTGAAAGTGAGTACGCCAATTAGTTGGATGGGCTGCTCAGCTAAATAGCGTGCTCGTTCTCGCCTGCGCCATGGGACCGACAGAAAGGTGAGTGACCTATGAGCATACACACTGAGATGAAAAACACCCTAAAACAGTAGTCCTCAAACTTCCTCCTCAAGGGCCGAGACAGGCCAGGTTTTGCAGCTCTCTATGCTGATGCACAGATGTAATAATTAGGGCTATAGCTCTGTCTGAGCACCAGTTAATTCACCTGTGGAGTAGCGTGGAGAGCTGCAAAACCTGGCCTGTCTCGGCCCTTGAGGAGGAAGTTTGAGAACTACTGCGCTAAAAAGGAAAATTGGGTGTATTGTTCCTCTTTAAAGCGGACCAACAGCTGTGCAGTGTGGGTGTTGGTCCCCACCGCTATAAGGTTGGCTAGGGAGGGCATCCAGAATGCTGGAGCTCCGTGCACATAACCCTACTGTCCATAAATCTAAGCTTTACCTCGGTCCACCACCAGCACATATATTGTGTGTTTCCTCCAGGGACAGGAGGGAGCTCCAATAATTTTTGCTTTCCAGGTAACCTGTCATTTTTGAGGAGCCAACATCGGTGATGATAATGCAATTCAAAGAGGTCCTACCCAGGAACTCACATTAGAGCGGCAAAGGTTACAGAGACTTGCGTTACAAGCTAAATTACACAGGCCAATAAACTGTAACCTAGCATATGTTTTCAGTACATACCACCTAGATGCTGCAGACTGCTAACCCCCAGGTTATTATATCTTGCTGTTCATGGGTCATTAGGGTCGATTCATGGTCGTGTGCCTAAAAACGGCAAACCAAGCGCCAACGATTCCGCAAGCACCTAGGAGCCTGATTCATGGTTTTGTGCGCGTGCATAGTGCACATGTGAAGTGCACCAAATGGCTTGCACCCGTAGCGAGTGCCTTCTGCCGGGAATTCTGCTGTTTTGAAGTACAAATTGCCCTGCCCCATGTGCTTTTGACTGGCTAAGCCCTTAACTGGTCCCAATGCCCCCCCCCCCATATTTCTCCCCTTTATTTACTGTTCCCCGACTGAGATTTAAGCAGCTTCTGTGTTTTAGGCAAATCTCTAGTCTCCATTTCGGAGTGTATTCCCTGTCAAGTGACTCAGGTGACAGGGAACACACTCCGAGATGGAGAATAGAGATTTACCTAAAACACAGAAGTTGGAGAGACAAAATCGCAAATGAGAGACAGTATGAATAAGAAATGGGAGAAATAGTTAGATTTTTTTTCGTTTATTTATAGGTGCTTATTTCTACTTATTTTTAGGTGTCATGTTTTATTGGAAATATCCTTATTCCAATATACCTTTAGTGTTGTTTTTCCAAATTTTTAGATGTTCTCTTTACCCCTTCCTCCCTGCACTGTTTTGCATATTAGTGCTTAAAAATTGTGCAACTAATGTTTTTTTTTATTATTATTTTCTTAATTTTTAGGGCCCTATGTCCACCTTTTCTGTGTTTTTATCGTTAAACATTTTGAGATTTGTTAATTTTGACCACTTTTATCCATTTTTTTCTCACCAAAACTCCCCAAATAGGAAAAAATTACCTAAAAAAACTTGCGGCTAACACTTTCATTGCTAAAAAACATGCCAGATGCTACCAGCATGTGTTTTCGGAATGAAATAAGCCTGTCAGTCAGTGAAGTTGGCAGTTTACTCCAGCTTATTGCTGGAGGAAAAATCACTTTTGAAATTTACACATCTGCGCCCGCTTTTCTTCCCTCTAAACACCTTATAAATCAGTTGCCAATTTGCGCTTGCCGAAAATTACAGGTGCAAGTTTCCGCATTGGCGCATGTCCGGGTGCAAATTTCCGCCTTTAAAAATGCACTTCCAATTTAGATGACCACGAATCAGGAGGCAGCCTGAGCGCGACTTGGTGCTTATAAAATTGTGCACAAATGCACAGGCGCATGACCATGAATCAAGCCTATTGTCTTGTTTTTTCTCTCTTCTTTGTAATGCAGAGGTTTATAGTTCTAAATCTAGAGCAGGGGTGTCAAATGGATTTTCACCAAGAGTCACATCAGCATTCTGGTCGCCTTCAAAGGGCCGGTTAATAACAACTACAGAACAAAATGCAAACACGACCATTCTAATCCTTGGTTACACAGAATTATTTTTCCCAGAACAGATGCTGAATTTTTTGCCTAGGACACCCAAATAATTATTTTGTCCAGGGCAGACGCAGAATGCTTTTTTCCCATCCCACCTGGCACTCTCTGCTGTGGGAGTAAGTTGGGTGGGTGAGGCGGACACCCCTTGTGTGGAAGTTTGTTGCACAGATCCATGCAGACACTACTCTCTATCCCAGAATGTTAAAAAGGCGCACACCCGCTGCATTGGTAGGCACCATGTATATGGCATAGGATTAGAGGCGGTGGGGTGCAGCATACCAGCATGTAACTCAGGAAAGCCACACATAGGTGTGAAAACGTGCTGATGGTGTCTTGGAGTGACCAGGCTGACTATAAAGGGGCACCACTGAGCCCCACCATCTGGCACCTTTCAGAGGGCCACATAATAATGCTTGGAGGGCTGCATCCGGCACCAGGGCCTTGAGTTTGACACATGTGATCTAGACAGACACAGTCTGTAGAACAAGTGAATTGTAACTGTATACAACTATAAGAGACATGTTTGGCCAATATTTGGTGTATAGGACAGTCCTTAACGTATCTCTCAACAGATTTGAACTGGTTCTTATGTTGGCATTCAGCAGTCGACAAGTATTCCTCTAAATGTTTCCCTCTTCTTCCACAGGGGCCTCCCGATCTTATCAGATTTGGTTGGAAAACCTCAAGGTAAGATTAAACAAACTGGGTTTGCCACTTGTCTTGAAGGGCAATTATTCCTGTATGGGAGTAGTCATTGCCTAGTGGTTATAGAACTGACCGTGTGACAGGAGGGTTGCAAAGGTGATTCCCAACTGGGATAAGGCTGAAGTGCTCCTGAGCAAGGTACCTAACCCTCAGCTTCTACCAGGGTGTCCCAAATTAGAGCAGCCAACTGCTCCAGGCAATGCTTATGTTTGTCTCACTGTACAGATGGGTTAAATGCATTGTGTGCACAGGTATACAATGGCCATATATGCATTTAAAATATTTATAATATTATATTTTAATATATATTAACAATAATATTATATTAACAAAACCCATCAGGGGTGTTGGAGATACAATACTTTGCAACAGTTTCTGCTTGTCTTTAAATGTGATTGGTGACTTTTGCTAGATTTCCTGCAGTTTATATCTATGACAAGTTATGACACCAGGTGGCGCTGTGACCAATGCTTAACTGTAGAGTCTATGCATTGTACGGCTGTGTTGTATTTCCTGTGTATTCAGTTGCTCTATGGTACTTCCTTCATTTTCCTGTCTGTGTTATGCACCATGTAAGGTGACATTTGCTTGTTGCATTTATGTTCTAGGAATGCAAGTTTCTACACCACTAATGTCTATCTGGATTGGACTCTGCTCACATTCTGCAACTGCCCAGTTCCCTCTTCCTGGGGCATCCCGATTTGTGTGAAACCCTCCGAATCCCCAGTAAAACCTACCTGCTTCCTGATCTAGAAGCTGCACTCTGCTATACCTATAGCCAGGCACGTGCTAAGCACTTGTGAATAGCAGGAATGAGCATGCCCCCTGCTAGCAGGAATGTGGCCATTGCCATGCTCAGCTGCATTCACCCCTTAGCCAAAAGGACCGAATGGAGCTGAGCACGCTGATTGGCTGTGCCCCATAGGACGAGGGAGAGGTGAGTTTTTATGGGCGACTTGGGGGGTTTTCACACAGCTTTTAGAGATGCCCCAGATAGGATAGTCAAAATCATGGGTTTCGGTCCACTTTAAATAAATAATTTGAGCTAAAAAATGGTGGACACATCTATAACTATATTTCACCCACCAAGCTCCTTACCACAATGCTCACTTTTTTCTTTCTATAACCCAGAAAGGTGGCGGCACGCTGATCAATAATATGAGGAACAGAACACAACCTACAGTCAGGAACATGCTGAGATACGTAAGTAGATTATTGTTACTGCAGGGGAACAGCCACAATGGGCATCTGTAATAACATGAACGCGCACTTACACTGCTATACACACAGGATGTTCCCTGGCTGCTTGCCCTGTGACATATTACCTAATGTTGGTGTCTGCCGATTAACCCTTCAGAATCTACATCCTATATTCACACCCAAATGCAGAAATTGTGGTGCAAGTTATGCATTGGATGGTGACTCGCTATTGATTGAGTCAAATAACTGTCATCTATAATTTTCTTCATATCTGATGTATGACGATACACATCCTGGATACACATGATTCTGTATGTGCAGAACATCAGATCTAAAATAAAAAAGGCCCGATTCCCCCCATATCGGCCCCTACTTACCTTTTGGATGTCGCCGCTGCCTGCTGCAGTGACATCTGGCTGCTTCAGGGCCCGACTCTCGCCTCGCCATCCGCTTATCCATCCCTAACTGACATGCACAGCCTTAGCTGTGCTCGTCAATGCCCCACGTCAATCGCGCAGCTCCACAAAGTCTTGCATCCCATTCATGGGCACTGCGCAGGCGCGAGATCGGGCGCCATGCGCAGTGTCTGATCGGATGCAGGAGGTCGCCTGTAATCTGAGGAAACCAGAAGATGGATGCAGTGGCGAGGTGAGTAAAAACTGCCCAAAGGTAAAACCGGAGGGGGGGCAGCAGATTATTGAGGTTTGGGGGAGGTTTTAACCCCTGATCTTCCTCTTTAATGCTTCTCTTCAATAAAAATAATTGAAACTGAAATTGCGGTGCAACTGTCTACAGTTACAAAAACACATGGAAGCAGAAACTGCGAGTATCAGACCTTAAAGTAGACCAATATCTGCGCTGCGCGGGTGTTGGTCTCCGGCAATATATGACAGACTGGGGGGGTATCTAGAATGTTGGAGCCCTCCCCTAGTATGACCATAAATCTTACCTTTCCCTCTGCCGGTCCTCTGCCACCACAGTGATTGGCCACAGGCGTCCAGATTCTGCCAGCTAGAGCAATGGCGCCTCTCGCTACCGAGTGGCCAGTCGCTGTGCTGGATTCTGGGCAGAGGACTGAGGGAAAGGTAAGATGTTCGGGGGGGGGGGGGTTATGTGTTGTATCCGCTTTAAAGAGAGAGTCAACTTCGGTGGAGACCCAAAAGCAGAACCGCCATTTCGGCACGAGGCTCCCCCGCTTACCTGCAGCTGCTCCCCTGGCATCTACCTCTCCTCAGGTGTCTCAGTGATCTTCCTGTACTTCCAACTTCCCTCAAAGTAGGTCAAAGTAGGGGTGTGTGGAGTAGTTGTCTTCTACCCTCTATGGGCGCCCCAGCCAGGTCCTGTGGAATACAACCAGTGAGACCCACAGTAAGTCAGATGTATGTTATCTGGTGTGCACATCATAGAGTAGCTTGGCCCAGATCATGAGGGGCTGCAGGTAAGCAGGAAAGCACCATACCGCAACAATGGCTCTGCATTGGGATCTGTTGGTAGAGTCCACCAAATTTAATCTCTTTTCTCTTGAAGTGCTTATCAACCAGGACATCTCTTTGGACGATTTCTGTAATGCAGGGGAAGGCAACCTTTCTGTCCTTATCAACTCACATTGGACACTGAGAGATGGTTGCAAGCCACATTCAGACCAAAGAGTTAGGAACAAATGCCTACCTACAGTCATTGTGCTTATATCTTAGCAGTGTGTGCTAACACTCCCATCACCTGAGAACAATAAGCACACAGTGTATAGATCCCCATCAGTGAATCCCACAGCCCCAAACAAAATAAATAGAATTGGTTAAGTTGACTGGTGTGCTTACCAGTTTCTTTGGCTTTTGTCCTCAATATGTTAAGACTGGGAGACCAATTGTGTGTAAGTCAAGACACATCTGACTATTCAGACAACCCACAAGCCACAAAGCTGGCGTCTGCGAGTCCACAGGTTGGGGATCATGGCTATAATGTAATCCCTGAGTAATTTTAACTCAAATCAGTTTAGTTGGTCTTAGTTATTACAGTGATTCTGGGGTTTGAGGAATTAAATAAATGGGTTTTGAACACTGGGCAAAAGGCAAGTTGGTGAATCTTGCTGCTATCAAACCTGTCTGAAAACAGCAGAGAACAGTATTGCTCATTGTAATAAATGGTTTATCTGGATGAGGTGCCCACCAGTGGAAATTGTCACCCACTGTAATGACTAACTTTAGTTTAGAACCACCAAGGAACTTGACGGTTGGATTTTGACACATTGGGTCTACAATGCTCACCATCCAATTACTGGTCTTACTTGTTCCCCATCCTAACAGGCTTTTTCCTCCCAATCTGTGTCATAAAAGACCAATGCCATGTTGCAGAAACCAGTAGAGATTTTGGACAGACCAGGAATGAGTCCAGCAAAGAACATTCAGAGGCACTAAATGTGTCTGTAAATGGACACATGTATAATATGTTTCAATTGAACTTGGATGGCTGCTGACGGAATATCTTCATTGTTGTTTTTGATAGGCCAAGGTGCAGGCCAAGACAGGTATTCAGGTAATGAAGAGACGCGTTAAACATAAGGTGAGATTTAGAAGCACACTCATAAAGCTTTGAAGCTCAATGAGACAGTCCAGCTTTCATCTCTGTCAATTGAAGTCTCTAAGCAGCTAGGTTTCAAGAAACTCAAAAGGTGGTAGTCATCTTCCGGGGGTCTGGCCATTATGAGAGGTGTGAGGAAAGTTTAGACATGGTCGCACCAGTTCCTGGAGAACTCTGGACAAGCATAATTACATAGATAGCAGTGAGGTGGGTAGAACAGACATATTTTCTATGAGAACTAAGGTTATCAAGGTTTAATCAGGCTTACATTGTCGGACTGGGGTGTTTTGGACCCAGCAATAGAACTGACTATAGGAGCCCACATCAAGAATTCACTTACCTGAATGTGGATGTCATTACTACCCATCTATGGTGTTTCAATAGAGAGCTGAGGCTGTACACAGGGCCAAAACTATGACATAGCTGGCTACTGCACATTGGTCAGTTGACAGGGTATCGTTACTATTAGCATTGTGTGAACCACGGCTCCCAGGACAGGGGTCCTCTTGAGTATGTTGTTGGCCCTTGGGGGGGGTCTCATGTGGACCAGTCGGAGCATAGAGGCTTATGACTGATGATGTTTAATCATTCATGTGAGTATACAAGATCCTCTGTGGATTAGAAAATTACCAGTGAGTGAAAAAAAAAATTTGGACAAATTTGTTAAAGCAGACCTCTAGTCACACGCCCTACTCATGGGACATTACAATTTGGGATGAGCTTCTAGTCTACCTAGTCTAGTCCAGTCTAGCCTACCTTACTGTGTTCCTGGGCTATGGTAGTCCATGTATCCCCTTCTCCACGGTTGACCAATCCCGTGTGCTGGATGGCCTGATTTCAGGCTTCGCAAGGGATTGTTCACTAGTCAAGAATCCTGACTGGGGATGGTGGGGGGGGGGGCGGTGTTAGTGCACCTTCAGTCATTTGTGGCTGGGGGTCTGTTTTGCGATCTACTGATGAGTCAAAAAGTTATTATTGGTGCAGTTGTGGTTGAACCAGAAGACAAACTGATCTGTATTCCACAAACAGGACCAGCGCCAGATCCAGCGCATGGGCTCATTGAAAGGAGGATCTCTAGCCCAAAACCACGAGAAACTGCAGAGCCGGCTGCCCATCACCCAGCACTTTGGACAGGTGAGAAGAAAAGTCATCGTGAAGCAGTGAAAATAGTATACTACAGTAACTTTACTCCCTGGCAGCAGATCCAGCATTGAGGTGACTGCAGAAGACTTCTTGCAGTCAGCAGTTGTCGGAAACCTGTGCTCCCTTGCAGTGGACAGCCCCTTCACGCCAGCAAAGTGAACACTGTGCCATGGAGGGTCCTGGTCCACAGGAACACTAAACTATCATAAACTACCCTCCTCACACCATCAACAGCTGCACACACTACTGGCAGCCACACAAGAGGAGGTATTTAGAACTGCCGTGTGCAGCTGTTTCCTGCCCCCCATCATACTGCATGAGGAAAAGCTAGTAGCATTTACATTTAGAGGTTCAGGGGAAGCCAGAGTTGATGGGTTGGGGCCCTTGCAGACCTGGACCCTACCTGGCACAGAGTTGCTACACTCCCCTGTTCCCAATCAGCGATGAAACCAGAGGCTAGGAAAAGGACCAGGCTTGTGCAGCTTGGGCAGAGACTAGACTCCAGTATGGGACCCAAGGGGCCCAGCTGTAAAGAAGGGAACCCTGACGGCCACCCTGACCCGAGACCCACAGGCTGCCACACTATTGCTGCTGGTGTTGTTCATAAATGATGGTGTCTGCCCCCCCCTCCACCAAGCTGCCTTGGGACCCAATTCAAACTAGGGGCCAAGCCATTATACATAGTCTTAAGAAGGGGGAAAAGCTTATATTGTGTTTGGGCCCCTCAGGACCTATAATGTATTAGGTGTGTCCATAGTCTGATGTTCAGTTTCCTTTATGGCCTAAATAATAAGGTAAGTCTGACTGTCCTGGGGACAGGGGTCCAGTTAAAACTAAGGCCCCAACCATCACACATAGGTTTTAGAGGGGCCCAGTCTCTATACAGCATATGATGTGTTCAGGCCTCCCATAACATGGTGATGGCTGAGCCCCTACAGTTTCTTACCTATGTAGTCTGGATTTTGAGGTGGCCTGGTTGTCCAGGGGGAAGCTTGGTTTAAACTAGGGGCCAAACATCACACATTAGTTGTGCCCAGACATTGCTTCTGTATGGGGCCCACAAATTCCACATGATAACACTGAAGAGAAAGCAGAATAAATAGTTTCTCCTCTGGTGCACAGTTGCAAGGAAGCGAACCGTGGCAATCTCCTACTAGCTGCATGCCAGATTTCCCAGCAGGTAAAATAACATAAAATACTCCCTTCCACCACCATATGTCACAAGGATCAATGTTCTGTAGACCTCCCTGTGTCCCACCAGACATACCCAAGGAAGCCAACTGTACCTTAAAGGAGCAGTATCGCGAATTTTTCTTGGTGACTTATATTTAAATGGTACTTTGAATGTAGGTAGGTGTTGGAGTAAGAATTACAAATTTAGAAAAAAATGATGTGTGTGTTGTGCAGCTGGAGACTAATAGCTCATGTTTATGTGGTCCTGACACTCTGCCTGTTCCATGCTGAGGAGAGGGAGAAACAATGTATCAGAAGTATCAGCTGTTCAGTGCTGGCAGCCGTCCAGCATAAGATAACAACATTGCAACATTGCCTGGCCAGAACTTATATATCTAAAACAGAGAGAAAAGCTCTAGAAGTCATTTAGCTGATTTTGACCGTTTTCCCTTCATGTTGGCTCTGCTGCAGAATCTTTCAGTTTACCATTTTCTCTCTTTTTTCCATATGATCTTTCTTTCAGCTTTGTGTGTTTTGAGCAAAGCCCAACCCAGGATTTTCACTATCTGGAGTTTTGTTTTGTGCCCCTAGGAGCAGCCTGACTTGGGATGCCCTGATATGTGAAATCCCCAAGTTCGCCTGTGAAAACGTACCTTTCCCTGTCCCACAGCGCATGCGCGGGCTCTCATCCAATCAGCTCTGTTTGCACGCAGATGGGGAGCCTGAGCAGTAACCTTCCTGGCCGCCCGGCCTGTCTAAATGACTATCTGCATGAGCGCGCCAGAAAAATGGGGGGATCTGTGGTTATCCAGGGGGCGTTTCACACAGTGGGCATCCTGATTTAGAATGCCCAAGGGGGAAGGTCAATGGCCGGGTCTTATAGACTTCAGGGTCGGCCACTCAGGGTTTTGTTCCACTTTAATACCTTTAGATATCCCTGCACAGTTATTCAAAGAAGAATTTCAGTTATTTTCAGTCAGTTTAGTTTATTTTGTATAGATTTTACACATTTGAGTCACCTGGTCTCATAACAAAAGCAGCACCTCACACACACACAGCCGTTACCACTGATTACAGTGTCAGCCTCTGAGGTAAAGTGTTGCTAGGAGACCAGTGGGCTAAATGAAGCAGCTCACTAAATACAACCCAGCAGATCCCCATATTCAGCAAATGGACTGAGCCATTGTCATTATACAATTTAAAAGAAAGGCATACATTTTTTCTTTTTTCTATCGCCAGATTATTTATACACATGTTAGAAGCTATTGTGTGGCTATTCAATTATTTATCTTTTTTAATGCAAATTTCGCGATACTGCTCCTTTAAACTAGAGTTTTTCATTATGCCTTTAATGCAGACATGCGGCTGAAATAAAAATTTGACACTAA
Organism: Gastrophryne carolinensis; assembly: GCA_027917425.1. NCBI lineage: Eukaryota > Metazoa > Chordata > Amphibia > Anura > Microhylidae > Gastrophryne > Gastrophryne carolinensis. The sequence goes on along the minus strand of CM051238.1, from coordinate 418,366,651 downwards.
ACCTAATCTCCCTCAAACCACATCCCATCAATTGGCGCACAGGGCCAGTCGTTGCCGGGTGGTAAGGACATGATCTTGTGACCAGAAGATTGCAGGTTCGATTCCCAGTTGGGAAATTATGCTTTTGAGCGAAGCACTTAACCCCCCCAACTGCTCCCTGGGTGCTGTGGTTAGGGCAGCCCACCACTATAGGCATGCATACACTCACTGCTTGTGCTTCTGTCTAGATGTTACTGCCTGGGTTAAATGCAGAAGAGAAACTCTTATGTGTGCGCAAGCATACAATAGTAATTTATGCCCAAAAAACCACAGATTTCTAGATGTGTCCATCGTTTTCCTGCTTGTATGACATGCTTTAAGTGCAGATTTGCAGCTGTAATGTACAGGAAGGTAGCTATACTGAATGGCAGAGCAAGCTAAGGCTACGGGGTAGCTACAGTATGTGATCAAAGACACATGGAAGAATCATACAAATGTAGAAATGATTACATATTAAAAGTAGGGCTGTGTGGCATGTGAGGAAGGCCTGTGTAACAGTTCTCACAGGACAGGATGATTTAATCTGAAATAACACAGAACTCTGCTGTCCTCCTGCAGACACTGCTGGCCATATTTTATCCCATAGCACACAACCAGCTGTCATTAATACCACATCCCCACCCCTAACCATATTCTAATAATTTGACTGCAGCCTCGACCTAGGAGACCAGGAAAGAAGTATGCAGAGGGTGGCTCTTGGGAATCGGAAAGGTAAGCTCCTGATTGTGCTGTCACTCCCTAACATATAATGAAATAATTGATATCTTGAGTGTCTTACGACCCCTATAACAAATTACTAGATTAACCAAGCTCCTGAACATCGTATTCCTCCCGTAACATCTTATTACAAGTAACCTAGTTCCTGAGTATCATATTACCTCTGTAATATATAGCAAACAAGCTCCTGGGCATTCCTATAGTCCCATAGCACCTTAATATAATAACCCAGCTCCTCAACAACACATTCCTCCCATAACATCTTATTACAAGTAACTTAGCTCCTGAACATAGAATTCCTCCCATAAGATCCTATTACAAGTAACCTAGCTCTTGAGTATCCTATTACTCCTGTAATATATAGCAACCATGCTCCTGAGCATACCTTTACTCCCAGAGCACCTTATTATAGTAACCCAGCTCCTGAGTATTGCATTCCTCCCATAACATCTTATTACAAGTAACCTAGCTCCGGAGTATTTTATTACTCTTGTAATATATAGTAACCAAGCTCCTGAGCATCCCTTTACTCCCATAGCACCTTATTATAGTAACCCAGCTCCTGAACATCGCATTCTTCCCATAAGATCTTACTACAAGTAACCTAGCTCCTGAGTATTTTATTACTCTTGTAATATATAGTAACCAAGCTCCTAAGCATCCCTTTACTCCTATAACATGTTATTAAAGTAACTTAGATTCTGAACATCGCATTCCTCTCTTAACATCTTATTACAGGTAGCCTAGCTTCTGAGTACCTTATTGCTAATATATAGCAACCTTGCTCTTAAGCATCACTTTACTCGCATAGCACCTTGTTACAGTAACCCAGCTCTTGAACATCACATTCATCCCATAACATCCTATTACAAGTAACCTAGCTCCTGGGAATCTTACTACCCCTGTAATATATAGCAATCAAGCTCCTGAGCATCTCTTTAATCCCATAGCACCTTAATATATTAACTCAGCCCCTGAACATCACATTTCTCCCATAACATCTTATTACAAGTAACCTAGCTCCTGAGTATAGTATTTTTCATTTAATATATAGCAACCAAGCTCCTCAGCATCCCTTTAATCGCATAGCACCTTATTATATTAGCTTAGTTCCTGAATATCACATTCTTCCTATAACATCTTATTACAAGTAGCATATCTTCTGAGTATGTTATTGCTCCTGCAATACTGTATATAACAACCAAGCTCCTGAGCATCCCTTTATTCCCATAGCACCTTATTACAGTAACCTAGCTCCTTAGCATTTTATTACACTTGTAACGTCCTATTACGGTAACCTAGTTCCTGAGCATCTTATCTTATTATAACAGCCAATCTTCTACAGTATTTTTTTTACCCCTGTTATATTTCATTACACCAGCCAAGCTCCTGGGCATCTTATTACTCTCCCAACATATTTTTACAGTTATTACAGTGACATACAGTTATTGCAGTAAACTCACTCCTTTTATTACTACTATAATATATTATTACAGCCACCAAGCTCCTGAGCATCTAATTGCCTCTGAAACACCTTAACACAGTAAGATTCAGTTCTGGGGCATCTTAAAACCCCTGTAAAATCTTAGTACATTAACCCAACATCTGTGAGTTTTATTACTCCTGTAACATCCAATTACAGCTCCTGAACACTTTCTTACCCCTATAACATCCTTACAAAACATGAAACATGTTAATGTAGTAACTCATGTCTTGGGTTTTCTTTGGTCTCCTGTGACATTTTACTGCAGCAACCCAGCTTCTCAACATCATAGGGCCGGGTCATTGTCCATCTGTCTTATTAAACCCCAATCAATTAGTTTGGCTGCATTTGGTTGGATTTGAGCACACAGTATCCAGTCTCTGAATAGCTCAGAATTCATGTGGAAGCTTCTGTCCTGTGTCACTTCATCAATAAACACTAGTGACCCAGTGCCACTGGCAGCCATGCACGCCCACACCATCACACTGCCTTCCTCTGCTGTGTGTTACACATAATGTGCTATGCTGAAACTCCTAAACCATTCATCCAATATTCCCAGTATGTCACACACCCCGCTTCCGAATATTCATGACACTTGGGTAACTGTCCTGTAGAGGGTGATCTTGCAGAGATGACATGAAAAAAAGGAACCCCTCCTGGTCCATAAATACCTGGGACCTCCCACCATTCCCCAGTATTTAAACTATAGCAGTATGCCTCCCAGCCTAGGCTGAAGGTCCAGGCAATGGTAGGCTGCACCTTGTGGTGTATATGGGAGCTTGCTCCCCCGTGAGACCCTATACAAAGGGATCCGGGTTGGTGATCCCGGCTTGGGATGCCCCGTCCCTCTTGCCCTTTCACCTATTGGTGTGGGTTCTCCCCCCTACCGTGTCCCTCTGTGCCCTTGGGGGGGGGGTGGGGGGAGGCCTTTTCTCCCGTGGGTTGTTTTGCTTTATTTGGGGGAAAAGGTGTGTGTACGGTGTGTGTTTTTGCGGCCGTTGTTTGCTGGGCTGTTTTCACTTTTTACTACAGGTGCAGTTAAGGAGGGGGCGGGGCCGGGCGCTCGGATAATGTGCTTGTTTGCATACCTTGTGCTCAGCGGGCCATAACGTAGCAGTCGGGGGCCCAGGCGTCTGAGTCCGGGGTCCCGGCCTCATCTCCTTCCCCACCCTGCTTTATCCGTGCCCCTAGTGATGTTGTCACAGTTGGGGAGTCGCAATCTGATGTGTGTGCTAAACTGGCTAATATTGAGAAATTTATTTCTGGCTCTGTTGCCAGAAAGGCCTCGACTAAGCGAAAGCATTTGTCTCCAGCCGCGCGTGATTATGATTTTCTTGACTGGTCTGATTATTCCCCGCTAGAAGAGGGGGAATTATTTGAGGATTCTGAGGGTTCTGACAATCAGCAGTTTGTTGGTGCTGATACTGAGCAAGGGCAGGGGGATGCTGTGGATACCACAAAGGTCTTGGCTCACCTTTTTGAGGTTCTGGCAATTTCTCCTCCTGAGGAGGCCGCTCCTCAAAAAGGGGAATTCTTTGGGACTTCTAGGCCGCGCCTGGAGTTCCCAAATCAAAAGCATTTTGATGGAATTATTCTTAAGGAATGGGAGAAGCCTACTCGGCTTCCAGATATTCCTCAAGGTTGGGATAAAAAGTATCCCTTTCCGGTGGACGTGGTAAAACGATGGTCGTCCCCTCCCGAGGTGGATGCCCCGGTGCTCGGGTTATCCAATACTTCTATTTTGCATTCTCCTGACTCCACCACTCTCAAAGATGGTGAGGATAAACGCATTGATCAGATGGCTTGCCACGCTTTTGCTAGTGTTGGTTCAGCCTTGCGGCCTGTTTGTGCTTCGACGCTTATGGCAGTGGCTACCAGGTCTGTGGTTAGAGACCTGTTGAGTACCTCCAGGCTTGACCCGGCTAGTGATGAGTTCGCCACCCTTAAGCGGTGTGAATTGTTCATGTCCTTTGTGCTTGCTGCCTTGGATGACACCATGGTCATGTGTGGTAGAACCTTGGCCTTGTTTGTAGCTATTCGGCGGTCGGTGTGGTTGCGCCAGTGGGTGGCTGATTTTGTGGCCAAAAAGTCGCTTACAGCACTTCCCTTTGTGGGATTGCGGCTCTTTGGAGAAAGATTAGATTCTGTCACGAAAGGAGGGAAGTTACCTCAGCGTAAGAGGCAACGTCGTCCCTTTCGGGGGGCGGCATCCTTTAACCCTTCCTTTCGTGGTGCCAGAACTGGCCTTTGGCCTTCTCTACCCTCAGAGGTGATTCCTGGAGTAGAGGCAGAGGTCGTGCCCGTCCAGGTCACAATTGGAGTTCCAAACCCAAGCCCGCTGCTAAGCCAGCTCAGCAATGAGGGGGTGCCCTCACCCTTGCGGGTGGGGGGACGGCTGCGGCACTTCTTCCAGGTCTGGGACCAGGAGGTCTCAGACAAATGGATTCTGGAAGTGGTGTCTTCCGGTTACAAGCTGGAATTCGAGATTTGGCCTCCTCCCAGATTCTTCAGGTCTCGAGTGCCTTCGGATCCGCTGGCCGCACAGGGGCTCCGGACGGCAGTAAGTTATCTGCTGGACATGGCTGTCATTTGCCCAGTGCCTTCCGCGGAAAGGGGCTTGGGATTCTATTCCAATCTATTCACGGTGCCCAAGAAGGGCGGCTCCGTTGCATTATTGCCTTTTTGGGATCCCCACCCATTATGGGGCACTGCTATTGGATGTCCCAAGTGTTATGAATATTCGGAAGCGGGGGGTGTGACATACTGGGAATAATACCATTTTGTGATTACTCACCTGTAAAATGGTTGTTACAAGTATGTCACACACCCCGCTTCATCCCGCCCTTTTTTGGTTTTCTGGGATCCTTTATATGGTGAACCTTTTTCTTTGCTGTTTACATTTGGCTCTTCCTGGTCCCTTTACTGCTGTCTTATACTGGGGAATGGTGGTAGGTCCCAGGTATTTATGGACCGGGAGGGGTTCCTTTTTTTCATGTCATCTCTGCAAGATCGCCCTCTACAGGACAGTTACCCAAGTGTCATGAATATTCGGAAGCGGGGTGTGTGACATACTTGTAATAACCATTTTACAGGTGAGTAATCCCAAAATGGTATTTTTAATGTTGATACCCTCAAATGAAAATTGAAAGTCTTGACTATGTCCTTTATATAACTATAACTTGAATACATTTCAGTAAACTGTGTCAGTGTCCAAATATTTATGGACCTAACTCTAACATTTGGCACATTTGTCCTAAACTGTTTTCTGTTTTTAAATTGAAGAAGAAATGGCAGACATATCAGAGCTTATAGTTTCACCTAATGATTTTAGGCAAGTGGGCGCGACCCTTGGATCTGTGATGCTGCATAACCCAAGAAATTGCTTTAAATGCCCTGGCTGCACTCCATCCCTCGGCAACATTGGACACTGCGACATGCACATGCTCACACTCCCACATGCACGCCCAAATGCACATGCACGCACTCCCACATGCATGCAAACACTCCCACATGGACTCCCACGTGCATGCAAACACTCCCATGCACGCACTCCCACATGCACCTCCAGGCACATACAGGCACTCCCCATGCACATGCATGCAGTCGCACATGCAGGAAGGGGATGAGGGGGGCAGCAGAAGTGGACAGTACTGGCTCTGGGGAGGAGGAGGGGGCAGCAGCAACGCGGGGCCATACTCGCCGGAGGGGGGGGGCAGGAGGGGCAGCAGCAGAGGTGGGTCTATACTTTCTGGGGGCAATAGGGGCAGCAGGGCCATACTCGCCTGGGGAGGAGCAACAGCGGGGCCATACTCACCCGAACGGAAGGAGGGGTGATACTTGCCGGGGAGGCAGAAGCAGTGGGCTATAATCACCTACTCGCTGGGGGGCAGGAAGGGGTGGTGAGCTGTAATCACCAGGGAAAGGGGGCAGCAGCAGCAGGGAAACTCACATATGTGAGGCAGCACAGAGCAGGGACAACTAAGAGCAGGACTGGACATGGCTGAAATGCTGGTCCTGCTGCTCAATAATTACAAGCAGCACCACCACCTGACATGATTGGGAAGGAGGCGGCTTCGCAGGGGAAGGGGGCAGCCATAAGGGGGAACAGTGCATGAATGGAATAGGAAGGGAGAAGGGCAGGTTACCCAGGGGAGGGGCAGGAGGCGATTAGCAATTGCAGCCCCGCTGTGCTGAGCTGATCGGGGGACAGGATGTGAGGGGAGGAGCCGTTTGCCCAGGAAGTAGGTGCGTTTGCCCAGTCTGCTGTGAAATTTACAAGCTGAAAACCAGCGCTGTGACAAAGGGCAGAAGGTAAGCGCTGCATTCAGCTGGGGATAGTTGAGACTGCACAAACACTTTAATATTATAACCAAGCTCCTAAATATTTAATTATCATTGTAATATCTTATTACAGAAAACCGGCTCCTGTTACTGTAAAAAGATGATTCGTGATAAAACAGCAACTCAACTCATGAACATATTATTATCTTTGAACATCTTACTACAGTAACCCGGTTCCTGAATATCTTTTAATCGCTTATCAATTTATTACAGTATCCCAGCCCTTAAACATGTTATAATCCCAGAAACATGTAGCTACAGTAACCCACGACCCAGGTGTCTTTTTATCTCTTATTCTAAACTATGCTGCTCACCTCATCCTCTTCTCTCGCTTCTCCAGTGCTGCCCCCTCTGTCAATCCCTCCACTGGTTACCTGTCTCTCAGAGAGTTCAGTTCAAACTTCTAACACTAACCTACAAAGCTCTCTCCAGCCAGCCCCCCCCCTACATTTCATCTCTGATACAGTGTTACCAACCCAGGTGCAACCTGTCCTTCTCATCGGTTACCTCCACACACTCCCACCTTCAAGACTTCTCCCGTGCCTCCCTACTTCTCTGGAATGCAATCCCCCGCTCAATCCATCACTCTCCATCACTTCAAGCCTTTAAAAGTGCCCTCAAAACTCACTTCTTCAGACAAGCATATAACCTGGCTTAAGCAACTTCTATAACCTTCAAATGGTACATGCAACCCAACTCTACCACTTGTGATCCCGCCTCTTTGTCTCCACCCCCATCCTTTAGACTGTAAACTCGCAAGGGCGGGGCTCTCTTTCCTATTGTCTCCTGTGCTCACAACACTTGGTTTAAAACTCATAGCATCTAGTTTGTTTTGTTCCCTGTACTATATGTTTTACCTTGTCTGTAATCATTCTGTCACAGATTTCTCAGTAGAGAAATCCCCTATTATAGAATGACCAGTAAATGAGAGTTGTGAGACAGAATGATTACTGTGGATGTGCGGCAAACTTTGTTTAATGGTGATAAACAGAAACAAATATACATAGCACACACCAACCAGGCTGCTGTACAAATACACAAGTGAACATAATAACATACACATGCTGAAGTAACAGTACAAGAACACAGATGAACACTATGTGCTATGGCTGCTGCGCAGAAATATAGGTAAATATGGAAAACATAAACACATTCAGGCTGCTGTACATTTACACAGGTGGAGTCTGGAAACATACATACATAGGGGACCAGTGAAAGTCCAAAGGCGGATACAAGGCTGAGACAGAGAACGCAAATCATAAGACTGTGTCGGCGGTCCTGGGTTCAAGATTCAGAGTTCAGAGTCTGGGACCGGCAAGACAATGCAATGCTGATCCACTGGCGCAGGGGTGGATCAGCTCATAAAGGCCAGGAAGTGACACAGGCGCTGGCTGACTACCAGCACCTCTGCAGCAGAGGGCCACCTGCTGGCAGAGCAGCATATAGCAGAGGAAAGTCCAGGAAAGGGAGCCAGCCAAAAGCAGAACATAACAAATGCATGCTGCCATGCTGCGGAGGAACTCCAGACCTGACACATACCTTGTAAAAGCGCTACGGAAGATGATGGTGCTATATAAATAAGCATTATTAATAATAATAATTCTTAGTAGCTCCCGAAAAGTTATTCGCTCTGTAACAGCCTAATAGAGTAACCTAGCTCCTGGACATCCTGCTACTACTGTAACAATGTATTTCAGTGACCCAGCATCTTATCTCCACCAGGCAAAGTGAAGATGGGACAAGTGAAGAGGCAGATCCTGCACCTACAGCAGAGGATGAGCCTCCTCTTTTTGACGAGGGAATGGATCTGCTCAATGAAATATTTGAAACCCTGAACACAAGAGCACCCGGAGGGGAGCGTGCATTATATGGAGCTCACAGTCTAGATTGCTTCAGTCTTGATGACAGCCACTACATTGGTGGGGTAAGTATTGCAGAAAAGAACAAACTGACAAGGCAATGTTCTATTTAACAAGAGATTTCCAACTCCAACTGGTGTGTGTGTATAATATATATATATATATTACAATAATAATTCTGGATAGTGTCCAACCCCCCTGACCTAAAGGTGTAGGATAAAACAAAAAGTTCTATACTCACCTTTCCTCCCCCGCAGAAGATCTGTCAGTGTCTGGATCTTCCATTATAAAGATCCAGCCATGTGATGTTCATGCACGCTATTTGCAGTCTTTTGCCAACTATCCAGCACTTGTCAGAGCAGATTGGTGGACAGAACTTCACCCCTACCTACGTCACCGTGAATGGGCAACAATAATTCAGGGCTGTTTGGTTCCCTTACCCCTGGGAATCCTGATCTTAGATTCTTGTCTGTAGATTATCTTATCTTCCTATCTACCTATCAAGTGACCTTGTCCCTACTGCCAAGCAAAAGTCCTTGAACACAGGATAGGTGGAGCCACGCACACCCATGCATAGTGAACCCCCATGGCTGCCAGAGGTCACATGGTGATGCTAGGCACAGAGAGGTGGAGGGGATGAGTAGTATTGCCTTATTGTGGGTATTCCCAAGGGTTACTGAGTGGCGAGGCATCCCGGATCAGTATACCTGGTGTTGTGGGGGCTGTAATTCCATGGACCCAAGATGCGTTGCAGGTATTTGTGGCAGGGAGGCCTACTTTAAATATTGTGGAGTGAATATATTTGAGTATTTTTATGAAGGAGAGAGTTGGAATGAGATGATCAGAGTTGGGCTCCTATGAGTTATTGGGGTATCTAGTTGATGAGGGTATTATAGTTTGAACAGGTCTATATTCGGGGTGGGGGAGGCAGAAGGTGCTAATTGGGCACTACCTTGGGAAATGATGACTTCTCAGATATGTTCTCCATTTTTACTTCCAGTCCAGTGAAGAAGATGTGCGCCTAAGTTTAAGTCAGCCCAGACATTCAGATCTTTGGTACCTGCAGGAAGTTGATGAAGGAACATTAGACAGTCTGGAATCTGTAGAAGACAGTACGTCTACTTCAGATAACCTATCAAGTGCCTCGGAGAGCTTCCCACCAAACTTGGATGCTGCATCGTCAGATGATATGTCAACCATTCAAGACTCTGCCTCAGTGACCAAAGAGGACCTCACATCAGAGGTAACTTTTGAGAAACCTGAGGTCTTTTTATCCACCACACAACCAAAAGCTTTAGAATTAGAGTCATCTTCTTCTGGAGTCACTTTACAGACTTCATCAGACACAAGTGAGGTCAAACATCCTCCTCCACTGGCAGAGGCTGAAGCTTTTCCAGATCAGAAGCAACAGAACGTGAGTCAGAAGAACTTCTCGCCTCGAGAGATGAAAACAAATCCTGGTGGTACTCCATTTATCAAAGCCGGGCCCAATGTTCGATCAGTAATCTCTCGATTTCAGTCGGGGACACTGGACCCTAGAATGGTGTGGACTGGCACAAGGAGGGAGTCTGAACAGGTCCAGAGGGTTGTATCCAACTTCCACTCCTTTAAAACTGCAAGGCCCAACTCTCAAACAAACAGCAGCACAAAAGACAAAACCCCTGTCCAGCGTTTTGGCCCAGTATTTCTTAGAACCCAAAGCTCTCCCAAACTGAACATACCCAAACTGAACATACCCAGCAGTCCCAGCTCTGATGTAGCCATACTTATCACAGAACAAGATTTCTATGGTACCACACCAGTAACTCCTAACAGAAGTGAAGATGGTGAGGGACATGACAAAGCATTATCTCCACTACCTTCAGACTTAAAGGCCACTTTCCTACCCAAAGTGTCTGAGCTGAAAAAAAAATTTGAAGAATAAGAACTGGTAGCAGTGAAGAATGCCGGCCGACCAACAGTACATTCCACAAGAGCAACAAAAGTGGACTGAGGGGGTGGAGAAATCTAAGGTTTTAAATAAGGTCTGGACATTTCCCCTAACTAGCATGGTATAAATGGTTATTTAAAGCGGGCCTACACAATACAAAGGAAGCCATCTTAAAGCGGAACAAAACCCAGCACAGTCGGCCCAGGAATCTAAAAGATTTCAGGGACAGCAACTGGCTTTCGCTGTGTGAACCCCCTAAATGTCACCTGCTTCCTGGCACCCTCACTAATCTAAACATCGATCAGCCCTATCCCTGTATCTTTGGGCTGTGAGCGTGTGCTCCTGCCCCCAGCTATTCAGATGGGGGACGGGAGTGCGCCCAATGATGGGGGTGCACCCGCTTAAAATCCCCATTGCTGTAAACAGTACTGTATGCTGAACATTAAATATGCACAGCAAACTGATCTAGGGCTGGTAAGAGGTGAGTTTTAATGGATGATCTGGGGGGGGGGGGGGGTTTCACACAGCGGGGCACTTCAAATTAGGATGCCCGGGGGGCAAGGAATAGTCAAAAACACAGGTATTCTAAGTATATCTCACACCCTGCTTCGGAAATAATCATTACACTTGGGTTATAGTCCACAAGAGGGCGCTTTACTGCAGAGATGGCAAAAAAAGAAGCCCCTCCCAGTCCACAAATACCTGGGACCTCCCACACATTCCCCAGTATAGTCTCTGCAGTGAAGGCGACGACACTCAAGATGATGGCTCTTCTCTCCTTACAGGTAAGCCGGGTAACACCCGGCCCCCAATTTGTCCTAATTCCGCCTGGACCCTTTTTTAAATAACATTAAGCCTCCCAGCTATGGCTGCAGGGTCTGGGTGAGGATAGGTAACACCTTTAGAGGTGTTTTGAAGGAGCCATGCTCCACCGCAAGGCCCTCATCAAAGGGTAGGCGGTCGTCAGGTTTTTTGGTGATCCTGACTTGGGATGCCCTGTCCGTTGAGGACCTCGCTACACATCTATATGTAGTCATCGGCTCCCCCCTATCCTCCCTCCTCCCTGGTCCCGGTTAGTTGGGGAGGGGCGGGGGGGCTGTGTGTAATATATATGTATATATTTTTATTTAATTGTGTGTGTGTGTGAATGTATTTTAACTATGGCGCTGGCGCTGTCCAGCGCTTCTCTCCACCTTCTCTCTTCTACACTTCAACGCGCGCCTTCCATGGCGGCGGGCCGGTGACGTTACAGCCGGCTCCCGCAAAATGGCGGGGAGCTCGGCTGCTTGTGGTTTTCTGAGGGGGAGGGGGCGTGGCCTTGCGCTCGGCGCGCTGACCGGCAGGCCCGCCCCCTTTGCTCCTTCTTGCTTTTGTTTGCCGGCAGAGGGCCGGTTGATGTTTGGCCGGCTCCCCCTTGTCTGGGGAGCGCGGCGGTTTGGTTGGTTGATTGGGGGCGTGGCCTAGCGCTCGGCGCGCTACTCGGGTGGCTCGCCCCCCCCCCTTCTCTTCACATCACGGCTGGCTCCCGCATTGCTGGGGAGCTCGGCCGCTTGTAATCTCCCCGCGCTTGGAGGGGGCGGAGCCTAGCGCTCAGCGCACTGTGCAGGTGGCTCACCCCCTCTCTCTCTTTCATTTTTCATCATGTAACGGCTGGCTCCCGCATTGCTGGGGAGCTCGGCCGCTTGTAATTTCCCCGTGCTTGGAGGGGGCGGAGCCTAGCACTCAGCGCACTGTGCAGGTGGCTCACCCTCTTTTCTCCATCTTCCTATTGTCACACCTGCCGGCTGCCCCGCTGGGAGACTGTCTCGTGCTATTCTGCCTCCCATAGAATTGGTGAGTGTCCCCTGCCGGGCCGATGATTGTCTTTCTTAGTGCATGTATGGTATGTGCGTCCTCTGTGGCTGGGGGGCTGCATTTTATGCTTATTGCATTATATGTATATCTTTATGTATTTATGTATGCATGTGATGACATTTATGTTTTCCGGGGGTCTTCCAAATTTAGTGCTTCCCCCTGGTCCTGTGGCCTTTTCTTTGACATGAGTTACCATATATTAAATCCTCCCACTAACGGACATTTAAGGGGCATCCCGGGTAGCTCAACAGCGTAATTCCCATTGGTCATTGTGGCTACCAAAACCACTTTATGGAGGCTTCCCAGGATACTGTGCTCGGGGTCCCCTCGGGGCAAACCCGGCTCTGTGTGGGATGCGGGGCATCCCTGGTGGGCAACATTGTGCTAGAGTGAGTATATGTGCAGAGCGGGTGCTGGCGCGGCAATCTGAGCCCGTGCGGCCGGGTTAGCTCGGCTGGTCTCGTCACTCACACCCCCGCACCTGGGTATGACCCCTAGTGATGTTAACACTAGCGGGGAGTCGCAATGGATGTTTGCGCTAGAGGGCAACACTGTGTTGGGTTGCTAGCCTTGTGGCCGGAAATATCCAGCTGAATGTCGGCACATGGCGCTCACTGCGCCGGCCTATACATTAACAATATGTTTAATATTATTGTCTGTCTGTACACCCCTTGTGTGAAGGGATATTATTCAGATTCTGTTCCCTATGATGATCAGCCTGCCATTGCACTGATGCCTTCAGAGCAGTGGGATGCTGACGTCTCCTTCCTGCTACCCAAGGGGTGGAATAGGAGGTATCCCTTCCCCGTGGTTTGGTCTAGTTCTGGTCATTGACCCCTCTAGGTGGATGCCACCATCCTGGGGAGCTTGTCGCTTTGTGAGCTAATTATCACGGTGGGGGAACACCTATGTCCTCTCTGCTTTAGTTGGCACTAACTAACTATTATTGTTAACCTCGGCTGGGTGGTCTGATTCCAGCCACTCGGTCGGGTGGCGCCGGTCGGCAGCTGACTGGGCTGTCACAAAGGCGTTCAAAGGGCTTCCCCCTGTTGGGTTGCGCCTGTTGGTGATGGTGGAGCTCTGGCTAAAAAGGTAAGTTACACCAACGCAAAAGCAGCCACGACCCTTTCGGGGGTCAAGGTCCTTCACTCCCTCCCTTATGGGCCTGGGTCAGGCAGGGGGGTACCCTTTGCGGGAAAGAAGGGGGCAATAGCCGGGGCAATAGCTGTTGCCGTGCCCGACTTGTATTCTTCTGGCGTGCCAAGCCTTAATCTTCTGCTAGCCCGCTCAGCATTGAGGGGGCGTCTTCACCCCTCTGGTGGGGGACGGCTGCTGCTGCTGCTGTTCTTCACTCCTCCCAGATTCTCTTCACGAGTTTCTTCGGATCCCTGGGCAGTTTTAGGGCCTGTTTATGGCAGTACAAGGGTCATTCGTCAGGTTCCCCCCCAGGGGAAAGAGGTCAGTGTTACTATTTCAATCTCTTTACAGTCCCCAGGAAAGATGGTCCCATCTGGCCCATCCTGGACTTGAAGATCTCATCCGGTTCATCTGAACAAAATGGTTTCGCATGGAGACGCTGCTCTCCGCGGTCAGCTCCCTGCCCCCGGGGGACTTTATATCATCAATAGATGTCAAAGACGCTTACCTTCATGTGCCGGTCTTCCAGGGCACCAGCGGTTTCCCAGGTTTGCGGTAGGGGAGTAGCACTACTAATTCATGGCTCTCCCTTTCGGTTTCACTTCTGCACCCAGGGTATTCTCCAAGGTGCTGGCGGGTGTGATGGCCCTTCTCATGAGTCCAGGGCATTCACATTCTTCCTTGATTGGACAACCTTCTCATTACGTCTCTTCGTTCTGTCAGGCGGAGCTGGATACCTGGCCGGTCGTGGCGCCACTGGAGAGTTTTGGGTGGGTAATCAATTACCCCATGTCTTCACTTTCCTCATCAAGGGTGACTTCTGTCCCGGGCATGTCGCGGGATACCATTCAGGCCAGGATTTCCTTACCTTTAGCCGTAGGTGGACACTCTTCAAGTGTGCGCCAGTGGCACTTTTGGTTAGCGCGCAGGACTTATAAGGCAGTATCTGTTGAGCAATGCCGTGATTGTGACTTCGTGCATCACCTGGAGCATTTAAAGCGCCGATTCGGATTGTCCTTACGAACTCTCATCTGTCCATCCGGCTAGGGATGAGACTGCTAGGACTGATGGTGGCCTGTTTTTGCAAAACAGTACCTTTTTGCTTAATTTCACATGAGGCTCTTTCAGCTCCTTCTCCTATCGGCCTGGGACAAGTGTTCCCTGTCTTTGGGATCAGTCCTTGTTCTGTCTCCTCTGGTCCGTCGGTCCCTTCGGGGGTGGCTGGACTTGAATAACCTTCTGGTGGGGCAGATTATTTTCCTGCCCGCTGGGAGACTGTCTCGACGAATCCCAGTCTGTCAGTTTGGGGGGCTACTGGAGAGCCCACCAATTCCAAGGGCTGTGGGGCCCTCTGGAGGCACACGCCCCCATCAATGTTATGGAGCTAAGGGCGGCTCGGCTGAGGCTGTTGCGGTGGATGCCTCACCTATGGGGCCTGCCGGTTCAGGTTCACTCCAACATCCGGACTGTGGTTGCCTACTTCAGTCATCAGGGAGGGACTTGAAGCAAGAGTGCCATCCGAGTGGTGTTGTTGATTCTGTATTGGGCCATGAGCAACGTTCCGTGTATTTTGGTGATGTGGCTCTGTTTGCCTCTCCTCTGGCTCTGGCAGTCGATGCCGTGTCTCTGTCCTGGCGGGAGCTCGGTTTCCTGTATCTGTTTCCTCCCTTTCCCATGGTGGGCAAGGTAGTACACAAGCTGGCTCAAGAGGTTGTGCCAGCAATCCTAGTGGCCCCTAGGTGGCCAAGACAGGTGCGGTTCGTAGACGTTGTCCGGCTGGCGGTAGATCAGTACAGGCTGCCTCTGCTTCCGGATCTGATTAGACAAGGTCAGCTTTGTTACCCCAATTTACAAACGCTGGCTTTGACGGCGTGGCTGCTGAACCCTTCATCTTAAAGGAAAAGGGTTTATATGAAGCCATTGTCCAGACTCTCGTTGGGGCTAGGAAGAAATCTTCCTCTACTATCTTCTGCTGGACCTGGCGGGCCTACATTGATTGGTGTGAGGCTAGGGCCTTTTCTTGTCGGGTGTTTCCATTACTTGGATTTTGGATTTTATTCAGCGTGGTTTGGACATGGGTTTTCAACTTAGCTCCTTTATGGGGCTTGTGTCCACTCCAGTGGTTTTCTTTCAGAGATCTTTCGCTCTTCATCCTTTTGGTTAAGGCCTTTTATTTTCAGGGGGTCGCTCATGTGCGCCCTCCTCGCAAACCCATGTTGCCTGTTTAGGATTTAAATTTGGCATCGTCTGCCCTTCTGGGTCCTCCTTTTGAACCAGTGCAGGATGCTGCACTATACATTTTTCACCTTAAAAGTTGTCTTTTTGGTGGCTATAAATTCTGTTCGACGGATTTTTGAGTTGGCGGCTCTGTCCATTCAGGCCCCCTACTTTGAGAGACATCAGGACAAGGTGGTTTTCCACTTAAGACCAGACTTCTTGTCAAGGGTTCTCTCTGCTTTTCACTTCATTCAGGACATTGTGCTTCCTTACTTGTGTACTAAACCTAATAATGGCAGGGAGAGGGCTTTGCACTCTCTGGACGTCGTTAGATGGGTACAGTACTATCTGGTGGCTACTTCATCTTTGCGCCAGATGGACGCCTTCTTTTGTGATGCCCTCCTGGCCCAAGAAGGGTTTGGCGCCCGTCAAGACTACCGTTTGTAAATGGATTCGTCAGGCCGTTATTAGGGCCTGTTCTGTCAAGGGGAGGGATCCCCCTTTCCAGATCACTGCTCATCCTACTCGTGCTGTTGAGGCTTCCTGGGCCTTTCAGCACCAGGCTTCTGTTGAACAAGTTTGTACAGCTGCTACTTGGTCTTCTGTTCATACCTTTCAAAGTTTTATAAGGTTGATTTGTGGGCCTCAGCGGATGCTGTTTTTCGACTAGCAAAGCTCTGCAAGCTGCAGTGGTTTATTTTGTGCACTTTTGCCTGTTGGGATCCCCACCCTTTTTGGACACTGCTATTGGATGTCCCAAGTGTAATGATTATTTCCGAAGCAGGGTGTGAGACATACTTAGAATAATACCATTTTGGCATCGCTCATTGGCTATATATGGGATGCCACAGTCATAGTGAGCATTATTTTTTATTTTTGTTTAGCCAGAACAGACTTGCAGTGCTTGTCTAGTCAAGACAATTGTGCCCAGAAAAGTGGTGGCGCTGCCCCTGTCACCTAGTGGAGCAGGCCTAAGCTGGGGCAGTGCCTGGCACAGACACTTTATTACAATGAACTGTGGCGGGGCGGAGTCCCATCCATCTGCTTGCAAATGGTGGACAGCCTCTAAGAATACACGAGCATTGCGTATTGCAGGGACCAGATCATCAAGACCTTTCGAAGAGTCAGAACCCAAACCGGCCGAGACAGGGGTGAAAGGGTCTCCTCTTAGTGTGTGCACAGCAAAGCTCCATGTATAATGAAGCCCTATTCCATCATATACCTAATTATTGGGGATTATGCCTAGGCGTACATAACATGGAGGCCGCTGCTACCGTGCCCATGGCAGAAGGGGGCCCTTGTAACATCAGCCATGTGACTGGCTGTTGAAATGAAACACATGGAGCTGCCTAGATTTTTACAGTGTAACAAAAGGGACGATCCTGCTTGTTACATTGCAAAGTGCAGCAACATAGTTTTATAGCTCCCAACATGAGTTACATTATTCATGGCCCAACTGCCACCAACCTGGCCCCATAGCAGTCTTCAGTGTTAGTACATACAGTATATCAGATTTTTTTTGGGGGGGGGGGTACCCAATATGAATATTGCTATGAGGCCCTGTGAAACCTACATAGACGGCAAGCTCATTCTCTGCTTTTTTGCTAAACTAGACCTGGAAAAAAGTAGGTGGATTTTAAATTGTGACATGGCCAACCTGAAGGGTTACCACAGCCAAGGGACAACCTGAATACCCCCTCCATAAACAAATACCCATTACCTTTGGATTCTCCTCCTGACAGGAGACTAAAAGCCACAGCACACACTGCTGGAGCTTTTGGCCTGAAGTGTGTGCTGCGGCCTACAGCCTCCTATGGGGAATGAGCACATTGCCACAGACTTTCAAAGTCTAGAGAATTAAAGAAGAGAGGGGATGACAGAAAGAGAAAGAAAGAATAAATGGAATGAAAATAAGAAGTGACAAGAAGAAGATATCTCCAGATTGCCAATCTCTGAGTGACAGTGTGCTCTGCCCTACATCCTGCATAGGGGCTGCCCAGAGGAGAGTCTATCACTGGGGAGGGGTGTCATGTGACCATGTGAGGTGGGCCTTCCCTGACACCTGCCCATTGCTGAACCCAGGCCCTTCATAGTGCCATTTATTCACCCTACCCCAAGCATCCTAATTTGGAATGACCATCCAAAGAAGCCCCCAACCAGGTGGCATAATCCTGTCCATTGCAGTAAATGGAGGGGGGGTGCACAGTCATATTGACTGGCACAGAGGGGTAGTGCCACAACTGACAGCAAGCTTTAGCCATGGCCCAAGAAAGGTGGAGCTGCTGCAGGGGAGAGAAGGTAAGTGCCTTTTCATTCCCTTTAAAGTTGACCAAAACCCAGGATTTTGAGTATCCTGGGTTTTGGTGCTTCCCCCAGGGCATCCCAATTGGGGATGCCCTGCTGTGTGAAACCCCCTAGTTCACCCGAACTAACTCACCTTTTCGCCGGTCATGTGCAGCATCCCGTCCAATCAGCGCAGACGTGAGATTTTCTAAGGAGCTGTGTGCATCGGCAGCCACAACCCCACTACCCGCTGGTGCGGGCATGTGCCCTGCTATGAAGGGAAAGCAGGGATGCAGCACTGCTTGCGCAAGCGCCGTTGGAGCAGGAGAGAAGGCGAGTATACTGGGCAACCTGGGGGGGGGGGTTTACATAGTAGGGCATCCCAGTTCTAGATGCCCCAGAGGGTGGGAATCAAGCAGCCCTGGAATCTTAGATTCCAGGGCTGACGGCTGTGAGATTTGGTCCACTTTAAGATGGCGGTATTCTTTCATGGGTTCCTCATGGGCTCGGTCATTTTGCCAGCCAGGTTTATAGAGGTTTCTTTGGAGACAGTTGACCAATCTACCACTAGATTATGCTCCATTCTAGTACCTGACTGGTCAACTGTCTCCTACGTGAAATCAAATATAGTCTGTCCCAAATCTCCAGTTTGATTATGAATACTTAAAGTAATAATGGATGTTGGTCCCTCTCGGGGGGGGGGGGGGTGATCCAGAACACTGGTGCCCCCTCGCACCTAACTGCACAGAACGCTGAGAATACTCACCTTCATTACGAGATCCAGCACTGTTGGCCACTGGGCAGCGACTACGACCACGTAACCGCCCGGCGGTCAATCACGGGACTCCTTTCCTGGCACTGGCTCGTAATGGAGGGGAGTATTCTCAGCCTTCTATGTGGTTAGGTGTGAGAGGGGGCCCCAGCCTTCTGGATGCCCCCCCCCCCAAGGTTCTTGCCATCTGCAGAAAGATAGAGGGACCAACACCAGTTTAAAGTAATAACGGGTGTTGGTCCGGTTTAAAGGGATTTTTCAGGCAAAAGCTCAAAAAAATAAAAAAACGCATCTTACCTTGCCAAGTGTTCCTTCTTTCATCTCAGCACCCTGCCCATGTGGGCCACCAATACTAGCTTGAGAATCTAGTCCAGACCACGCCCCCCTCTGTATTGATGGCATGAATGACACACGCAGAGCTGCCATAACCCCTCTCTCCCAGTCTCCTCCTAGCAAGCGCCCCACCCATTATGTTGAATATTTTGCAACATTGCAGCTCCAAGGGTCACGTCCACTTCAGAAGAGAAATCATGAGGTAAAACTGTTAACCTTGATATCGCGCCCATTTCTTCTTCAATTTAAAAACAGTTTAGGACAGCTCCAAATGTAGCCCAACACAATGGTGTAACAATGGCTATGCCTAAAATATATATATATATATAAGCAGGAGTCAGCAAGTCTGTTTTTTTTTCTTCTTTTAATAAAAAGTTTGAGCACAATAGACGCCATTTATAAACACAAAACGCACATTTTTCTTTGGTTACAAAGGCACAAATATACAAATAATCGCTCCTAGAAACCCATCCGAAGAGGCAATGTAGTGCAACAACCACCGGCCCTAAAGCTTTAATCAGCATTTTCCCAGAAGGCCACCCTTACCCCACCACACAGCTCCCGGACCATCCGCTCAGATTATTTCTAGGAATTAAAATGTGTATATTAAAAAGGTTTTTTTTAAATAGATTAATATCTCAATTAGTAGCAATACCTTGATTGTGTGAATAAATACAAAATAATTATGCTAGCTACAGTTGTAAAGTTACTCCAGGACTAGTGGGGACACATTAAAAACACTGCAATTAATGTTGTATGTCCACATAGTGGCAGGTCATCTGGTGTATCGTATCCAGAGGCTGCATTTGTGCTGTATGCCAAGGCCTCAAATGCCGTCACTGCAGAGTCAAGTGCTATTATTTGGGTCCTGAGTAGGATTTTAAATGGTCCGACATGAAGATGGTGTAGAAAAGATACAGGAAAGCTTCTTTGGATCAGGTTGGAGGGGGCGGGGTTATGCCTTATTTTTTTTTTACTCTCTTTTTTTGCCTATACTGGGTTTTGGTCCTTGCCCCCGGAGTACCCAGATGTGGGATGCCCCGCTGTGTGAAACCGCCCAACCCAAGTCTAGCTTTGTAAGTATATTTAAAGTGGATCTACAGTCAAATAAAAAAAGGATCTGCCTACACCCCCCCAACACACTTCAGGGACATGCTGATCTGGGATGGCCTCCAGGAAATGTACTTTTATACTTTCAGTGTTCATGGGCTGTGGTTGCTGCGGCTGTCGGCCAGACAGGCACACCTGCCTGTAGAAGCCCATGTGGAATGTAAGCAGATCTTAAAGTGGATCATTATTTTCAGATCAGCACCCACCCTCCTGAGAACATCGGATGATGCTGCCGGATCGGAGGTGGCCTGTTAGACTTACCGGTAACAGTTTTTCTACGAATCCTCACTCTCACTTCTGCAATGCCTCATTGGGAATGAAAAGGTGAGCCAGCATAGTGGAGCAAGTTCAATAGGATGTATCAGGGATGTGCTGGAGAAAGAGATGCAGTCCCCACAGCCAGCATGAGGCAAGCTATAAGCAGGCTGGTGTAACTCCTTGCCTTTAAATGTGTAAAAGGATAAAACTCTGCTCCTCTATGCCCCAAATCAGAATACCTCTTGGATGGAAGAAGTTATGGAACTTCAGAGGCCCTGGAGTCCTGGCCCAAGTTCCACTCCTTGGGCATCCCAAACTGAGATGACCCGCTGTGTAAGACCCCTTGGATTGCCAGATCCTCTCACCTGATCCCAGAGCCCTCACCATTGTAGCCACATCGCCACTCACCTCTAGCTGTGCGCACACACGCCCAGCCTGTCTGAATGGGTGGCGGGGGGGAGCAGCCAGTGGTGCACCTGGCTTCCATTCGGGGCTTAGCCGTAAGCCAAGTAGAAGGGAGACGAGTTAAATTGTTTTTGGTTGAGCCTACGACATGGGAACAACAGAAGGCGAGTGAATCGGGCGACTTGGGGGGGGGGGGGGGGGGGGGGTTATACGCACACTGGAGCATCCCAATCCGAGATGACGCACCTGAGTGGAACACAAAGTTAAATTCCTTTTTAAAAGTATAGGAACATATCGCCTTTTTGAAAGCCACAAAAGTGGTGACTTTAAAATGGACCAAAACCCACCCTGGAGTCTATGAGACTCCAGGGCAGGCATACCCGCTCCCCCCCCAGGTCTCCAGAAAACTCACCTTTGTTCCCAGTCCAACGGCGCATGCGTGAGCAGTGGCCGCATCCCCCCTATGCCTTTAGCAGGGCCATGCATTTGTGACGCGTGCACACTCCCTGCAGCCGCAGACATGCTCAGATCCACTCGCACTAGACGAGCTCCTGGACGAAGGGGCTCGAGCGGAGCCAAATGCGCTGATTGGATGTGAGGGCTGCATGTGCGCTGTAGGACCAGGGAAGGGTAAGTGAGATCGGGCGACCTGGGGGGGGGGGGGGGGTTCACACAGTGGGGCCCCCCTGATCGGGGTCCCCGGGGAGGGGGGGGGGGCAAAGACCAAAACCCAGGATAGTAAAAATCCTGGGTTTTGGTCCACTTTAAGGCAGTGTAACTTCGGATATCGCCATACCTGCCTCCTTCAAGCTATGCAAGGAGTTCATGGCTGTCCCCAGCCCCCTCCAGTCATCCATGAGACCAGGAGGAGATGCCGGCTGACATCATGACTGAGGGCGAAGAGCCCATAGCCACAATGCGCACTATCCTGGCAGCTTTAAGGCATCCTGGGAAACTGAGCAATTTGCCAGATAAAACCACCTTAGCGCCGCTTCTACCTTTTCTCTTGTCAACACCAAGTCGCTAACGCTTGGTTACCTTCACCACAAGCAGGAAATACAGTTCAGAGCAAAGCAAGCTTCGGGGTCACTGAGCCCCAGGGGCTGGTGTGAGGACGTGGCAGGCCCTTTAGCGCTTTCATTACAGTCTTCCAAGGAACAGCATGCTAGTAGTCAGTAGAAAATAGTTAATTTTCCTCCCCAAAAACTGGAGTAAAATCAAATGCCAACTGGCCTCAAAGGGTTCTAATACTGCTTGATGACAAGGCTGGCGATTCGCACATTAGGCCCACAGAGGGCGCCATGACCCAGCTGGACATTTATGTAACTGGAACATAAGGGTTTAGAGAGGAACTGCCCGTGGATCAGTCATTGTTCTGGTGTCACGTGGCACCTCCTTTACCCATTGTGACCTTCCTGTAACGGTCTTGCAGGTTGTTACTGGATCAATAGAAGAGCTTTATAAAATGGCGCACTGATTGCACCGCCAGAGGATGAAGCATCAGAAGGAAAAAGGTTGCATTGGTTGGCTCCTCTTCGAGTCCTTCCTTCCTTGGCATGTAGGTCAGATGAGTCTCTCCTCAGGAGGCAGCTTTAAGGCACTGTTGGGGGGCATCCGGGACCCTTGTTGTTCTTCGCTACTCGGCCGATAGGTCCCCTCGGTCTGACGTCTCTCTTTTATTTTCATGACCAAGAAGATTATGATGGCGATGACGATAAGGCCGCCCACCACCGATGGGACAATGATGGCCGCCAGCCGCTCAGACTCCTAGGAAACATGGAGACTGGTAAATTCCAAATGACTCAAGGAACTAACAAAAAAAAAAAAAAACACATGGTGGACCTTTGGGATGTTAGGATGGAGCAGTTGCATATGATGCAATAATCCCAGGGGCGCTGATGGGGCAAGATTTATTTTTTGCTTTCTGGACCAGCATGGTTTGGTCGGGGGGGGGGGCCACCTACTCAACTCAAGCTCTTCTAGGTTGCTTTTTGGGGGGTACATGGGGTTCATCTGGGAGCAGACACTACGTTTTGTACCAGGAAGGGATCCTCACCTCTGTAGATTTAGGAGCAGACATGGTCTAGTAGATAAAGTGGCCCAAAACCCAGGATTTTTGAGTATCCTGGGTTTTGGTTCTTGCCCATCAGGGGTGTGAAACCCCCCAGGTCGCCCGAATGAACCCACCTCTTCCCGGTCATGCATGTGCAGCCCTCTCATCCAATCAGCGTGCTCAAGCCCCTTCGTCCAGGAGCTCGTCTAATGTGAGCGGATATAAGCGCGCCACATCCCACACAACCCTCTAACAGGGAGCATGCCCGCACCGGCCAATCACAAATGTCTAACGCAGGCATGTGCCCTACTAAAGCATTCGTGGGGATGCGGCCGTTGCTTGAGCATGTGCCGTTGGACTGGGAATAAAGGTGAGTTTTGGGGCGACCTGGGGGGGGTCACACAGCGGGGCACGAACCACAACCCAGGGTAGTCAAAATCCTGAGTTTTTGTCCACTTTAACTACTAGGCCATGACTCCCCCTAAATCTGCAGAGGTGAGGATTCCTTCCTGGTCCAAACAAAGCGTAGTGTCTGCTTCCCAATGAAACCCATGTACCCCAAATCAGGGTGCCCCG
>CM051238.1:417435784-417738284 GCA_027917425.1 Gastrophryne carolinensis | reverse complement strand
AGGGCCGAGACAGGCCAGGTTTTGCAGCTCTCCACGCTACTCCACAGGTGAATTAACTGGTGCTCAGACAGAGCTATAGCCCTAATTATTACATCTGTGCATCAGCATAGAGCTGCAAAAGCTGGCCTGTCTCGGCCCTTGAGGAGGAAGTTTGAGGACTACTGTCCGAAGGCAACTAACCTCTTCCTGGTCCTATGGCGCATGCACGGCCGCTCATCCAATCAGCGTGCTCAGAGCCACTGACGCCACGTCGTCTAAGAGCAGCGGCTCTGAGCGAGCTGGCAACCGCATCCCCCGCTTCCCACTAACAGGGAGCGTACCCGCGCCAACCATTCACAAATGCCTGGCACAGACAAGCGCCCTGCTAGAGAGATAGTGGGATGCGGCCGGGAATTGCGCATGTACCGTTGGACTGGGAAGCAAGGTAAGCAAATGGGGCAACCTGGGGCGTTTGTCGCAGCGGGGCATCCCGGTTTTGGATGCAAAGGGGGCGGGGGGAGAGACACCAAAACCCACGGAGATCGGCCAGGGAATCTATAAGATTCGGGCCGATTGATTCCCTCCCCCCAGGGGGTACCAAAATTGGGATGCCCCGCTGTGTGAAACCCCTCAGGTCGACCCAAACACTTACTTTCTTTCCTAGTCCAACGGTGAATGCGCGAGCAGCAGCAGTGTCCTTGCTATCCCTCTAGCAGGGCGCGTTCCCACACCAGGCATTTGTGAATTACTGCGCAGACACCTTCCCTGTTAAAGAGTAGCGGGGGGATGTGGCCACCAGCGCGCTCGGATCCGCTCGTATTAGACAAGCTCCTTGACAAAGGGGCTCGAGCCATTCCGAGTGTGCTGATTGGACGAGCGGCAGTGCATGCGTCATAGGACCGGGAAGAGGCGAGTTTGTTTGGGTGACCTGGGGATTTTTACAAAGCGGAGCACCCACGATTGGGGTGCCCCAGGGGGCAAGGACCAAAACCCAGCATAGTCAAAATCCTGGGTTTTGGACCACTTTAAGAGTTACATAACCAAGAGAGTCATAAACTTTGAAAACTTATCATGGTTCCCAACACAAACTTACACTACATTACATTACATATTTTCTAGATTAGACTGACATAGCACAATGAACACTGCGAGTGCACCTGCTTTCAAGGATGGGCGTAGCCTTTGGGTTTTGCTATGTACATATGGAAGGGATCTTAAAGCGGATTAAAACCCTCGAGGCAAGGCATTGAAATCTAGAAGATTGCTGGCCCGGCCGCTAGAGTACCCCGGGGGCATCCTACACCGCCTGCCCTGCTGTGGGGTACCAGTGATCTTACCCAATCCCAGTGGGTACTGCAATCATCTCTCGGTCCCGGGTCCCCAATCAGCTCTCTCAAAAGAGCCGCAGGATGTAGCTTCGGAGGTAGAAAATCACAGTTTTCTTTTCAACCCAGGCCACTGCCGAGCCAACAGTGGCACCTGGCTGCTCTGACAGGGGGTTAGGGGAGGAATCGGGCTCCAGCAGATGAGCGGTGGATCCAAAAAAGGTGGGGTCTTATAAGAGCCCAAAATCTTGCTTCAGACACAGCCATTCTCAGGGGTTAGCTGGGCTACACTGACAGTTCTGAGAGTGCCATTCAAGCCATCAACACAGAGGGGGCGTGGTTTGGACTAGCTGCTTGAGCTAGTATTGGTGTCCCACATCAGTAGGGTGGCACTGGAGGGGCAGATGAGAAACTGCAGAACCTCACTCACGGCACAGAGCTGAGAGGAGGCACAGCGCCGGAGGAACGCTTGGCAAGGTAGGATGTGTTTTTTTTTTCTACCTTTCCTATGAGATTTATAGGGGGATGTGGCAGCATAAAGGGCTGATAATACATCACCATCCACACAGATACCTGTTGGATATATGGTGCCTGGAAAAAAGCATTCAAGTCCTTTACATTTTTAAATATTTCAGCCAAACTTAAAGCAGAACTCCCCTGGGTTTTGTTTCTTGCCCCCCTGGGCGTCCTAATTTGTGATATTTTTTAAAAAATATTCACACTTTACATACTTTAAAGTCATACTTCAGTCAAACAAGAAAAAGCGCTATACTCACCTTTCATCCCCCGCATGCTATCGATGTTAGTCCAGTGCTGACAAGTTTACCAGAGTCTTAAAGGAGCCACAGCACTCAACCCCGTTAGCTCGCAAACCTAAAATCTGTCTCTACATCTAGTTAAGAACAGAGGACTCGGTCACACACATCTGCAGAAGTAGCTGAAGCTGCACCACCAAGCGCCAAGGTGCCTCTATGGGTGCAGTCCTAACTCTAATCTCTAAGAGCCCCATTTGGGACATACAATGCAATAGATAAATTGGGAGCAGGCTTACCTGAGGCTGCCCAAACTTCAAGTGCAGCCCATGGGGTGGAGGGGTCGAAGACCTCGCAGTACAGCCCAGACCCCACACACCATGTGCTTGCACAAATTCAAAAGAAACAAAGGAGGGGGTGGCAGCCGCTCAGACCATTTTATAACTAACCTGGGAGGTGCACATTAGCAGGGCAATTATAGTGGGGGCAATTATGGTGCCCTGCTAACATGCACCTCCCAGGTTAGTTATAAAATGGTCTGAGCAGCTGCCACCCCTCCTTTGTTTCTTTTGAATTTGACAAGCTTACCAGATCCCCTGATGGCAGTGCCGCACCGCTTCTCCTACACATCGGCACCGCTGGCTGACTGTCAAGCTGGGATTATCGCCCTGAGGCGTGGGGCAGTTAGAAGGTTTTGTTGTGACTGTGGGACTGGGTCTTTAAGATGCAGGGCTGTCTAGCAAGGTGTCTAGCAAGATGGCCGCTCCCATGCAATCCAGGAGCACAGCATCTACCTGCCACATGGGATTAAGCTTGCTCAAATAGCTTACATCGCTGACTGCCAAGGGAGGGGGAGCAATTTACTCCTATTTTTGACTTGAGGTCCGCTTTAATGAGAGTAAATTCTGTATATAAAAGTTACATTTCCGTAAAAGAGGTAACAATTATTACCACCCCCATTCCTTGCAGCCATATAAAGCTTAGCCATGATGTTGTGTTTAATAAACCAAGAGGGTTCCCCAGCGTCTGTCATCTAGAATAAGCTGCTTTGTATTATGTAACGCTCTGTAATCCCTCAATAAGGAGTGAGGGGAGCCAGAGATGGAGGAGCCTGGCCAGAGGGATCAGGGAAACACATCACAGATCATATGGAGATTATCCAGACTGATGACAGTTACATAATAAACACCACAATGAGACCATTTAATGAGAAATAAAGGAAATATATAGGATAAATGGAAAAGCTAAATTCAGCAAGATGGGACCGAAGTCACAATAATCCTCCAGAAACGATCACAGAATGATAAAAGAAAAACATACAAAAAAAAAAAAGTTATGTTACACTAAATCCTCCCTTGGCCATTATTATACCTTTACAAACGGGGCTGCATTGGACCCCTTTGCGATGGAGAGTGGCGGGTCAGGGTCTATAAATTCCATGGCCAAAACTAAGAAGAGCTGCTTGCCTCCAACCCTTTATTTAGTACGGCCCCACATGAATGAGCAGAGTATTGAGGAAGAGGGATGGACAAAACAGGAAGGACAGGAAGAGGGAGGGCTTTGGGGAGGCAGGTAAGAAGGGGGCAGCGGGTCAATGGCAAGTCCCCCGCTAGCCGCAGGTGACTTGCCAGCCCCCAGCCCTGTGAACTGTTATAGGGGTCTCATGGATCCCTTACCAGTTAACAAAGGGTTAACAGTAAAGAAAACACACACAGAGGAAAAATTACATTTATTTTTTTCTTTACTGACCTCCGACCCTCCGCTGTCTCTCAGCAATCATGTCTCACGGAGCTCTGATGACAGCTGCCGGGTGATTGGAGGAGGGGGGACTGGAGGGGCAAGGGCCAACCCTCTCGCTCCTGATCGCCCGGTGCTACTGAGCATCTTGGGATGAGTGTGAGATGATGTCATGGAAGATGTCATAGATTACATCATCCACCCTGGCCACAAAAGGTGGGGCTAGCGGCCGGGCGATTGCAGAAGTGCTGGAGAGGGCCTATTTCGCCTTGGTTCAACAACAATTATACTAGACTAGGAGATGGCCACTTTGCCAGAGTCCCAGGGTTTATGGGAAGACATCATGGCCCCTGCACTGTTGGAGTGCTGGAGATTCAAACTACTCTAGTGGAGCCACTGGGGAACACTGCAGTGCTTTAAAAGTGGACCAAAAGCCATCGCCCCTGGAAATCTATACGATTCCCGGGCGGATAGATTCCCTCCCTCCAGGGCATCCAAAATCGGAATGCCCCGCTGTGTGAAATCCCCCAGGTCTCCCCGTACACTTACCTTGTTTCCTGGTCCAATAGTGCATGTGTGAACCGCATCCCTGCTATCCCTCTAGCAGGGCGTGTGCCAGCGCCCTATTAGGGGGTAGCAGGGGGATGTGGACAGCAGTGAAATTCGGAGCCTCTGGTTTTAGACGTTGTGACGTCAGCGAGCTGATTGGATGAGCAGATGCGCATGCGCCGTAGGACCGGGAAGAGTTGAGTTGGCTTCAGGTATCTGGGGGGTTTCACTCAGTGGGGCACCTCCGATCAGGGTGCCCAAGGGGAAAGGAAAAAACCCAGGATAGTCAAAATCCTGGGTTTTGGTCTGCTTTAAATTAGGCCATGCCCCCTCATTGAGGGGTGATTGGAACAGTTAAAACAATAGAAACACTTTGAATAGGCAAATTAATCATTTATTGCAGCAGATCTGCATGTTACACCTCAAAGAGGGACAAATAAGAACGAGGGACAAGGGGAAACATACTCAAAAGAGGGACAGTCACCCCAAATCAGGGCTCCGAGTGTGCCGATTGGATGAGTGGCCGCGCATGTGGCGTAGGACCGGGAAGATGTGAGTTGGCCTCGGCAAATTGGGGGGTTTCGCACCCCGATCGGGATAATTAAAATCCTGGGTTTTAGTCCACTAAAGTGGGGCCACATTTTTATCCAGCACACCACCCCTGACACAAACCAGTAGTAGTGAGGTAAGTGGGCCACTGGCAGCCATTTTAAAGCGAGGGCGGACGCAACAATTGAACAGTAAAGTCATGAATTGCTAAGCAGAACAGATGCAGGGCATTACCTTCATGATAGCTGAAGACCTCCATGCTTGGCTCGGTGTACGGATTATACGCTGGTTTAAAACGAAGTCTAGTGATTCCTGGAAGAACAATCCCATTTTTACATGAGGTATAACACACGATTGGCTCTGACAATCAACAATTATTTCCGCAGCCATGATGTATTTGATGTGGCCATGGCTGACTAGAAGAGGCCACAGTTTGACACCTTCATGGCAGTTCGAGCAGCCTTCCATCTTGCTGCTGTTTCAATCATAACCAGACTCATGCAAAAATCACCGATACCCGTCATTGAACCATCCTTGGCCAAGCGGTAGGCTCGGACTGGCCCACAGGGTTACCAAGAAAAAACCCGGTGGGCCTCTGGTCCCCCTTTATGTACATGTTATTTGTGGCATCCCAAGTGCACATACACACAGACCATACAGTTTGGTATAATGTTTCTGTCCTGAGCCCTGACTGTAAGCTGGTAATACTTGCATGTGGAGTGAGCCCCCAGAGTCAATTCTACTGGTGGGCCCCAGGCATCCCAGTCCAACTAAACTATATCCAGCCTACTATACGTTGGGTCTGATTAATCTGCAGCTTGTACTTTGCAGTTTGCCATATACTGTATTTTTCGCCATATAAGACGCACTTATCGGGCAAATGTTTAACATGCCCTGGCTCTCCCGCCGCCTTCGTAGCCGCCGCAAGTGTGGGCGCGGCCTGTAACTCCTGCCAGCGTCAATGGACATTGGCATGAGTCACAGGCCACGCCACACCCGGGGGACAGAATCGTCTCGCTCCGATCAAGCGGCGGTGGTCAGCGACAGGAACGCCGGGAAATGTACATTTTCTTTGCTTGTTTTTGGGACACGCTGCACACTGCCTGTAACTAGGATGCCCGTAAACTGCCTGTAATGTGGGGTCTGTTATGGGGTGATGGGGAGGATTCTGCACACTATCTGTAATTGGGGGGGGGGGGGCGTATTTTAGCACACTATTTGGTTCAGAATATTTTTTTTCTTATTTTTCTCCTCTAAATCCTGGATACATCTTATGGCCAGGTGCATCTTATAGGGGAAAAAAATACGGTATCTTACATTAATGTGGAAAAGTAAATATTAGACTTAGTATTATTTAGTTCTAGCCGCCTGTATGCCAACTCGCATTGTCCGTGTTTAGGGGGATTTTCACCCCTCCCTCCTCATAGGTTTAAACCATTACCAAGAATGTTTGTTTCTTGTTTGCTTGATGAGAAACAGATGTTCTTCATGTCTGAACTACACCGTCCATATATGTGTATCTGTATATGTTTGAAATGTATAATGGGAAAATGACATGTGTTCAGGCATCCAATCCGAATGGTCATTTAAAGTGGTCCTTCACTCTGAATAAGAGTCTATCTTATATGTTTCCCACACCCTGTACATACAGATTGCCCACATTAAAAATCATCCTACCTGCATCTACTGCATGTTATGAGCCTTTAACCCTTTCGCTGCCAGCCTACCTGCAGCATTTGCCACTCCCTGTTGCCAGACGATGTTTCACCATTTTGCGCTACACATATTCAACTGTCATTTTTGAAGGGATTTCCAGGGATTTCCCAGGAAAATTATATATTGTTTTTTTCAACAGAGTCTGGGCTTTAACATGAAATGTCTTGTTTGTATTTTTTAGGTGTATTCTCAATTTTTTGGGGTGAAATGTGTGAAAAAAAACAAAAAAAAAACATTTTTTTACAATTTGTAGAGTTTTTTGTAATAAAAAATGTAAGTTTGTCAATAAAATCTTATTGCGTGAGAAACCCCAATTTCTCCCGGTTACAGCGATACCACATATGTATAGGTAGACACCCTTTCCTGCCCAGAAGCCTTTTATAGCTGCTGGATGACAAATGGTTAATTAAAAAAAAAAATGACATAGGGTCCCCCTTCCCGGGGAGGGGGACCCCATTTTTTTTTGGATTTTGAAGGGTTAAAAACCCTTCAAAATCCAAAAAAAAAAAATGACGTGGGGTCCCCCTTACCCAAAGTAACCAGCCCGGGACCAGCTATGGGGGCTTGTAGGCACAGAGTGGGGGGGCCAGCTTTGGTGGCCCCCCCACCCTGCAGCCTACGAGCCCACATAGCCTATGTGGGCCCGGGCTCTTCTGCCCCCCCCTGGCCTTTGGGGAGGCAGGTAATGGGGGTGCGGGGGTTAATGGCAAGCCACCCGCTAGGGCAGGTGACTTGCCACCCCCCCAGCCTTGTGAACTGGTATAAGGGGTCTCATGGACCCCTTACCAGCTCACAAAGGGTTAATGTGAAAAAAAAACACTACACAATAATAAAAAGTATTTTATTAGAAAAAAAAAAAATTTTTTTTTACTGTACTTACCTTCGATTGCAAGCTCTTGTCCCTCGCCGCTCAGCTGACAGATGCCGGTGATCGGCATCCAGAGAAGGAGAAGGCAGGAGATCAGAGGATCTCCAGTCACCTCCTTCCAGGGCACCGATCACCGGCATCTGAGAAGCTGAGAAGGCTGAAGCCTGAGATCGGGGCCGGGATGACTTCATAAGCCCCGCCCCCAAGGGGGCGGGGCTTAGAGGCATGATGGCGGCCGCCATCGTGCAGAAGAGAGGAGAGAGCCTCCCAGGCTCTCTCCTGAAGATCGGTAAGTCCTGGGGGGGGATCGGAGGCCCCCCAGGTGAAGAGGAGGGACAGCGGGAGCCAGCGCACAGACAGGTAAGTGAATGTCATTTTTATTTTTTTTTTTTTTTACAGTTAGAAGCTGCTGCTGCAGAAGCGGGGGGGGGGCGGCCTATTCCGGGGGCTCTCCTGGAGCCATCCGACCCCCCACGGGGGATCGGATGGCACCAAATTAAAGAGGAGACCCGGCCGGATCCAACAAGGGGTCAGGTGAGTATTTGTTGTTTTTACTTTTTAAACTACAAGCGAGGAAAGTCAAGCACGTAACACCTACGTGCTTGGCACTTAAGGCCCAGCCAAGCCAGCACGTAGGTGTTACGTGCTTGGCAACAAAAGGGTTAAACATCCAAGATGGCGGCTTATGGAAGCCGCCATCTTATCAGGCAGCCTGCAAACAGGAAGTGCCTCCTGACTGTGCCGCTCTGCATTCTGGGATTGCTGACCTTTACCTGACCCCAGCTCTGCTCTGTCTGAGCAAAGCACAGCTATAACCCGCCCCCCTGTACCTTATCCCACTCTCCTCTCCTCAGTAAGTGTGATGATGCTGAGTCAAGATGGCGGCGCCCGTATCCTAAATTCCTAAACAGAGTTGCAGCCCAGTGGGGGTAAGAATAAGTTAGTGACTAAAAACGTAAAATATATTAATTTTAGATGCTGGGGAACCGTTTTTTAAGAGTTTGGGCTTTTCATTAAATCACGTTGAAGGTCCGGTTTAAGCGTCTTTGTCTAGAACTGTATTTAAGCAAAGCCGAGGAACCCTTGAATTGGGCAGAGGCATATCGGGCCCCCCGTTGACCAAATAAACATTGCATTTTCCGAAGATATTATGCTTTTGAATGTTTTTTTCCACAGCAACATTTGAAACATGTACAGCAATAATCAAGCGCGATATCACTTTACAACAATCAATGAATAAATCTTAAAACATATAAAAATCTATTTGCACAGCTTGATGGATAAATGGTTATTAAAACACAAATAACTGTTAGTTTAATTTTGTTGGGAGCTTTGGAATATTACATACTGCCACATTTATGTGGTTATTTAAAATGGACCTTTCACCAGCATTTTCACTGGTGATGGGTCCTTGTCTCTGAAGCATTCCAGTTTATGATGCTCCACTGTGTGAAACAAGCCAGGTCACCCCTCCATTTACCTTTCCACCGCTCCCATGGCTCATGCACTTTATGCCATGTATATTAATGTACAGCATAAAGTGTTGTTCTGGACAGAGTCCGGAGCAACCGCATCCCTAGTTTGCCCGCGGTGTTTGGTGCGCTCCTGCGGCCAGCCTATCTGAATAGCTGGACGTGGGAGAGCACCACAGCTGCAGGGATCCCGGGGTTGCAGCCCATGATCATGGTGAGGGTTTGACAGAAATGTAAGATTGCGGGCCACTGTGAGGGTTTCACACTATGGGGCATCCTGAATCAGCATGCCACAGGGGCACTTAGCTGGCTCTGGAGTCTTTTGGAATCCAGGCCCGGCGACGGTGGAGATTGATCTACTTTAAAGAGGAAGTCCAAACCTTTTGTAACCCCTCCTAGACACTCCTGTCCCCACCCCATGTGCTAAACGCAATTTAAAGTGGACCAAAACCCAGGATTTTTTACCCCCAGGGCACTCTGGTGTGTCAAACCCCCCAGATTGCTGATCATCTCTTCCCGGTCCTACAGCGCATGCTCAGAGCCGCTGACGTCACGCCGTCTAAGCCAGCCGACCAGAGGGCAATGGCGGCCGCATCCCACGCTTCCCTTAGGGAGCCCGTGCCGGCCATTCACAAATGCATGGTGCGGACAGGCAGCCTGCTAGAGGGACGGTGGAGATGCCACCACAGCTCTTGCATGCGCCGTTGGACCGGGAATCAAGGTAAGTGTATGGGGTGACCTGGGAGGTTTCACACAGCGCGGCATCCCGATTTTGGATGCCCCCGGGGGGAATTGATCGACCCGGGAATCTTATAGGTTCCTGGGCCGATTGCGCTAGGTTTTGGTCCACTTTAACTAACATCCCCCAAGTTGCTCAACCCATGAAGAGAACCTTTTGCCCATTTTAACTGCTCCTGCTTCACTCTAATCCCAGATAATGGCACCTGTGAAGCTCCGCCCCCTCTATTCATTAACACTGTGTGTGGCATTGATGTCAAGGCCACACTTATGCAATGACTGATCACCTGCCATCTTACAGAGAGGGACAGCAAAAAAATCAGTGTTCGAGGGGGGTTCGAAAAACGAAAATATCTATTCCTAGTTCCACTCCCTACGATGGAAATATAGGCAGGTGATTTGGCCTAATGTATTTCACAAGTTCAGTGGGTTTTGCTCCGCTTTAAAAGGACACTATAGTCAAGTCATCACTACCTCATTCACATGTTTGGCAGCAAATGGCAGCCAACTAGGTGACCAATGGAAACTATTCAGATTCTTTTGTACAAGCCTAGTTAAAAAACCTGATTGGTCGCCAACAGTCACGTGACTGGCAGCCATATAATAAATGAGGAAATGGTCCGCCCCTGATGAAGATGGGGGCGGGGCAGTTGTAGACTTGAGTGACAGACCAGTACAGTCACATTGCTGCACGGGATTGGGTGACACAGAAGGTCCCAGGGGAGGAAGGGCGGGCACAGTATTACAAAATGCTTGGACTTCCTCTTTAAAGCGGACCAAAACCCACAGAAATTGTGAAATACATTAGGCCAAAGCCCCTCCCGATTCTCCCTTCTTACGGTGTAGAACCCTGAAACACCTTTTTCTGCTGTCCCTCTCTGTAAGATGGCAGGATATCAGTCATTGCATAGGTGCGGCTATGACATCATTGCCACACACACACAACAATGGCTATGAATGGAGGAGGCGGAGCTTTACAGCTAAAACAGACGCCATTATCTGGGAATAGAGTGATGCAGGAGCAGTAAAAGTTGGCAAAAGGTGCTCTTCATAGGGGGAGTAATTCAGGGGATGTTAGTTAAAAATGTGGGTTTTGGTCCTCTTTAACTGACCTATAATCCAAGGCGGTATGAAGCTTACCTAGTTTATTGAAAAACTCCTTCAGGACACCCATCAGATCTCCCAAAGTCAGACCGTAATCGGCCACCACGCCTTCAATCTGGTGAAACTCCGCAAGGTGCGTGGCGTCTAACGTCTCGTTTCTAAACACGCGATCAATGGAGAAATACTTCACTGGTGTAAACTCCTTCTGCAAAAAAGGAACCAATATCATTTTATTATTATTGATTAATTAATTATTGGAGCATATATGGCCATTGTATACTTGCACACACATAGGAATTTTTCCGCCGCATTTAAAGTGGACCTTCACCCTTAATAACAGCCTACCTTATATGTTTCCCCCACCCTGTACATACAGATTGCTCACATTAATCCGGGCCCTCACCCTGAATAAGAGCCTATCTTATATGTTTCCCCCACCCTGTACATACAGATTGCTCACATTAAAAATCATCCTACCTGCATCTGCTGCAAAAGGGAAGTACCTGCTGACTGTGTCGCTCTGCATTCTGGGATTGCTTGCCTTTCCCTGACCCCAGCTATGCTCTGTCTGTGCAAAGCACAGCTATAACCCCGCCCTCTGCACCTTATCCCACTCCCAGTTGGGGGAAAAAATAATAAGTGACTAAAAACTAAAAATATATTAATTTTAGATGCTGGGGAATAGTTTAAGGATTTTCATAAAAATCATGGTGAAGGTCCGGTTTAGCCCATCTGTGCAGTTAGACGCACACATCAAAAATAGCCCAAATTTTATTCATAATAACAATCACAAAATACAAAGGAGACCTTAAGACTTTTAAAAAAACATAAAAAACACGCGATACAAAAATACACCAAACATAGCACAGTATAAAATATTTATATTGATTTTTTATATATATTTTTATATTTATTGCACATAGATCATTTGGTTAAACCATGATCAATCAAAAATCCATATAAATATTTTATACTAATAACCTACCTATGATCCGGATCATAGTTGTGCAAAACCACATGATATTATCACCATGATCAATTCAAAGACCTATAATAACTACAACAATAAATAACCCATGAAATACCCAAATGATCATTGGATATTATTTGTAGGATTTGAGTATTTCACAGGTTATTTATTGTTGCAGTTATTATAGGTCTTTGAATTGATCATGGTATGTTAACCAAATTATATTTGGTGTATTTCTGTGTATCGTATGTTTTTTAAAAGTTTTAATGTGTCCTTTGTATTTTGTGATTGCTAATATGAATAAAGTTTGAGCTATTTTTGATGCTGGCGTGTGCAAACCCTATAACCGGCGCGGGCGAGTGTGCAGATTGGCCGCACATGTGCCGTAGGACCAGCGAAGGGCGAGATTTGGTGGGTGACTTTTTTTTCACAGCGGAGTAAGCCTGCCCTGGAGTCTCACAGACTCCAGGGTGGGTTTTGATCCACTTTAACTTGAGATTTTGACTATCCTGGGTTTTGGTCTTTGCCCCCCCCCCGGGCACCCGCCAGATCTCACTTACCCTTCCTCGGTCCTATGGCGCATGCGCAGCCTCTTGTCCAGTCAGCGCGCTTTACCCTCTACCTAGGCTATTGGACCAGGAAAGAAGGCGAGTTTTCGGGCGAGTTTGGCACAGCAGGGCATCCTGAATTTGGATGCCCTGGGTGGAGTGAGTATGCCTGCCCTGGAGTGTCAGACTCCAGGGTGGGTTTTGAGCTGTTAGTAATTCTTTTCTCTTGGGACCCCTCTAGTCTCCAATGTCTTCCCATGGCCACCAAGTGGGGAAAAGATGCCAACATCACTCAGCAAATGGTCACAAGCTTCTAGAAATGGACTAAATGCAACTACTTTATCTCTAGACGTGTATGATTTGATTTTGGGTGACATTATAGTGGACCAAAACCCTTGCCGATCGCTCGCCCAGGGCATCCAAAATCGGAATGCCCCACTATTTGAAACCCCCCAGGTCACCCTATTCACTTACCGTCGTTCCTGGTCCAACGGCACATGCATGGGCCGCATCCCTGCTCTCCCCCTAGCAGGGCGCATGCCCACGTCAGGCATTTGTGAATGGCCAGCACGGGCATGCTTCCTGTTAGAGGGAAGCGGGGAATGTGGCTGCCAGCGCGCTCGGAGCCGCTGGCCTTAGACAGTGCCTTAGACGACATGACGTCAGCGGCTCTGAGCGCACTGATTGGACGAGCGGACACGCATGCGTCGTAGGACTGGGAAGAGGCAAGTTGCCTTAGGCGAGCTGGGGGGTTTCACACAGTGAGGCATCCCCGGTTGGGGTGCCCCAGGGGGAAAGGACCAAAACCAAGGATAGTCAAAACCCTGGGTTTTGGTTCACTTTAAAGCAGAGCAAAACCCACCCGGGAATCTAAAATATTCCAGGGCTGGCCGCTGTCCTTCCACCTAATCGGATGCCCCACTGTGTGAAACCCACCGGGGCACCCATAAACACCGTTCACCGATCACTGTACCCCGATCGGGGTGCCCCAGGGGAAAGGGCCAAAACCAAGGATAGTTAAAATTCTGGGTTTTTGTCCACTTTAAAGTGGAACAAAACCCACCTGGGCAGTCCTGGAATCTAAAAGATTCCAGGGCCGGCCACTGTCCTTCTGCCTAATTGGGATGCCCCAGTGTGGAACACCTTTCCCCGTACAAGACTTCGAAAGTCCAATTTTGATCCGCTTTAAGTATGAAAATTCCGCCGCTGCACAGACGAGCTTCAGGGGACAAAGGGCAAATATATATTGATGTGGAAAAAAACATTCAGAAACTAAATGTCTTCAGGAAATGCAATGTTTATCCCATTCTGTCATTGCCCGAATTACTGCCTCTTTTTACTTACTTTAGACAAAGGAGCTTAAAGTGGACCAACACCCAAGATTTTCACTTACCAATCGGGGGTGCCCCGCTGCGTGAAACCCCTCAGATCGCCCTAAAAAACTCACCTCGCTCCTACGCGAGCGCTTGTCCAATCAGCGCTCAGAGCCGCTGTGGTATGTACGGACAAGCGGCGGACAACCACAGCAGCTCTGAGCGCTGGAGGCCGCATCTCGCGCTTCCCTCTAACAGGGTGCGCGCCCTGCTAGAGAGAAGCGCGAGAAATGCGGCTCGCGTATGCGCCGTTGGAACGGGGATAAGGTAAGGTTTCTGGGCGCCCTGCGGGGTTTCACACAGCGGGACATCCCGATTTCAGATGTCCCGCGGGGAGGAATCTGATCGGACCGGGAATCTTATAGATTCCCGGGGTATATATATATATATATATATATATATATATATATATATATATATATATATTATATATATGTGTATATGTATATATCTATATAAGTTTTTGAAAAACATTAATACATACAGGTCCTTCTCAAAAAATTAGCATATAGTGCTAAAGTTCATTATTTTCCATAATGAAATGATAAAAATTAAACTTTCATATATTTGAGATTCATTGCACACCAACTGAAATTTTTCAGGTCTTTTTTTGTTTTAATACTGATGATTTTGCCATGCAGCTCATATAACCCCAAAATCCTATCTCAAAAAATTAGCATATCATGAAAAGGTTTTCTAAACGAGCTATTAACCGAATCATCTGAATCAACTAATTAACTCTAAACACCTGCAAAAGATTCCTGAGGCTTTTAAAAAAGCCCAGCCTGGTTCATTACTCCAAACCGCCATCATGGGTAAGACTGCCGACCTGACTGCTGTCCAGAAGGCCATCATTGACACCCTCAAGCAAGAGGGTAAGACCCAGAAAGAAATTTCTGAACAAATAGGCTGTTCCCAGAGTGCTGTATCAAGGCACCTCAATGGGAAGTCTGTGGGAAGGAAAACGCTGCACAACGAGAAGAGGTGACCGGACCCTGAGGAAGATTGTGAAGAAGGACAGATTCCAGACCTTGGGGGACCTGCGGAAGCAGTGGACTGAGTCTGGAGTAGAAACATCCAGAGCCACCGTGCACAGGCGTGTGCAGGAAATGGGCTACAGGTGCCGCATTCCCCAGGTCAAGCCACTTTTGTACCAGAAACAGCGGCAGAAGCGCCTGACCTGGGCTACAGAGAAGCAGCACTGGACTGTTGCTCAGTGGTCCCAAGTACTTTTTTCAGATGAAAGCAAATTTTGCATGTCATTCGGAAATCAAGGTGCCAGAGTCTGGAGGAAGGAAATGCCAAAATGCCTGAAGTCCAGTGTCAAGTACCCACAGTCAGTGATGGTCTGGGGTGCCATGTCAGCTGCTGGTGTTGGTTGACTGTGTTTTATAAAGGGCAGGGTCAATGCAGCTAGCTATCAGGAGATTTTGGAGCACTTCATGCTTCCATCAGCTGAAAAGCTTTATGGAGATGAAGATTTAATTTTTCAGCACGACCTGGCACCGGCTCACAGTGCCAAAACCACTGGTAAATGGTTTACTGACCATGGTATTACTGTGCTCAATTGGCCTGCCAACTCTCCTGACCTGAACCCCATAGAGAATCTGTGGAATATTGTGAAGAGAAAGTTGAGAGACGCAAGACCCAACACTCTGGATGAGCTTAAGGCCGCTATCGAAGCATTATGGGCCTCCATAACACCTCAGCAGTGCCACAGGCTGATTGCCTCCATGCCACGTCGCATTGAAGCAGTCATTTCTGCAAAAGCATTCCCGACCAAGTATTGAGTGCATAACTGAACAGAATTATTTGAAGGTTGACTTTTTTTTAATTAAAAACACTTTTCATTTATTGGTCGGATGAAATATGCTAATTTTTTTAGATAGGATTTTGGGGTTTTCATGAGCTGTATGGCAAAATCATCAGTATTAAAACAAAAAAATACCTGAAAAATTTCAGTTGGTGTGCAATGAATCTCAAATATATGAAAGTTTAATGTTTATCATTTCATTATGGAAAATAATGAACTTTAGCACTATATGCTAATTTTTTAGAAGGACCTGTACATTAATGATAATATAGTAATAACTGCATCCAGGATAAATAAAAAGAGGGGTTAGATTTCTTCCTAGTATGTATTCACTAAATCTGATAATTACCTGCTGAGCGAGCTTGTAGAGCATCCGGGCGCTGACCGCCGTCGTGTGTGTGCGCAGGATATTCTTTTTGGCCTCATTAATGCTCCAGTCATATTTATATCTACAATAAGTAAATGAGTTAATACTTAATACTACACAGACGCTGTAAGTGTTTGAGCAATATATTTTTTTTCTTTGCCATCTTAAACCTGGCCTTCAGCATAATTTAACGAAAAGCCCAAAACTTAAAAAAAAAAACTATTCCCCAGCATCTAAATCTATTATATTTAATGTTTTTAGCCATTTATTTTTTCCACCACTAGGCATGAAAAGGGCGGGCACGCACCATTAGAGGGTAGCGAAGGCTTTGACGACGCGACGCCAGCAGCTCCGAGCGTGCTGATTGGACGAGCGGCCGAACATGTGCCATAGGACCGGGAAGAGGCGAGTTGGGGGGTTTCACACAATGGCAAAAAAAACCCAGGATTTTTGACTATCTTTATGACTTTAAAGCGGACCTTCAACATCATTTAATGAAAAGCCCAAACCCTTAAAACACTATTCACCAGCATCTAAAATTAATATATTTTAAGTATTTAGTTGCTTACTTAATATTCTTTCCCCCACTGGGCTGTAACTCTGTTCAGGACTCTAGGATACGGGCGTGCCGCCATCTTGCCTCAGAAGAATCACATGCTTAGGAGAGAGGGGATAAAGTGCAAGAGGGCGGGGTTATAGCTGTGCTTCGCACAGAAATAGCAGAGCTGAGGTCGGGAAAAGGTCAGCAATTCCAGAATGCAGAGAGGAATATCCAAAAGACACATCCTGTCTGCAAGCTGGCTGAAACTCCACGGGGCATTATCTTGAACGTTAAAAGGTTAAAAAATACAATTCTGTAAAATACTCACCTGTAGAATTGGTATTATACGTATTCAGTATGTCCTGCTCCAGATATAATACTTACACTTGGGTTATCCTCCGCCAGATGGCGCTGCACTGCAGAGACATGGAAACACAGGCTCCTCCCGGCCCCTCAAATACCCGGGACCTCCCACGAATCCCCAGCATTGAAAAGCAGTGAACAAGAAGCCGGGAGAATTAAACCACCCAGAACAACTGGCAATGATAACAATGATAACAATCACCATACAGGGCATCCAGAAAAAGGCAACAACAGGGTGGGGTGGAGCAGGACGTACTGTATACTAATAATACCAATTCTACAGGTGAGTATTTCACAGAATTGTATTATTCTTAGTATACAGTACGTCCTGCTCCAGATATAATACTTACACTTGGGACATCCAAAAGCAGTGTCCATAAGTAGGGTGGAATCCCCAACAAACGACCACAGCAGACAGTTTAAAGCACTGTCACCTGCAGAACCAGACGGCCAAGACAGCATGAGCTGAGGCCCGAACATCAACAAAAACCTTGCAAAAGGTATGAGCAGAAGGCCAATGGTAATGGCCTAACCAATCAGTTCAACAGCAAAACCGGTGCTGAAAGCCCAAGAGGCATCAAGCACGCGTAGAAGGGAATCAAGGCAACAAGGGAGTTCTTCCCCTCGCCTGAATAATAGCCTGACAAGCCGATAGCTAATGAATTTGGCAGAAGCCAAGGCCAAAAAACAAGGTACCAGGAGTAACATCCATTAAGGTAACAACCAGGACCAAACCGCCCAACTCCCGAGAGCAGGCGAGATCGAGCACATTCAGGATGTAATGACCACAAGCCCCAAGGAACCTCAGGTCCCTTAAAGGACACAGTGACTTCTAAAGAAAAAACTGCCAACACCTGTATAAGGAATGCAGAACCACTTCCTCAACATTGCAAGGAAGAGGGACAGCCGTGGAAAACAATATCTCGGATAATTGAACATACGACACCTACAGATGTAGAGAATCCGGCTTCAGGCGGAACTCCCTTTATCCTGGTGTATCTCAAGAAAAGAGGGCTAGGTAGACCGAACCGCCCACTAACACACGCCTGACCAAGTTAACAGTCACCAGAAGGGTAAGGACATCCAGACAGCGTCCTGAATAGGACCAGGAGACAACCTGCAAGCAGACGGAATGAAATCAATTTCAATCCCAACAGGGGCCATAGGAGTACATGGAGGCCGCACATGAGCACCCCCTGAAGGAAGTCTTAACCAAGGAAGACTGAACCAGAACTGTTAAGGCAAGGTGGACAGGGCAGAGCCTGACCCATCAGTGAGCAGAGTTGGGGGACCAACTCTAATTTATGCTGAAGGCCACACTGGAGTCCTGGAACCCAAGAACGTCCAACAAGTAAGAGGACTAGACTCGTCCCAATAAATGTGGGTATGCCAACCCTACAACAATAGAAGACGACGCAGAGGCGGCTCACTCCTAGACATCCCATAGTCACAACACCGAGGCAGCTAAACTTGCCTCCATCAAGATGTATGCCTCAGCAGTCAGATCCACTTAGGCCAGGGACCATGAACTATAGTGATGTAAAGGGCCCTGAGTGATCAACTGGCACTCCTGGCAAGGTGCAGAACTACTGACCACAGTACCATGTCTGCAACCACACTATACTAGGTCAACTGGGGGCAACCAGCATTACTGGACCCCTTACCAGAGTAATCTTCCGCATAATCCTGCCTAGCAGAGGGAATGGAGAAGGGCATACAGAACCAAAAGTCCTGTCAAGATGGTACTAAGGCATCCGGACCACTGAGATAGGATCCTGGAACAGGGAAACAAGGCCGATAGCCTGTGAAGGTGACAGAACCCCACAGATCCGTGACTGGATGGATTCCATAGCGATACGGGGATTAGCACATCCTGTCGCAGAGGGGCTTAGCCGGAGCTAATATCACTAACATGCAGGGGACATTGTCTCCGCCCAGAAGGGAACATAGACACTCCCTGGAAGGTCCGCCAGCTCCAGGCCCCTTCCGATGGTTAATGTAGCACCCCCAGCCTGGCAATTCCGGAAGGGGAACGGTCAAGCGAGAAGAGCCAACCTAAAAACGCTTACTGCTTAGACTCTAAGGGCCCCACCAACACCAGAATCGCAGGGAGTTTTTGGAAGAAACCATCCCCTTCAACCTGAAAGGTTGGCATCCATGGTGGCCGTTTTTAGGAAGGCAAGAGGGAACTGCCCCCAGACAGGTCCCTCGAGTTCATCCACTTTCAAGGGAAAACCGTCATACAGGAGGGAAGGCCCACCGGCCCTGCGCCACTAGAAGTCGCAGACGACTCAAGGAAAACTAAGCATAAGGGACCACTTTCGCTGTTCGGGCTCCTGCCAAGCAAGTTAACAACGGCCCACCAGTTGCATCCCTGCCTGGTGTTAAGAAACCGGGACAGTAGTGAGGGACTGGGCCCATGAGACCAGAATGCCCACCTAATTGCTGAAATGGGGGGAATCTGGATTGAAACTGATCCAGAATCATTCCTATTAATGGAGTCACCACGTTAGTGAACAGCGAGGACTCGAGGTGATTGACACCCATCCAAATGACTCCCAATGGCCCACCAGCCGGGTATCCAACTATCCTGAATCAGAGACAGGGAAGTGAGGAAGGGCGTCCGAGTAAACATCGCGCGGACGTCCCTTGGTCTCATCAGAGACATCACCATCGACAGCACCTGAGTGACACTCTAGGAATTGGAGAGGCCAGATAGCAGGGCCACAATTAACAGTGCTGGAATTCCAACACGAACCTGGAGAGCCTCAGAGATCTGAGGGCACAGGGATGTAAACATAAGCATTGAAGAGTGCCCCGGGCGGCAAGACGCCCACCGGGCGCAAGGTGCTGATAGCCACACTCAAGAGTATCCATGCAGGAAACTGCCTGTAATTAGAGAATTGCTGTGAATCCAGAATGGGCCACCCGACCAATCCTTTGGGGGGCTGTGGGAGGTGGTATAGCGGCCCTTGCCTCTGCCTATTACGGGCAATCTGCAAGAGACCCTCAGACCTTGCAGGCCTATCATGGCCTGTGCCAGCAACTGAACAGGGGCAGGGACCAGGCATACCTGGGGTCTGATAAAATAAACTGGGGAAGGCCGTGCAGCAAACTCTAACCTGTATCTGGAGGGCACAACCTCCTGATCCGTCAGAGTGAGGCAAAATGCCTCCTGATAAAGAGCAAGGTGCTGCAGCCATCCCCTCACCCAGCCGGGCGAGGGCGCCCCATCATGCTTGAGGGGGTTTGGTGGAAGATTTGGGCTTAGCCCCGCCGGAGGGGCCAGAACGTTGCCTGCTGTTCGTGGGGAAGGAGTCTGCCCCAAAAATCCGGAAAGACACCCCTGGTTCCTGTTTAACACTAAGGTAGGGGGGGGTGGTGCTCCTGCCTCGAGGGGGCCGGACGACAGTCTGCGAAGGGGTGATTTGCCCTTTTTACCGAACAGGTCTAGGCGGGCCCCAAATAGGCGATGCCCTCTGAAGGGGAGCCCAGTCAGAGTCTTTTTAGTAGCGTCATCAGCACCCCACTGTCACAGCCAGAGCAAGCGACGAATAGCCACCGCAAGGGCGGAAGTTCCTGCACACATTCTAATTGCGCCAATAGAATAAACTTCACAAATACATCACAATTGGAGAGTGCATTGAACACCTCCCAGGGGAGATCCTCGGGGTGATGATCGATCAATCTTTTGATGAGGGTTCTAGCGACCACCGCAGTAATGGCTGCGGCACAGGCCGGACACAGCGCCGTCCCGGCACAAGAAAAGGCGTGGGAGGCCAGCAGCTCAATGCGTCGGTCCTCAGCATCCCGAAGGGCGCTAAAGGCAGGGGTTGTAATAA
Source organism: Gastrophryne carolinensis (assembly GCA_027917425.1). Lineage (NCBI taxonomy): Eukaryota > Metazoa > Chordata > Amphibia > Anura > Microhylidae > Gastrophryne > Gastrophryne carolinensis. The sequence continues at coordinate 417,717,678 of CM051238.1, read as the reverse complement.
AGGGGGGGTTAGGGACCCCTATGATCGGCGCATCCACCACGGGGGGGGTGACGACCAGCATTTAACCACCTCAGGGGGAAATGGGTATTTCCTATCCCAGTCCCCTGGAAATTTACTGGAGCATTCCCATTCTTTGAGGACAAGAGCATGGAAATGAGCCTGCTCTAAAAATTCCAAACGTGCAGCAGTATGGAAATCAGTCAGAGAACAACTCCCCTTCTTCAGAAGGGGTATAGTCACACGGAGTAGCAAACCCCTCAGTTCTCATAGAGCATACAGAAACACGGGGTGACAGGTGCCGCTTCCTACCAGGGCCCATTCGCTCTGACAACCTAGCAATAATCTGTTCAGCCGTGGGTAGTCTGGAAGGGCCAGCAGGCTGCAATTCCCCACTTGTAGGCGACTCAGCAGGAGAGAGATTTAAGCCTGGGGAGATAGGTGAATTGAAGCTAGGTGTAGCCACTGGCCGACCTGATTGCAGGGCCAGGGCTTGCTCGGCACAGGGTACGCAGACCCGTGCCCTGCCAGTATCAGCATGGGGTTGTCCACACGCTATACACAGCCGGTCTTGCCCCGGAGGGACCCCAGTCACATAATTCTGAGATGCCTCCATATGGTGATTAATCAAAGGCACAATATGCCAGTAGGGATTTACACTCTAAGTAACCCTGGATGCCCCAAGACCCGCTATGGCAGTGGGAGAATTTAACAAGGCCCGCTATAATTTAACACCGGGCCGGGAGAAGCCAAAGGTGTTCACCAGTCTGAAAGACATCATGGGAATAAAGGGTGTCAGAACCATGCGCAGTAAGAAGGATCATGAAAATCGCCCGCGAGGGCACTTACAGACCAAGGGAGGAGGAGGACCGCCACCACACGTGCGTGCGACCAGCATCAAAATGGCGCCAAAGCGAATCTCGAAGGGCGGGCCAGAGCATCAGTGACACGGAGCGCGCCAACCTATGTCCCCGCCCCCCCCGAAGAGCGCGAAGCTCTGAGATGGATACAAACCGTTATAGGAGTGGAGTGAATGGGACACTAGAGGAGATGATTTGCCAATGAAGACGCCGCAGCGTCTGAGGCGACGTCGCCGCCCAGCGCCGCACATCCAGCAAAGGATGAAGTTCGCGCGGCAGCGACAATTACACATTAGGAACTAACAGCGCGGTTCTGACCCCTGGGATACTAGTCCGGGCAGACGAAGGCCATAACGTGTAAAACATACACAAGACCTTGCTGCACACCCCCCCCCCCCTTTCTTTCCCCCCAGACTACGGGGGGAACGAGGGAGGATGGCGACCCTTTGTATAGGGCCCACCGCTACACGGGGCATGGGATAATAGCACGGGAGGGGCATCCTCTAGAGCAGCCCTGGGCATTGTAAGGCCCCAGGGCCACATGCGGCCCTTTGATTGGATCTGACCGGCCCGCGACCAGTGTTCCATGTAAGGTGCACGGCCGCACCCTGTAGACGCCCCCGCCGCTCAGTCCCGCCCACTGTCCGCGCAGTCTTGCCAGAAAAGATGCCGTGTTTGAACAGCACTTTTTGCCTCTCTGTAGTGAGTCTAATGTAGCGGGGGCATGTGTATTAGAGCCTGTTGTCCTATCGGACAGCTCCCTCCTGCAGGTCTGGCTGTGGGCGGAGTTTCTCTTCTCGCCCCTTGGTCTGTACTGTGTGGCATGTGTCAGTCGCTGCGGAGCTGTGCCGGAGATCGAGGTACTCCAGCCACTTGTTTGTGCCTCACATTGCAGGCTGCTGGCACTTGTAGTCCACACCAAATGTGTTACATGCCGTATGCAGCGCCTGATGGTGCACTGGCTCTCGTAGGACATTTCTGGCCAGACTAATGCCTTTGGGAGGGCGGGAGAACCATGCTGCAAGGTGGGAAGGGTTTCACACAGCCTTTTATCCAAGGCTCCATTCCAAACCGGGATGCTCCACTTTTTGAAACCCTTTTTACTCAGTAGCAATGTGAAAAGGGCGGATCTTTCTCTGAAAGCAGAACAAAACCCAAAGCGGCCACTGGTCTTCCCCCTGGGTATCCCAGATCAGGTTGCCCTACTGTGTGAAACCCTTGTTACTTAGTAGAAACTCGACAAATGGTGGACTCCCCCTTAAAGTGGAAATGAACCAAGAGCAGCCACTGGTCTTCCACCTGGGCATCCCAGATCGGGGCTTTGTTCCGCTTTAAGGGAGGGGGGCATACCGATCTGGGATTTCCAGGGGGAAGACCAGTGGCGGCTCTGAATTTTGTTCTGCTTTATGTGAGGGAATCTGCAATTTTCCACATTGCTACTGAGTAAAAAGTGTGAGCAGCGCTGTGTTACTTTAATAATAATGTAGGAGGGGGGTTATTCCATCCTAACTTGATTTGGTCATGATGTTTTAAAGCAGACCAAAATCCATGTAACCCAGCCCTTTGGAGTGTGAAGGAATCCAGGGCTGGGTTACAGGCATCATGCCTCTGGGGCATCCCAATTTGCCCTGCTGTGTGAGACCTCACTGAACACAAAATGTGGTTTATTTAATAAATTACATTTTTTTGGAAGGCAACCTCACTTTTTCATTGTTTAACTATAACATATACTCGTACTAGCTTGTCAAAACAATGCTAGTTACTGCTTTTTATAAAGAAATACAAATAATATTATGCAGAATTGAGTTCAGCCTTTTGGCCCGGCCCTCCACAATATTTTTAGTTTCTCATGTGGCCCCATTGAAAAAATAATTGCCCACCTCTGCTCTAGAGGCTCACCATCAGCCTAAACCGCCTACCCTTTGGTGAGGGACTGCGATGGAGCGTGGCTCCATAAGCACGCATGGTGCTGCCTACCTTCACCCGACCAGCGCAGCCCAGGCTGGGAGGCATATCACAAGGAGGACGGGTGGGAATAGTCCAACAGGGCCGCAGGCTGTAATAGCCCCGCTCACCTGCGAGAGAGTGATACTTCATGTCTTCGCAGTGCAGCACTGCAGAGAAATCTGGGGATTTGTGGGAGGTTCCTGGGTATTTGAGGGGCCGGGAGGAGCCTGTTTTGCATGTCTCTGCAGCACAGTGCCATCTGGCGGAGGATAACCCAAGTGTAAGTATTATATCTGGAGCAGGACGTACTGTATACTAAGAATAAAAACACTACAGGCGCAGGTAGGATGATGTGGGCATCTGTTTGTAAGGGGTAAGGGAAACATACATTCTCCTCTCCTCTTATTCAGGAAGAAGGTCCGCTTTAAAGAGCATATCTTACGTTTCCCACACCCTGTACATACAGATTGCCCACATTATAAATCATCCTACCTGCATCTACTGCATGTTATGAGCCTTTAAACATCCACAATGGCAGCTCATGGAGCATCAGGCAGCCTGCAAACTGGAAGTGTCTTCTGACTGTCGCTCTGCATTCTGGGATTGCTGACCCTTTCCTGACCCCAGCTCTGCTCGGACTGTGCAAAGCTATAACCCCACCCCCTGCACTTTATCCTGCTCTCCTCTCCTCAGTATGTGATGCTTCTTAGTCAGCACCCATATCCTAGTCCTGAACAAAGTTGCAGCCCCGCGGGGGAAAGATTAACAACTCAGTGACTGAAAACTTAAAATATATTAATTTTAGATGCTGGGGAATAGTTTTTTTAAGGGTTTGGGCTTTTCATTAAATCATGGTGAAGATCCGGTTTAAGTCATCATTATAGGCACAGTCAGTCCATCTAATAACAATAAAAGTGCAGCAATTGGGGGAAGGCCGCAGGAAAGTAAAAATAAAAACTAGATTCTCACCCTTGTGAACCATATCCTCCTTCTGAATGGACTTTCTTCACCCGTTCTAGGTAATCCATAGGGAATTCAGATGCCATAGCTGGATCTGAAACAGTAACACAGAAACAAAGTTGACCACTAAGCAATAAACCTCTGAAGGACTCAGGATGCGGCTACATCAATATATAGCAATAGATCATGTTATAGTCTGCTGCATCCAGTTACATTTATTAGATGAGCAATATACAGACCTGATATGAAGAAGGTATCGTGCTGATCTCGGGCCGGGTGCTGCTGGGGCTGGAACAAGGCGTCAAAGTTCCAGAAGGAGCTCTCAATGAAGTTGTTGGTCGGCATCTCTGTAAAGCTGGACACAAAAGTGATTACAAAAAAAAAAAAATTAATCATCAGATGGAAACTTGTATCACCTGCCTTCAAATCAACCTAATCTAAATAACTCAGCTAAATGTGTAAAGCTGTAGGATCAAGCGGAGTCAGGTTCTGGCTGCCGATCAAGTCCTTGTGAAGCCCCAACTGGCGGGTGGGCATAGCATGTGTACGGCTGGCTATCACTGAAGACAATAGGTGCCATACCACCCAATTACCCCTGATTTCGAGGGACTGTCCCTCCAAAGGATTAACGGTAGAAAAAAAAAAAAACACCACACAGAGAAAATGTCTTCGTTAAAAAAAAAAAGTTTCTTAAAGTGGACCAACACCCAGGATTTTCACTATCCTGGGTGTTGGTCCACTTCCGCGGGGCAGCCCCGCTGTGTGAAACCCCCCAGAAAGCCCCAAAAACTCACCTGACCCCGCTCCCACGTGGCTCGCTCCACCAATCACCGCCGACGGACAAGCAAGGTCCGTCGACGGACAAGGTGAGAGCGCCCGCCACCGCCTCTCGCATCCCTCTTACAGGAAGCGCGCCCGCGCCCTGCTAGAGGGATGCGTGAGAGGCGGCGGCGGCCCGCGCATGTGCCGTTGGAACGAGGAACAGGTAGGATTTGCGGGAGTCCTGGGGGGTTTCACACAGCGGGACACCCCCGATCGCAGGCAGGGAGCTGATCGGCCCGGGAATCTTATAGATTCCCGGGCCGATCAGCGGTGGGTGTTGGTCTACTTTAACTTACAACCGTTTATCAGTGTCCCTCGCCGATCCGATGACAGATGCGGTGATCGCTGGCCAGAGGAGGGGGGAGGCAGGAGATCAGAGGATCTCCTACCCCGTCCTCTGGACGTTATCTGCTCCACCCCCGAAGGGGTGGGGCTAGTCGTGAGGATGGTGGCACTCATCGGGAAAACGGGGAGAGGATCCGTTAGTCTCCCTCCTGAAGACTGAAAAGCCCCGGGGGGGGGGGGGGGGGGGGGGAGTAATCGGAGGCCCCCCGGAGAAGAGGATCGAGTTGGCCGGATCGAACAAGGGGTCAGGTGAGTGTTTTTTTTTGCTTTTCTTTTACTGACGTCAGAATCGATACTAGAAAGAAAGAATTGATTCTAGGATCGTCGAATGAAATATCGCTATACTTGACAGAATATATTTTTTACTGACACCCCTAGAGTGTGCAGAGGGTTACATTTTTTTTTTGTCTATGGAGTGTGGTCACACCCCTCTAGCACCTCCTTGACTGCTATATATTGACTAGATGAGCACATCCCACCTTCCTCTTTGCTGTTGTATTTGCAGGTCAGTGGCCAAATCTGCTGGATTGTAGCTCCCAGTGCAACAGGGAGTCCAATTGGCCTCTACCTAAAACCCCTTCTGCTGAACTGTAACACTGTGCAGGCAAGTAAAGCATTTTTCATTGTGTGTGTGCAAACAACGTTTGCACATAGTCTTTTAGCCTTAGCAATTTTAGGGACAGGGTATAAATTGGACGGCCTTGTTGTGGCTACCTTGCTTTTACATTCTCTGCAATCTATGATCTATGATCTATCAATCTAAGTGATAGTTAGCTTTTCCAATAGTATGAGTGTGCAGAGGGTTACATTTCTTTTTTGTCTGAAGAGCGATCCAGAATACCATGATCAGTAGGGGTGTCAGGAAAAAAAAAAAAAAAAAAAAAAATCTAAATGCGCTATTTCAATATGGACAAAACTGACTTCATTTCATACTCACCCCATTTCGAGGAAAATCTGCCGGAACTGAGTGCGGACTTTCATTAGCGGGTGCAGGTGACCGCATTCTGGCATCACTCCCAATGCGTTGAAATTGTAAGCCTTGAATTTCTTGTCTCGCCAGGAGCCGCTGGAAAACAACCAAAATTCCAGTAATGACAGAGAAATCTGGACAGTTTAAATGGCCGCTGCTGGGGGGTATTCACATTAGATGTCCTGCAGAATGTCCCTCTAGGTCACCTGGGCATTGTGCGGCCGGCGGCCCGTATACGGCCCTTTGATAGGCTCTTACCGGCCCGGGCTGAGCTGGCCGGTAAGAGACGCAGCAGCAATGGCGCACAGCGGCTCATTGGGTCTGACGCGCTCTCCCTTCCTCAGAGGAAGGGAGAACGCGCCAGACCCGATGAGCCGAGCTTCCTGGCCTATTACATCAGACGGGCGCCATGTTTTTCCTCAGCAGCGCGGTGCAGCCGCAAGTGGGTGGCGTCACGTGACTGGGGTTGAAGTTGGTTGTGTAGAAGTTGTGTTTCGGACATGGCTTTCTATTGGCGGGGGCTGGCTGCGGGTACAGTGGGTGGAAGTCTGAAGCTTATTATAGGAGGGGTCCGGAGTGATGTCATGCTTCATGCCTGGCTGGCTGCCCTGGAACGAGCATGCTACGGACACCATATGGTGGCTTTCCAGAAGTCACAACGTCAACTTCAGGGTTTTCTCATTGCTGGGGACCCGAAGTTACAGCACCCCCCCCCCCCCCCCCCACCACACAGCCTTCTTATCTTCTCCACTGCCATATACTCTCATTCCTGGGGGACCAGACGACACAGCACCCCACACACACCGCCTTCTCCTCATCTTCTCTGCTGCAGTTTACTCTCATTCCTGAGGGACAAGAAATCACAACACCCCCTCACCCAAACAGTTTCCTGCACTGTAGTTTACTCTCATTGCTGCTGTTAGAGGGAAGCGCGAGATGCGGCCGGCAGCGTGCTCAGAACCACTGAGCTTAGACGTCGCTTAGACGCCCATAGCTCAGCGGCCCTCCACAATATTTTTAGTTTCTCATATGGCCCCATGGAAAATATAATTGCTCCACCCCTGCTCTAGGTCCAGGTCATCAATACTCACCCTTCTCAGGCAGAAAGAGAAGGTAGAAGCAAGCACCTGGCATGCCCGAGTTTATAAGACTCTTGAGTGGGTTGACCTATCTCTTTACAGGGCATCTGGAATTGGGAAGCCTTGGGGATCACCTGATCCACGCACCTCTTCCACAAGCCCACACCGTAACTCTGTGGCTGGTGGCACTCACTCCATTGCCAGACTGACGGCCGAGTCGTCATGAATGGAACTGAATGGAACGAGCACTACTGATTGGCTGAGAGTTCCACGGCATGGGAATGAGGAAAAGGTGAGTTTACAAGTGATTCTGTGGGAAACGTACAGCAGAGAGGAACAAAACCCAAGTGAGTCAATATCTTGGATGGTGTTCTGCTTTAAAGAAGACCTACAACTTAATGGCCCACATCCCCTCCCCCACACTGAATTATGGAGGAAAAAACTGTACTGCTGATTTAAGACACCTGGAGCCTTGCACCTTGCCCTGGACTTAAAGCAGACCAAAACCCACTGAACTTGTGAAATACAACTGGCCAAACCCCAGCCAATACTCTCCTATTAGGGTGTAGAACTAGAAATGGAACTGTCCCGGAACACAGATTTATCTGCTGTTCGTCAGTGTGAGATGGCAGGCAATCAGTCATTGCTTAGATGTGGCAATGACATCATAGGGGGAGCATTAAAAATGTGGGTTTTGTTCCTCTTTAATTTATAGTGTCCCATGCTGGATGGGTAGTTCCGGCCATGGATTTGCAGACAAGAGCAGCCAGCAAGAGTCAGGTGTGAACACTGGGGCTCCTAAAAGGGAAAAGTATTGAAGATCCAGACCTAGAGGAACATGAATGTGGTGGAACAAGGGTAAGTATCCCCTTTTTTCCCATATCTGGAGCAAGCCTCTCTACTCTATACTTCCCTCATTCCGGGATCACAGGGTGCCATACTTCAGTATGTAGAAAAGTGCTGCAACATCCTCACTTCCTACTCCCTAGGTGCCCTGCCAGCAGACATGCAGGCCAGCCTTAGTGCCATGAGATCCTGGAAAGAGTATACAGTAGGTCCAGGAAACGGGAGGTGGATAGTTTTTTTTTTTTATATATATATATATTCTTTATTTATTGCATGTTCAAAATATAATGACATACATACAGAAAATGTACATAGAGACAACAATAAAAGATAACCATCAGACTGATACATCATAATAAAGCCTTTCTCCCCCCCCCCTCCTTTCTCTTCTACCCATCTCTATACTTTGGCCCCCATGTGGGGTCACTTTCTCGCTTTTCTTTTTTTGCAACATAAGAGCTTTACTGTTTTTTGATGGTTTCTTGACAGTTCCTTCTGTGCATGCGTACGGCTGTGTGGGACAGCCCACTGGCATACCCCAAGGGTTGTGGCATGACTGGCGTGCGGTCGTGGGGTCGCGGATGGCGGGGCTGGTCGCGGACACCGCGGGGCTCCATGATCCGCACGGTCCTGGACACAGTCAGGACGTAACGTAAACTGCGTTGGTAGTACCGAACGTATGTCCGGTGCCTCTCCATGCTCGCAGTTACTGTGAGAATTGTTAAAACACTGATCTGGTTACCCTGTTGTACTGTAAAATGTATGCTGCTAGCCCATTTCATTTTCTATACACCTCCCCTGCGTGGGATGGCAATACACTGCTGTATGTCTTGCAGATCTGTATCGTTGGAAACTTCAATAAAAATATTGAAACAAAAAAAAAGTTATCAAGTAAGCTTCCAAGTGGTCTTGTTGCTTTGTTTGTTTCGGCGCCAAGTCTTATTATATTTTATTTCTGCGGGGCCAGCCCCCCGCGTACCCCAGGCCAGACTGCCCTAAATCGGGAGAGCCGGGGGGAGCGCGGGCCACCCACGAGGGCCCTCCCCCTCCTTTTCACGAGACCAAGAAGCATCACATGGAAAAGAGGTAAAGCAAAGAAGGGAAAGAAGAATACAGCGAGAACAAGACACATCAAGGCCCAATGTTATTACCCCTACCAATTCGACTAGTGCCTTATAGTCTGACGAGTATGCAAATTCTACCCATCCCGCCCATCTGAGACATTGTGCCTCTAACGTCTCGTTGTGCTCAGCGATAATGCCCTCGAAACTCCTCATCTCTGAGACCATGTTGAGCCAGAGCAGAACACGAGGCAGATCCGAGTGGATAAATAGTTTTGATCCACTAAAAAAAAAAAAACTAGTGGAACAATGCACACTGCCCTGTTTCTCATACAAAAGACCACAATCACCCTGTAATAAACATACCGAGAGGCAAACCGGGCCTGTCTGCATAAAGACATGTGCATGCAGTAGAAATTTACCTGCCAATCATTTCTGGAGTAAGATCGGTCTCCTGCTTGGTGATACTGGTGCTGAAGCCACTTCCCTTTGTCACCCAGTAGGTCTTAACCGTCCTGAAAAGTCAAAAGAGAAACATATATGACTGGTTCCTTCATCTACCTATGGGACTAGTGTATCTCCTCTTCCTTAAGGTTGATATTAGACTAAAAAGGCATAAAGTTGTTTTAAAATGTCCAAAATGTAAGTAAATAATTCAGTCCTCCTGTTTAATAGATGGTGAGTTATCACTAAATCATATGTGCCAATACTGAGTATAATCGCAATTTCTCCACCAAGTGCCCACCACCTAGGTTGTTTACGCTTACCAGATGGCTGAGCCAATCAAGCTTTTCAATTTAGAATCTCAGTCTCTCCTTTCCATGTATTACGGATCTTCTTCAGTTAGGTGGCCTTTTGGCCCTCAAGATTTAGTTTAATACTCCTTAATCTTATAAAATGCGCGCTCACATTTCATAAAATCACATTCAGCATTGATTTAACAGGCAAGGATCTCACCGCTCATCTCTTACACCGCGGCCGCAGGTGTCCCAATGATAATGAAGGGTAGGGGTGTACGGGTCCTCGTGAATGATGAATGCTGGATGTTGTTAGTTGACACAGGCGGCAAGGCGGTTACTACTAACAACATCCAGCATTCATCATTCACGAGGACCCGTACACCCCTACCCTTCATTATCATTGGGACACCTGCGGCCGCGGTGTAAGAGATGAGCGGTGAGATCCTTGCCCGTTAAATCAATGCTGAATGTGATTTTATGAAATATGAGCGCGCATTTTATACGTTTTTTAACAAAGTTTAAATTAAAAGCGATATCACGCTATTTTAGTCTATTTTCTCCTTTCATACGCACATCTGTGAAACACCTTTTGGGAGGCAAGATCACGCATGATTAAGGAGTATTAAACTAAATCTTGAGGGCCAAAAGGCCACCTAACTGAAGAAGATCCGTAATACATGGAAAGGAGAGACTGAGATTCTAAATTGAAAAGCTTGATTGGCTCAGCCATCTGGTAAGCGTAAACAACCTAGGTGGTGGGCACTTGGTGGAGAAATTGCAATTATACTCAGTATTGGCACATATGATTTAGTGATAACTCACCATCTATTAAACAGGAGGACTGAATTATTTACTTACATTTTGGACATTTTAAAACAACTTTATGCCTTTTTAGTCTAATATCAACCTTAAAAAACATCAATTGCTCTGTGTATTATATGTTTATCTTTATTGCTTTGAACTTGTTGGAATAGTGAAGTTCTATACACGTTGAGCACATAGTAGTACATTTGTTTGAAATCAAGATATACATCAACTATCAAAATAATTTAATAGCGCGGGTTTAATATATTCTCTTTATTATCTCCTCTTCCTGACATGCATAAGACTGATGGATGGAGGTCATAAATGATAAATTCAACATATGATGGTGAACATTCCCTTCCTCCATTTGTTCCACTCTATGTTATTTCTCTCTCTGCATTGTACTTAGGGTGAAATAAACCCTCAGGCAGCCACTTCACGGTGCTATTTCTCTTTTGCTTGAATAATGCTTAGGATTATGAAGATAATAGAATATGCCACTATTAATGTATTACTGTGATAAAGATGGCGTCGGGAAGCTGGACAACGCCTTTGAGTGTCCTGCTTTTAGACGTAGCTAACATTCGAGTGTGCTTGTTAGGTAGAACAGACCAATTACTGAGTTAGATATTCAGTTTTTTCCTAATATGATATGTCCCTTTAAGATGACGTACGTAAGTTTTCTATTTTACTATAAATAAAAAGTCAAAGGGAGGAGCGCCAGATGCATCTCCGTGAGATAGTCGAATGCATTTCGATGATCGTGTCCTTCTGTCTTGCGTATTTCTTATCTCCTAGGCTGATTTGAAAGACTGAACCCAGGATTCCCATTAGACGCGCAAGAAGGAGGTTCGCCTGATGGATAGCCATCCTTGACAAGACCGCATCTGAAATACTTGTCACCATTTGCCCCCTTACGCCAACATCAGGGAATTGCATGGCACACACCAGAAGAAGACCTTCCTTTATTTTAATAGGATACACAGTATAAAGGTGCACCTCCTGCTCTCAGAATTCACCAAGGCCAAGTTTTGGACGGAAAAGGGGTGGGAAGTAAATTAGCACCGGCTCCCTACGGCCAGGGCTTGCCTGCCTCCCCTTTAAGGTGGACCAACACCCAGGATTTTGACTATCCTGGGTTTTGGTCCACTTCGGTGGGGCACCCCGATCGGGGGTGCCCCGCTGGGTGAAACCCCCCAGAACGCCCGTAAACACTCACCTCTCCACGCTCCTACGCGGGCGCTCGTCCAATCAGAGAGCTCAGAGCCGCTGTGGTATGCACGTACAAGCGGCGTCCAACCACAGCGGCTCTGAGCGCTGGAGGCCGCGTCTCGCGCTTCCTTCTAACAGGGAGCGCGCCCGCCATTCCCAAACGGCCGGCGCGGGTGCGCGCCCTGCTAGAGGGAAGCACGAGCCGCGGTCGCGGCCCGCTCATGCGCCGTTGGAACAGGGTTAAGGTAAGGTTTGTGGGTGTCCTGGGGGGTTTCACCCCGCAGGACATCCTGATTTCGGATGCCCCGCGGGGAGGGATCTGATCGGCCCGGGAATCTTATAGATTCCCGGGCCGATCCCCCCTGGGTGTTGGTCCACTTTAAGCAGACCAACACAAGACCTAGAGTTTAAAACATTCTAGGTCCGGATGAGTGTCCGGTCATGGATTCTGCAGAGAACTGTGCATTTCCATGGCATCCCCGCTCCCTCCATCTGGCGTGTACCCCCCAGCAGTCCATAAGGTATGGTTCACACTAAGGGGCATCCAGATTTTGGATGCCCCCTAGAGAAGGGCTCTGGTGTTGGTATGCTTTCAGAAACATGTATAAATAATTAATTGAATTTTCATTTTATTATACATCCCACACCAAAAAAAAAAATAATAATAATAGGAGATTGAAAAAGGTAGAAGTTTGTCTTTAAAGAGGAGCAACACACAGGAATTTCACTTTCGCATTTGTCATTCCTCTTTGTGGCAGCATACAGAATGGCCCTGCTGCGTGTATCCCCTCATGTCGCCCCATACACTCATCTTCCTTCAGCTCCCACAGCACAGACTTGGGCGACAGAGTTGACCGAGCTTGACTTGCCCACATCCCCGATATTCTAAGTATGTCACACACCCCGCTTCAAGATATTCATTACCTGTGGGTAGTATGGTCCTGTAGAGGGCTTCTGCAGAGATGATTGGAGGAAAGAAAGCCCCTCCCAGTCCATAAGTACCTGGGACCTCCCACTCATTACCCAGTCTTCATCTCTGCAGACGGCGAGCAAGCAGCAGATGATATCTCCTCCTTGCACAGGGGGACTTTAAGGTAGCCGGGTCTACTCCCGGCCTATATATATTTTTATTTCCGTTCGGACTCTTTATTCCCTTTATTAATATATAGCTATTTAAATGCCTCCCAGTCTTGACTGCTGTCCGAGCGAGGGTATAACAGCACCTCAGGTGCTCAGGAGCTATGCTCCACCGCGAGACCCTATAAAGAGGGTAGGCGGTTATACCGGGTTGGTGACTCCGGTTTGGGATGCCCTGTCCAAGAGTTTAATTTTCCCCTTAAATGGCCTATTCCCCTTTTTTAGTTGTGTGGAGGCCTCTTATTCAGCTTCTGGTGTTTTTCTATGGGGGCGCCTGGAAAATAGATTTATTTGAAATGTTTGTTTAAAATGTTTACTTTTCTGGTATGAATAGTTATAATGTAAACTTGTTGCAATCTTTTTTGCTGACAGACACTGGATTTTTACCTCAGAGCTGAGGGGAGGATTTCTCCCCTCACGCTCTTCAGTGAGGGGGCGGGGCCGGGCCTTCGGTATGAGGCCGCAGCCCGCGCCCTTTAGGAGTTGGAGCTGCTGGGCGGAGCCTTGCAGCACGCGATCCACGCTGGCCACGCCCCCCTGCTGCATCTCCCGCTCTGATCTGTGTTACCTCAGGCAGAGGACACAGTGTATTGGCGCCCAAAGACTCAGTGAGTGGCCCTGCGGCCATTGCTTATCTGTACATATTTGCATATATATATATATGTATATATATAGGTATAATAGATATAGGTTTATATAGGGAGAACCTCTTACTCTCTTTTTCTATGTTTTTCAGGCTGAACTGCCAGGAATTTTTTCAGGTTTCTCCTGGTCCTAGAGTACCTGGGTACTTTTGCTATTTATTACAAAACCTCCCACTTGGACAATATAAGGGCATCCCGGGTTGCTTAATAGCGTAATTCCCTCACTCATAGCGACTATTCAAGTTCACCTTATGGAGGCATCCCAAGATTCCGGGCTCCCCTCGGGACAATCCCGGAAGTGTATGGGTTGTGGGGTATCCCTAACAGGGGATGATTTTTTCCTATGTATATCATGTGCACAGCAGACTATTACACGGCAGTCCGGTCCCCAGGCATCTGGGTCAGTGCAGGCGGCTTCATCCTCTCCCCCTCCCACTTTGACCCGTGCCCCGTGTGAGATTGCCACGGGGGGGCAGTCGCAATCTGACGTGTGTGCCAGGTTGGCCAGTATTGAAAAATTCATTTCCTCCACGGTTGCCAAGAAAGCACCGGCTAAGAGGAAGCATTTATCACCGGTTAATCATTTTGAATATGATGATGACGAGGACGGCCTGGATTGGTCAGATTATTCCCCTCTAGAAGAAGGGGAATTATTTGAGGATTCAGATATTTCTGATGATCAGCAATTTGTTGGTGCTGATTCCGATCGGAGCTCAGGGACTTCCTTGGATACTCCTAATGTTCTGACTCAGATGTTTGAGGTGCTTGCTATCTCGCCTCCGGCGGAGGTTCCTCAACAGCAAGGGGAGTTTTATGACAAATCCAAGCCGCGGTTGGAATTCCCTCACATCAAAAGCATTTTGATAATATTATTTCTAAGGAATGGGAAAGGCCTGCCCGGCTCCCAGGCATTCCCCAAAGTTGGGATAAGAGGTATCCTTTTCCAGTGGATACGGTTAAGCGCTGGGCGTCTCCCCCCGAGGTGGACGCCCCTGTTTTGGGGTTATCCAACTCAGCCGTATTGAGCAACCCTGATTGTTCCTCTCTTAAGGATGGTGAGGATAAACGCATTTACCAGATGGCTTGTCATGGTTTTGCCAGTATTGGGGCAGCAATAAGGCCTGTTTGTGCCTCATCGCTGTTGGCGGTGGCTACTAGAAAGGTGGTCAGGCACTTGTTATCCTCCTCCGGTTTGAATCCGGACAGTGAGGAATTTCGTGAACTAAAACAATGTGAGGTGTTTTTGTCCTTCATGGTGGCCGCTTTGGATGATTCCTTGATGATGAGTAGTAGAGCCTCTGCTCTAATGGTTACTATCAGGCGTTCAATTTGGTTACGCTAGTGGGCGGCTGACTTTGGGTCAAAAAAGTCACTAACAGCTCTTCCCTTTGTTGGGTTACGGCTCTTTGGAGACAAGCTGGATGCCGTGGCCAAGGGGGGGGCAAACTACCTCAACGCAAGAAGCAACGTCGCCCCTTTCGAGGAGCGTCTTCCTTCACTCCTTCCTTTCGGGGATCTAGAGCAGGAAGAGGTTTCGCCTTCCCTTCTACAAGGGGAAATTCCTGGAATAGGGGCAGAGGACGTGCCCGTTCAGGATACATTTGGGGCTCAAAACCCAAACCCGTGGCCAAGCCCGCTCAACAATGAGGGGGCGCCCTCACCCGTGCGGGTGGGGGGACGGATACAGCACTTCTCCCAGGTCTGGAACCGAGAGGTCTCAGACAGGTGGATCAGGGAAGTGGTGTCTTCCGGCTACAAGCTGGAGTTCGAGTCCTACCCTCCCCCGCGTTTCCTCAGGTCTCGGGTGTCCCCGGAGGCACTGGCTGCGCAGCAGCTCCGGGCGGCAGTATCAAGTCTTCTGGAAATGGCAGTCATTTGCCCAGTTCCCTCATTAGACCGGGGTCGGGGTTTTTACTCAAATCTGTTCACGGTCCCCAAAAAGGATGGCTCCGTCCGGCCCATACTGGACCTAAAGATTCTCAACAAGTTCGTCAGACTGCGAAGGTTTCGCATGGAAACGTTGCGCTCGGCTATTCATTCTCTTCGTCAGGGGGACTTCATGACGTCCATAGACATTCAGGACGCTTACCTCCATGTTCCCATTTTTCCCGCACACCAGAGGTTTCTGAGGTTCGCGGTGGAGGATCGGCACTTTCAGTTTGTAGCTCTTCCCTTCAGTCTCACCACAGCTCCAAGAGTTTTCACCAAGGTGCTTGCTGGGGTGATGGCTCTCCTCAGAGCGCAGAGGATTCGCATTGTGCCATATCTGGACGATCTCCTCATCATGGCACCGTCATTCAGCCAGGCAGAATTGGACACCAGGACGGTAATATCCACTCTGGAGAGGTTCGGCTGGGTGATCAACTACCCCAAGTCCTCCCTACACCCGTCCAGGACAGTATCCTTTCTGGGAATGTCTCTGGATACAGATCTGGCCAGAGTTTTCCTTCCTCAGTCCAAGGTTCTTCTGATTCAGGAGTTGGTTCGGTCGCTCATGTCCATGCCTCAACCGTCCATCCGTCTAGGGATGAGACTGGTGGGTTTGATGGTGGCCTCATTTGAGGCGGTTCCCTTTGCTCAGTTTCACACAAGGACACTTCAGCTCCATCTGTTATCGGTCTGGAACAGGTCTCCTCAGGTCTCCTCAGTCGCTGGATCATCTTTTTCAGATGTCTCCCCGGGTTCGCCGCTCGTTTCGGTGGTGGCTGAACTCAACCAACCTACTGAGGGGCAGATCCTTTCGGACTCCTCAGTGGGAGATAGTCACTACGGATGCCAGCCTCTCAGGATGGGGGGGCTTTTGGAAGGATCTGCAAGTTCAGGGTTTGTGGAGTCCCCTGGAAGCTCACGAGTCTATCAATGTTCTGGAATTGAGGGCCATCAGGTTGGTTCTTTGTCATTTGACTCATCAACTGCGAGACTTGCCGGTCCAGGTCAGGTCGGACAATCGGACGGCGGTGGCCTACATCAATCACCAGGGAGGAACCGGCAGCAGGAATGCCCTCAAGGAAGTGTCTCTGATCCTGGACTGGGCAGAGAGACTTGTCCCGTGTATCTCAGCAGTTTACATCCCAGGTGTGGAGAACACGGAGGTGGACTCTCTGAGCAGGATGTCAGCCCGCAAGGGGGAATGGTCTCTCAATCCCAGGGTCTTTCACTCAATTTGTCTCAGGTGGGGGTCACCGGCGGTGGACCTATTTGCCTCCCGTCACAATCACAAACTTCCGGCTTTTGTGTCTCTGGCCAAGGACCCACTGGCTCTCGCGACGGACGCCATGTCCCAGAACTGGAGGGATCTGGGGTTTCTGTTCCTGTTCCCTCCGTTTCCCATGGTGGGCAGAGTAGTGCGCAAGCTTGCTCTGGAGAGAGCAACAGCAATTCTGGTAGCTCCAAGGTGGCCAAGACAGGTCTGGTTCGCAGACGTGGTAAGGTTGGCAGAAGATCAGTTCGTTCTGCCCCTGCTGCCAGATCTGCTCACACAAGGTCATATTCGTTACCCCAATTTACCAACGCTGGCTTTGACGGTGTGGCTGCTGAAACCTCCATCTTGAAGGAGGAAGGTCTTTCTGACGCTGTTATTCAGACTCTCATTCGTGCTAGAAAGAAGTCTTCTTCATCCGTGTACTATAGGACTTGGAGGTCTTATATTGATTGGTGTGAGGCTAGGGCCTTCCCTTGTAGGGAATTCTCTGTTTCTAGAATTTTGGAGTTCTTGCAACATGGTCTGGACTTAGGGCTCCAACTCAGTACTCTGAAGGGGCAGGTGTCTGCCCTGGCGGTATTTTTCCAAAAGTCTTTTGCACTACATCCTTTGGTTAAGACCTTTTTCCAGGGGGTTACGCATGTGCGGCCTCCTAGGAAGCCTTTGATTCCGGTTTGGGATTTGAATTTGGTTCTTTCTGCGCTACAGGGTCCCCCCTTTGAGCCCTTGCATGATAGTCCTTTGTCTTTCCTTACGCATAAGGTGGCATTTTTGGTAGCCATCACTTCAGTTAGACGTGTTTCTGAGTTGGCGGCTCTGTCTATTCAAGCTCCATATTTTGAAAGACATCAGGATAAAGTGGTTTTCCGTTTTAAGACGGACTTTCTTCCTAAGGTGGTTTCGTCCTTTCATTTAAATCAGGATATTATTCTGCCCTCTCTCTGTCCTAACCCCAGCAATGACAAGGAGAGGGCCCTGCATTCTTTGGATGTGGTTCGTGTTGTGAAGTATTATTTGGTGGTAACGTCTGCCTTTCGCAAGACTGATGCATTCTTCGTGGTGCCTTTTGGGCCCAAGAAGGGTCTAGCACCCACAAAGTCTACCATCAGCAGATGGATCCGTCAGGCCATTGTAGGGGCCTATTCTGCTAAGGGGAGAGATCCTCCCTTTCGTGTTACTGCTCATTCTACTCGTGCGGTTGGGGCCTCCTGGGCTTTTCAGCACCAGGCCTCTGTTGAGCAAGTTTGCAAGGCCGCTACCTGGTCTTCTGTTCACACTTTTTCAAAGTTTTACAAGGTTGATGTGCGGGCCTCAGCGGATGCTGTTTTTGGCCGCAAAGTTCTGCAGGCTGCAGTAGTTTGAGTTGTGCTTTATACCTTGTTTTTGGATCCCCACCCTTTATGGACACTGCTATTGGATGTCCCACAGGTAATGAATATCTTGAAGCGGGGTGTGTGACATACTTAGAATAATACCATTTTGTGAATACTCACCTTGTAAAATGGGTATTATAAGTATGTCACACACCCCGCTTCAACCCGCCCTTTGGATTCTGCATCCTTCATATGGTGAACTTTGCGTTGTTATGACTGATATTTGGCTCTTCCTGGTCCTTTACCTTACTGCTTTCTTTATACTGGGTAATGAGTGGGAGGTCCCAGGTACTTATGGACTGGGAGGGGCTTTCTGTCCTCCAATCATCTCTGCAGAAGCCCTCTACAGGACCATACTACCCACAGGTAATGAATATCTTGAAGCGGGGTGTGTGACATACTTATAATACCCATTTTACAAGGTGAGTATTCACAAAATGGTATTTTTCCTGTAGTCTGCTGAGTGCTCCAGTCCTTGGTCTACGTGCATGGCTGGACATGGGAGCGCAGCACAGTTAAAGGGAAGCCTGGGATGCAGCCGCTGGCAGCTACAGCAACCTGGGACAGTCTTTTGGACTCCATGACTGTGACGCTTTATTAAAGAGGAACATCTGAGGCCCAAGTTTCACCCCTTGGGGCATCCCAATTCAATGCCCTGCTGTGTTAACCCCCCCCTCTGCCACAAGCCCCATTTCACTCACCCCCCCTCTCCCACAAGCCCCATTTCACTCACCTTGTCCCGGCTCACCCCTAGCCATGCGCACATCTGCGCCCGGCCTTTCTGAAGGGGTGGCGCAGGCATGCGATGGCTAGGTGGTGAGCGGGGGATGCAGGCAGCGGCACATTTGGCTCCTTTCGGCGCCGCTAGGTTGCTTAGCCATCAGCAGCGCCAAAGGGAGCCAAGTGAAAGCAAACGTGTTCGGCTGAACAGGCCACTCAACCAATCAGTGCGCTCGTTCTCGTCTGAGTCTGCATCGTGGGAGTGACAGGAAGGTGAGTGACCTAGGGGCATACACACAGCGGGGCATCCCAATTCTAGATGCCCCCAATGAGAGGAACAACACCCCGAAAAGTGAAAATCGGGAGTGTTGTTCATCGTTCCTGTGCAGCTTTTCCTGTTTCATATGGGTAAAATATGACATGGCAGAACAGGAGCAACACATCGCCCTCTACTGTCACATCTAGTTATTGCAGGGATAAGATTTCCGCTTGGGTCATGCTAGGTAGGGAGCAGGGGAAATGCTCCAATACCAGGACAGGATGGGTTACAGAGTAGGTTTAACCCCCCCCCCCCTCCACCTTGACTACACCCTGGGGGTGGGGGGAGACTTTAGTCATCAGGTGAATTTAATGTCCCTTTTAGGTGGACTTAAACTGGCCCCTCTCTAAGGCTACAGGGCCAGTTGATTCCCTGTCCCTGGAACATTCTGAACTATGTGAAACCCCCGGTTCGCCCCCAAATTCTTAGTTTCTTTCCACCGAGCCCGTGGTGCATATGTGGCCATCACCTGCATCCTCTCTCGACTGTGCGCGGCCACAACCGCCACAACAGAATGGCTGCGCTTGGTTGCGCACAGCCAAAGGATGCGAGTGATGGCGCGCATCACCATTGTATGCAGCTGGGATTCCATTCCGCCTCTCCAGCCATATATTAATATGCGCGGCCAGAGAAGCTGATTGGACAAGCGGCCATTGGACTTCTGGTAAGAGCAGCGGGATTTCACACAAACCAGGGTAGTGAAAATCCCGGGTTTTGGTCCACTTTAAAGAGGATGCTTTGGAATTGCGATCCTGATTTGTGTATATCCGCAAATAATTCTGGTTTCTGTGGAAATCCATGGATGTCACCAGCAGCCCAG
Source organism: Gastrophryne carolinensis (assembly GCA_027917425.1). Classification (NCBI taxonomy): domain Eukaryota; kingdom Metazoa; phylum Chordata; class Amphibia; order Anura; family Microhylidae; genus Gastrophryne; species Gastrophryne carolinensis. The sequence continues at coordinate 417,697,820 of CM051238.1, read as the reverse complement.
ACAGAAAGCCCATTTTCTTTTGTATGGAGTGTAAGGGTATACGAGGGCGCCTAATGACATGTTTCCATGGCGATGCCACTTACACTTCGTTAAGCAGTTTGCGCTTCTTCAGCTCATTTCGATCCTTTTCATTCACGGCGTCTGTCTTTCCATGTTGGATCAGCAGCAGCTTCTCCTTGGTCGTGTCCTCCACTGAATCCACCTATTGAGACACGCGTCAGGGGAAATACACACTTTCCACCTATTGCTGGAGCAGGTTACAGGGATGAGGGGAGTATAATCTATTAGACCAGTCTGGACAATCAGGGTGCCAACTCATAATTCAGGAAAGTGGTGTGTTGGAGCAGAGCAGTGGAGTGCAGGGGAACATGGAGTAAACTCCATCATCAGGCTTTAAGGCTGCAGCTTTATTCAGTCGGATTTAAATTTATTGATAAGCCCTAGTGAATGACATAGTCACGGCAAACTGCTTTGACTGGACGAAAGCCTGCACATATAGGCAGTGTGGCATCCCCCCTCCTCCCATTCACCATATAGGCAGTGTGGCATCCCCCCTCCCATTCCCCATATAGGCAGTGTGGCATCCCCCCTCCCATTCCCATATAGGCAGTGTGGCATTCCCCCATATAGGCAGTGTGGCATTCCCCCTCCCATTCCCCCATATAGGCAGTGTGGCATCCCCCCTCCCATTCCCCATATAGGCAGTGTGGCATCCCCCTCCCATTCCCCATATAGGCAGTGTGGCATTCCCCCATATAGGCAGTGTGGCATCCCCCCTCCCATTCCCCATATAGGCAGTGTGGCATCCCCCCTCCTATTCCCCATATAGGCAGTGTGGCATCCCCCCTCCCATTCCCACCATATAGGCAGTGTGGCATTCCCCCTCCCATTCCCACCATATAGGCAGTGTGACATCCCCCCTCCAATTCCCCCCATATAGGCAGTGTGGCATCCCCCCTCCCATTCCCACCATATAGGCAGTGTGGCACCCCCCTCCCATTCCCACCATATAGGCAGTGTGGCACCCCCCCTCCCATTCCCACCATATAGACAGTGTGACATCCCCCCTCCAATTCCCCCCATATAGGCAGTGTGGCATCCCCCCTCCCATTCCCACCATATAGACAGTGTGACATCCCCCCTCCAATTCCCCCCATATAGGCAGTGTGGCATCCCCCCTCCTATTCCCCATATAGGCAGTGTGGCATCCCCCCTCCCATTCCCACCATATAGGCAGTGTGACATCCCCCCTCCAATTCCCCCCATATAGGCAGTGTGGCATCCCCCCTCCTATTCCCCATATAGGCAGTGTGGCATCCCCCCTCCCATTCCCACCATATAGGCAGTGTGGCACCCCCCCTCCCATTCCCACCATATAGACAGTGTGACATCCCCCCTCCAATTCCCCCCATATAGGCAGTGTGGCATCCCCCCTCCCATTCCCACCATATAGACAGTGTGACATCCCCCCTCCAATTCCCCCCATATAGGCAGTGTGGCATCCCCCCTCCCATTCCCCATATAGGCAGTGTAGCATCCCCCCTCCCATTCCCACCATATAGGCAGTGTGGCACCCCCCCTCCCATTCCCACCATATAGGCAGTGTGGCATCCCCCCTCCTATTCCCCATATAGGCAGTGTGGCATTCCCCCTCCCATTCCCACCATATAGGCAGTGTGACATCCCCCCTCCAATTCCCCCCATATAGGCAGTGTGGCATCCCCCCTCCTATTCCCCATATAGGCAGTGTGGCATCCCCCCTCCCATTCCCACCATATAGGCAGTGTGGCACCCCCCCTCCCATTCCCACCATATAGACAGTGTGACATCCCCCCTCCAATTCCCCCCATATAGGCAGTGTGGCATCCCCCCTCCCATTCCCACCATATAGACAGTGTGACATCCCCCCTCCAATTCCCCCCATATAGGCAGTGTGGCATCCCCCCTCCCATTCACCATATAGGCAGTGTGTCATTCCCCCCCCCCCCATTCCCCATATAGACAGTATGGCATCCCCCCTATTCCCATAGGCACTGTGGCATTTCCCCTAAACTCACCGCTGATGCCTCTTACAGCGGGGGAACACACAAGCAGCCAGCTCCATGAATCGGGTGTGCATGGCTTGCACTGTGTTGGCGCAGGCCACACCCACCCGCTCTATGGAGCCGGCCGCTTGTGTGTTCCCCAGCTGCGGGCTCCGTTCCCCTCCCTGCCATCGCTGTCTTTTCTGGCAGCGACAGAAAGCGCACGTCACTCCTCCGCCTTCTGCCCACCAGTTGCAGCCTCTTCCTGCCAGGGCACACGTGCACACCCGGGTCAGTGCAGCGGGTGTGTGTGGCCTGCACTGACCGGGGTAATCGTGTGTGCCCTGGCAGGAAGAGGCTGCAGCTGGAGGGCAAAAGAAAATAGAGGAGCGGCGGGTGCTGTCTCTGCCCCTGCCGGAAAAGACAGCATTAGCATGGACGGGGACTCAGCCCGCCGCTCCTCTATCTTCTTCTGGCCTCCCGCAGTGTGGCATGCAGCCCCGAGTGAGTTAGTAAGTTTACTTTTTTTATTTTTTTTTTTACATTCGCCCGATAAGACGCAAAAAGACGGAAAAATAAGTGTGTCTTATAGGGGCCTTATTCATGAAGGGATAGCGCCAGGTAGTGCCTGTAAAGCGGCAGGTGAACGCCGGACACGGCACGCAATTACACATTTATGAAGCTGAATCTGGTGATTTTAAAAATAAACTCAAAACTCCTGACATGTATCCTGGGCAAGAAAATGACATTTTTCTAAAATTTGGGGGATTAATAATATTTCTATGCAGAATTGTCCTTACATGTCTGGTATTAATTGTTCATGTTACAATGTAATGATGTAATTCCATATGTTTTCACTTTGTTACTAGTGGATACATGTTCATAAACAGACTTTAATCACACAGCCTCTGGCGCTATGGGCTACAACTACATGATTTTGAGCGCCGGCGATGTTTGAGGCGGTTTTTTTTTATGAATGTGGTGCGAGTAAAACGCACTGAGCTGGAGCTACCAATCGGTCCTATACAGCGTAGTACTGCGACTGACACATCATATTCATCAATGCCGGACAGCGTCTGAGATGTTCTGAAACAATGATCCATGGCCGAGCACAGAGACTACTAGCGGGCGCTCTGAAATCCGCTCTACAGACGCTCATCTGTCGCTACGTGGCTTTGTAATGAATAAGCCTGCCCATCTATAAAAGCTAGATTTTTCCCACGATGCCACCTAACATCAACATCAAGTGTAAGGAATACAGTACATAGGAGCATTAAAAAAAAAAAAATTAGTGACTTACCGCCCGAAAGACACGAGGACCACCCTGCGCTGCCTTGTCCAATCGAATCCAGCGACTGGACATGGCCTTGCTGAATCCAATCTTGGCTATCGGCAGTTTCTAAAAAGAAGCAAGAATAGGTGAAATGAACCCTCCTGAACAGGCACCCAATCAAAGAGCAATCGGGTAGTGACTTTATTGATTTTATGTGAGCTAAACAATTCCTATCCTATAAACTCAACCAGCCGCAGATGCAGATTACCATTACAAAATCAAAAAGTACTCACCTGGTCAGCCCTGGATATCTTCCACCTTAGAGCAGCGCTACCAGCACCGACTGGGTAAGACTAGCTTTTATTTCTTTATGTAAGCTTGGGAGAGGCATGGGAAGGGTTTTTCTTTTATTTTGGAATTCCTTTATTCCAGCGGCGTCCAGCTTTCCAGCAAGGGTGCCACCAGGGCTCTGATCACAGTTGGAAGAGGTGGGCAGAAGGCAGGACGATGCTGCCACATCGAGAGGTGGGGCGAAAAATAATGGAAGCAACAGACGGCCTTTAAAGTGGACCAACACCCACCGCTGATCGGCCCAGGAATCTATAAGATTTCCGGGCCGATCAGCTCCCTGCCTGCAGGGCACCCCGATCGGTGAAACCCCCCAGGACGCCCGCAAATCCTACCTGTTCCTCGTTCCAACGGCGCATGCGCGGGCCACCGCCTCTCGCACATCCCTCTAGCAGGGCGTGCACCCGCGCCGGCCGTTTGTGAATGGCGGGCGCGCTCCCTGTAAGAGGGACATGCGAGAGGTGGCGGCGGGCGCTCTCACCTTGTCCGTCGGCGGTGATTGGTGAAGAGAGTCACGTGGGACCGGGGTCAGGTGAGTTTTTGGGGCTTTCAGGGGGGTTTCACACAGCAGGGTACCCCCCCATCAGGGTGCCCCGCGGAAGTGGACCAACACCCAGGATAGTGAAAATCCTGGGTGTTGGTCCACTTTAAAAGCCAACTCCAACCAGAAGGCATTTTATAGATTAAAGCACATAAGTAGATGAAAAGCCAGAAATGGGTCCACCACTCATCCACTTCTTTTCCATTCTATTTCTCTCATTCTGTCATTTCTTCTATTTCTTTGTAATTTCTGCCGTTTCTTACATTCCTTCTATTTCATTCATTTAGTCATTTCATCATTTCTTCCATACTGTCATTTCTGAGGATAGAATACGAAATACGAAAGTTACAGCAGTCAAGTAAATCGATACCCAACGTTTCAGACCCGGGTGGGTCTTTTCTCAGGGAAATTAAAACAGGTCTGAAACGTGGAATATCGATCTCATTGACTGCTGTAACATATTTCATCTTTATGAACTTTTGATCGCTCTTCTGGTTGTTTGATGTTTTAAAGTGGACCAAAACCCAGGATTTGACTATCCTGGGTTTGGGGGGTGCCCCGCTGTGTGAAACCCCTCAAGTCAAGTGTGAAACTCACCTCTTCCTGGTCCTACGACACATGCGTGGCCAATCAGCACGCACAGATCCGTTCGAGCCCCTTCATCCAGGAGCTAGTCTAATACGAGCAGATCAAATCGCACTGGTGGCCGAAACCCCCCAGCTACCCTGTAACAGGGAGCGTGCCTGTGCCGGCCATTCACAAACGCCTACTAATGGGATAGCAAGGGTACGGCCACAGCTCGTGCATGCGCCGTTGGACCGGGAAAGAAGAATCTTATAGATTTCAGGGCCGATGGGGTGTGGGTTTTGGTCCTCTTCAAAGTGGACCAAAACCCACATTAATAGGCCCAGGAATCTATAAGATTGTGAGCAAACCCCCCCCCCCCCCCCAGGTCGCCCCATACACTTACCTTGCTTCCCGGGCCCACAGAGCATGCGCGCGCCACATCTCCGCTATCCATCGAGCAGGGTGCTTGCCCGCACCAAGCATTGGCACACTCCCTGTTAGAGGGAAGTGGGAGATTCGGCCACCAGCGCACTCATATCCGCTCACCTTAGATGAAGCAACAAAAGACTGAAGTAATGCACAGCTAATCAGATATATATATATATATGGGTGCAGGCCTCAAAGGCACCCAGGTACACAGTACCACCTTATGAATATGCAAAAATGGTGAGCTAGCCAGCACAAGCTCAAACAAAGCACCCTATAAATGAGGCCGCACAAACCAGAATGAATATAAAATAATTTGTATATTTAATATCAAGTGAGTACCATTACAGCGAAGACAACACTATACAAACACACATAAACAGACCATTTTTAAAAAACATGAAAGACAGCACCCTCTGGTGGCAAACCTTGTTATGACTCTGAGCAATTTATGACTATTATTATAACTCTACACAATTTATAAGTACTGCCTGTCTAAAAGATATATATATATATTAAATGGGGACAACTTCAATACATGGTATGTGACCAATTCATAATAGTGGATAAATAAATACAATTATATACATGGTGATAAAAATAAAGTGTATATGCAAAAGAAAGAGAAAGGGAGAAACTTTAATAACCATGCAAGTATACTTGCATCCTGAGGAAGTGGGCGGGGCTACGCCCACGCAACGCGTCGATGCTGATACTACCCCTCGGTGGCACCCGAGACTTCATTATGGTGATATGAGATATACTTATCTATGCCTGGTTCTCATTTTCATTGTATATATTTTTAAATGGGATTAGGATTAGTATTATCAGTAGGACTACTTACATACGATATATTTGCACAGATTGGTCTTTTTTGTCTAGATAGTCTATAGCACATTGCACTTTCTTGTCAGGGCTAATTTTTTGGCACAAACTAGTCATAGCACATTGCACTTTCCCTTGTTAAATATCGGGCCACTTATAAACTTGGTTTTTATATACTTACATAGGATGTTTTGATTCATGTGGAGTTTTGTGGTTATTAAAGTTTCTCCCTTTCTCTATTTTTATCACCATGTATATAATTGTATTTTATTTATCCACTATTATGAATTGGTCACATACCATGTATTGAAGTTGTCCCCATTTATTAATATATATATATATATATATATATATATATATCTTTTAGACAGGCAGTACTTATAAATTGTGTAGAGTTATAATAATAGTCATAACAAGGTTTGCCACCAGAGGGTGCTGTCTTTCATGTTTTTTAAAAATGGTCTGTTTATGTGTGTTTGTATAGTGTTGTCTTCGCTGTAATGGTACTCACTTGATATTAAATATACAAATTATTTTATATTCATTCTGGTTTGTGCGGCCTCATTTATAGGGTGCTTTGTTTGAGCTTGTGCTGGCTAGCTCACCATTTTTGCACCTTAGATGAAGGCTTAGACAATGCAACGTCCGTGGCTCTAATTGGACGAGAAGCTTCGCATGCACTGTAGGACCAGGAATAGGTGAGTTAACTTTGGCGATCTGGGGGGTTTCACAAAACGGGGCGCCAGTGCCCCGGGGGAAAGGACTAAATCCAAGGATAGTCAAAATCCTGGGTTTTGATCCACTTTAAGCTTTGGAGCATCGACACAACAACACTACAGGGCTCAGGGACAATTAATCCCTCCTCCGCCTGATGGCAGGAGCACCAAAAATCAAGGCAACAAATGTAATACACAATAATACAAACATTTTTATTGGAGTAACCCAACAACAAACACTTGACAAGACCAACAAATTAAAAACACTGCGCCTCCCCCAATGCTTCCAGTGCTGACAACAATACAGCAAACATTAATGGCTGGGAAACTCCCTGATGTTAAGCGTGTGGGGACTACAATAACTCTAGAATATTTTTTTTGTGCCGGCACAAAGAATCACAACCTAATATTAGAAAACTATCTGACCACAGTAACAAACAATCATAAAGTGACAGTGCATAAGTAACAAAATGTGATAACCATTCATCCAAACGAAGCGGCACGGGTGGCCGCGTACATAGGTGTCCCACCTGCTAGTCCCCTGCTCCATATTACGTGCTGTGGACCTCGTTGCCAGGCTCTTGGTTTTTATACCTTTCTCATATACACTTATTCACTGTTTGATATTGTAGTTCATGTTATTGATTTTGCACTCACAGGTGTCTATGACCAATTGGTTCTAAGTATGTATACATATATGCTGCTATACTGCACATCATGTATCTTTATTAATGGTTACCTTTTTATTAATTGAATCATTTTATTCTTACCAACATAGTTGTATATTCAATCCTTGATCTTTTATGCACCTTTGGATGAATTGTCATCACAGCACATGCACAGGCCACCAGCCAATCAACAGCTCACGTTCCATTCAGCTTTGCTCTGATGTCAGAGCGGCATAGTAAAGATGAATGGAGTGTGAGCCACCGGCCACTCCTTTGCTCCAGCCATTCAGGAAAACCTGATGGGGGGGTACCCAAACCAGCAAAGGGAAGCCAGGGATGCGACTGTGTATTTCACACAGCCCCAGGGACAGGGAGTTGGCCAGCCCTGGTGTCTTTTACACACACACAAAGCCAGCAAAACACATGATATTTCCAAAGGCTGCCTGGCACAGGTATGCCAGTTATGGATGGAGGTCAGAATCAATAATATGATGATATATATGTGAACATCCCCTCTCTCTGCATTGTCAGCTTTAGTGGCTAATAAAGGTGAAATAAACCCTCAGTAAGCCACTTCTCTCTGCACCGATTCTTTCCTTTTGCTTGAACTGAAATGAGTGTAATATAAAGTAAGAGCATATTTTTGGTGGTGGGATAGCGCACGAAAAGATTGAGAAGTCACTTTATTGATTTGAAGATTATTTGGAGGAACCTTAAAGTGGACCAACACCCAGGATTTTGACTATCCTGGGTGTTGGTCCACTTAGGTGGGGCACCCCGATCAGGGTGCTCCGATGTGTGAAACCCCCCCGATCGCCGCAAAAACTCACCTCTCCCCGCTCCCACGTGACCTCGTCCGGCCAATGACAGCGCTCAGAGCCGCTCTGGTATGCGCGTCCAAAGCCGCTTGGACGCGCATACCAGAGCGCGGTCATTGGCTGCGTCTCTCGCTTCCCTCTAACAGGGAGCGCGCCTGCGCCGGCCATTCACAAGACGGCCGGCGCGGGAGCGCGCCCTGCTAGAGGGAAGCGAGAGACGCGGCCGCGTCTCGCGCATGCGCCGTTGGATCGCCGGTAAGGTAAGGATTGTGGGCCTCCTGGGGGGTTCCTCCCCGCGGGACATCCCGATTTCGGATGCCCCGCGGGGAGGGATCTGATCGGTCATGGAATCTTATAGATTCCCGGGCCGATCCCCCCTGGGTGTTGGTCCACTTTAAAGAGGACTTACACTGGAATTCACTTATAGCTCTGTGCTTTTTATGTATTGTTTGTATTGTCGGCCTATTAGCGAGATATAGGTATTGCACATGTAGCTTTTTTCTAATTTAGCACTGGATTGAATTTAAACACTTTACATAAATTTGGTAGCGCTGTATTTTTTTTATCTATATTTTTCTAATATAAAGTTAATGAAGCACGCTGCTATTACCACATTACTGTGATAAAGATGGCGTCGATAAGATGGACAACGCCTTTTCCAGTCACCTCCTTTTTAGACGTAGATAACATTCCAACCTGCTCATTAGGTAGAACAGACCAATTACTGAGCCAGGTATTTCAGTTTTTTTCTAATATGATGCTATGTCTCTCTAGATGCAACAAGAAAAACCAAAAGATAGAATTCCAAAAAAATTGGGCACTCCACCAGGAAAAATTCTCAAAGACTATTTTATTCTAAGCACAAAGGTTAAAAACTTCATACAATACAAACACAAAACAAAGTTAAAACCAATTTCACCCCTGGATGATATAAAGTACTAATTAAATATCAATTACTCACACACATTATCAAAGTCATATGTTACAAAAGAATAAATCTGCGGATATAGGTTGCTCTTAAAGTGGACCAACACAGAGGATTTTGACTATCCTGGGTCTTGGTCCACTTCGGTAGGGCACCCCCGATCGGGGTGCCCCGCTGTGTGAAACCCCCCCCGATCACCCGGAAAACTCACCTCTCCCCGCTCCCAGCGCGGACGGACAAGCGATCTGACAGCAATGGACAAGCGGATCCTCCGCCGCCTCCCGCGCGTCACTCTTGATGCGCGTGCGCCGGCCATTCACAGACAGCCGGCGCGGGCGCACGCACGTCTCGAGGGGCGAGAGGGAGGCCGAAGACAAGGTAAGGTGATTTGGGGTGTTTGTGGGGGGTTTCACCCCGCGGGACATCCCGATCTGGGTTGTCCTGCGGGGAGGGAGGAGATCGGCCCGGGAATCTTATAGATTCCAGGGCAGATCACGGGAGGGTGATGGTCCACTTTAAAGTGGACCAACACCCAGGATTTTGACTATACTGGGTGTTGGTCCACTTAGGTGGGGCACCCCGATCGGGGATGCCCCGCTGTGTGAAACCCCCCCCGATCGCCGCAAAAACTCACCTCTCCCCACTCCCACGTGACCTCGTCCGGCCAATGACAGCGCTCAGAGCCGCTCTGGTATGCACGTCCAAAGCCGCTTGGACGCGCATACCAGAGCGCTGTCATTGGCTGTGTCTCTCGCTTCCCTCTAACAGGGAGCGCGCCTGCGCCGGCCATTCACAAAACGGCCGGCGCGGGAGCGCGCCCTGCTAGAGGGAAGCGAGAGACGCGGGCGCGTCTCGCGCATGCGCCGTTGGATCGCCAGTAAGGTAAGGATTGTGGGCCTCCTGGGGGGTTCCTCCCCGCGGGACATCCCGATTTCGGATGCCCCGCGGGGAGAGATCTGATCGGTCCGGGAATCTTATAGATTCCTGGGCCGATCCCCCCTGGGTGTTGGTCCACTTTAAAATAACCTGTAACTAATACATAAAGATTCAAGAGAAGACTCCTGCCCCCTGCTGGTGTAATACTAAAACTAACTCAATTCATAATAATCTAACCTACAACAATACATCTATACACAAACGTGTAAAAAGAACTCCCCCAACAGACATAGTTAAATAAAGTGCATGGTGTGTCTCTCTAGATGACGTGTGTAAGTTTTCTATTTCACTATAAATAAAATCAGCAAAGGGAGGAGGATCTCTGTGAGATAGTGGAACGCATTCCAATGACGGTGTCCTTCTGTCTCGCGTATTTATGATCTCCTAGGCTGAACGAAACCCAGGACCCCTGCTAAACGGGCATAAAAGAGGGGGTCTGCCTGACGGATACCAGAGCATTACCATGTATGTGCCAAGGAAGCATAGAGCAAGGGTAGAAACTGGTGACTCAGTTTTACACAGGGGCATCGCAAATCGGGATGCCCCTCCGGAGGCTTTTCATCTGCCCCCAGAGTCTTTTCGATTCTGGAGCCAGGTTGGCGGAATTTTGTTTAGCTGTAATCGCCATCAGTCAGCTGACCTTTATTGTACTAGACCGAAAGGGACACTACTCCTAATTATCTATGAAAAGAAATTCCTCCACAAATTAAGCGGCACCACTATTTATATTAAAGGATATATACAACTTTATTGAAAAATCTATTTATATTACACCATTGGGACACATTAAAATCATTAAAAAACACATAACAATTACAGAGGAGGAGGAGGAGGGGGGAGCAAAAGAAATGGGGACACTGAGATGTAAAGACCAGCGGCTAATTTTTCTGCTTCAAATAATTAATTATAGTAATAATCAAGGCTCTTGTCTGTTTGTCAGATACAATACATTACTACAAATCCAGAAGTGCAATATACATAATAATATAGCCAAAGGAAGATGGAAGGTCCCACTCCTTCCCAAACACCCCTATAAAATCAGGCACCACTATTAAACCGGACCTTCAGCGTGATTTAATGAAAAGCCCAAACTCTTAAAAAACGGTTCCCCAGCATCTAAAATTAATATATTTTACATTTTTAGTCACTAACTTATTATTCTTTCCCCCACTGGGCTGCAACTCTGTTCAGGAATTTAGGATACGGGCGCTGCCATCTTGACTCAGAAGCATCACACTTAACTGAGGAGAGGAGAGTGGGATAAGGTACAGGGGGGCAGGTTATAGCTGTGCTTTGCTCAGACAGAGCAGAGCTGGGGTCAGGGAAAGGTCAGCAGCCCCAGAATGCAGAGAAGCACAGTCACTTCCTGTTTGCAGGCACTTCCTGTTTGCAGGCTGCCTGATAAAATGGCGGCTTCCATAAGCCACCATCTTGGATGTTTAAAGGCTCATAACATGCAGTAGATGCAGGTAGGATGATTTTTAATGTGAGCAATCTGTATGTACAGTGTGGGGGAAACATATTAAGATAGACTCTTATTCAGAGTGAAGGTCCGCTTTAAATACTTTGTCAAATAAACTACATTTATTTATTTTACAGTATCATCATTATGACTACACACAAAAGACATCCAAGACAAGAACAATGTCTATCAGGAAGGGAAAAAAAACACATGTAAGGGACAGAGAGCAAGTGGCAAATACAATTGATATAAGCAATATTCAATCCATACTAAACTGGCAGGTATACAAAATTTGTAAAGTGCTCTAGTGCAGAACCATCATCATCAAAACATCATCATATCATATGCCAACATTAGTAAAAGTGCAAGTGCAAAACCTAAATCTCCTAAATATCCTAATGTCTACCCTAACTAAAAAAAAATTGTGAAATGTACTACCAGAACCAGCCAGGGGGAGTATTGAGATGAGACCCCCCACACAATGAGACCAATAAGAACCAAATCACTTACATGTAATAACGACCACCAGCCCACTGCCCCCACGTCTACACGTTCCGTGACGTACCCAACGTCACTTCCTCAGGACATACATAATATATTTGGCAGTGAGGTGTGGGCGGCACTGCTGCGGCTCTGCTTTTAACACGTGAGATCTCTATGTTATATGGTGTATGTCTGTATTGTTCCCCATCCTGGCTGCTCCTCTTTAAAGTGGACCAACACCCAGGATTTTGACTATCCTGGGTCTTGGTCCACTTCGGTGGGGCACCCCCGATCGGGGTGCCCCGCTGTGTGAAACCCCCCCGATCACCCAAAAAACTCACCTCTCCCCGCGCCGACGGACAAGAGATTTGACAGCCGCGGACAAGCGGCTCCTCCGCCGCTGCCTCCCGCGGGTCACTCTTGACGCGCGCGCCCGCGCCGGCCATTCACAGACGGCCGGCGCGGGCACGTCTAGAGGGGCGCGAGGGAGGCGGCGGCCGCCGCCGAAGACAAGGTAAGGGAATTTGGGGTGTTTGGGGGGGTTTCACCCCGCGGGACATCCCGATCTCGGATGTCCCGCGGGGAGGGAGGTGATCGGCCTGGGAATCTTATAGCTTCCCGGGCCGATCACGGGAGGGTGATGGTCCACTTTAACAATGCTCATGTTTATATATATATATTATTATGAGGCACATTGCACCTTATTAGGATTATTATTGGACAGATTTATTTATATATGGTTAGGGTTCATGCTCACTTATAGGGTTTGGGTTAATTAAGAGTTAGATCTATTGTATATTGCACTTCTGGATTTGTAGTAATGCATTGTATTGCCAGCCATACAAACAGACAAGAGCCTTGATTATTACTATAATTAATTATTTGAAGGAGAAAAATTAGCCGCTGGTCTTTACATCTCAGTGTCCCCATTTCTTTTGCTCCCCCCTCCTCCTCCTCCTCTGTAATGATTGTTATGTGTTTTTAAATGATTTTAATGTGTCCCAATGGTGTAATATAAATAGATTTTTCAATAAAGTTGTATATATCCTTTAATATAAATGGTGGTGCCGCTTAATTTGTGGAGGTGTTTCTGTGGGGATTGTGGGATTATGGCAATAACTGGTGGCGTTTTGCATATCACCTCTTAGCGCAGCACACTTATAAGTTATACGGATTCTGTCGGTGCGGTCTGTTGCTTTTTGTGATCTATGAAAAGAAAAATAACTCCTTGGTGGGTGCACCATGAATTCCAAAGAATCAAGTATAAAAGACAAAACAAACACGGGGAGGCTGATTCATTAATAGCGACAGATAGCGACTGTTCAGCGACTGTAGCGGTATTTTGACAGCGACCGCTAGTAGTCGCTGTGCTTGGCCATTGTTCGGTGGATGATAGCGACTCAGTCGGTGTGCCGTAATGTTGAATACAAGATGCCGAGTCGCTATTTGATAGGTTCGCTGTTGTATGGGAGCGCATGATAGCAACTGGACATAGCGACCGGCACCCACCATATTCATTAAAAAAAATCAGCCTTAAAAATTCCTAGCGCTGTGAAATGCATGTTTAAATCCCAGAGCGCTGGAGGCGATGTGTTAAAAGCAGTTTTTTAACCCCCTAACCACCCAAAAAAAAATGGAATGATTTTGAAATAATATTCAAACCTGAATAGTTTAAAATCAGACCTGTAATATCAATTCTGCCAAAAAAAAAAAAAAAATTTTTAAAAATCCCCAAAAAATACATTTTCAAAGGAAGAAGTGTTCACAGATTTTTTTTTTTTTTTTGAAATTTGAAAAAAAAAATATATTAAAAAATATTAATTAAAATACATTCTGCCATTGAAATGCATTGGAGAGCGCCAGGTAGCGAGAGGTCATACCTGTCGCTGTTCAAGGATGTTCGCTGGCGCTGTGGGATGAGGCTGGGATAATGATGAATGAGTTGCTAGGTGGCGCTATCTCAATTGCTAAGCAGTATCGGCTTGATAAATGTGTGATTGTGGAGGGGAGCCGGCGTTCTAGTTGCGGTACCTGGCTTTACCCAGTCGCTATCTGTCGCTATTCCTTGATAAATAAGGCCCATAGAATCCACAAAAGCTACTGGGCACTCCACCAGGTATATAAAATACAATCAAATTATTGTTGCTCTATCTCAATCTAAAACCACAAAAGCACACAAAACTCATTAAAAACATCAATAGAGGGCTGAGATGTATAACCTTCATTGTCCTTGTCGTGTAACGATAAGCTGTATGTGTACCATTATTATTGAAAAGCAAAAATAAAGAATACTAAAAAAATAAATAAAAAATAGATAGCCTCCAGGTATCGTAACAATATCTGGCTTGTTGAATATATATTTACTGTATATCATCATTGCTTGTGTTTCCTGCCAATAAGATCATTATTAAGAGTTCATGAGCACCTATGAAGGCCATTTATAACATGGTTTAATCTTACATGTATATTATGATTCATTGTTACGATACCTGGAGGCTATCGATTTACCGTATATACTCGAGTATAAGCCGAGTTTTTCAGCCCCAACTCGAGTCAGTGGCCGCTCTCACACACACTGACACTTACTGGCTGTTGCGCGCAGGTTGGTGGGAGGCGTCCATTGTTTCTATTGGACGCCGACCACATGGGGCACGCCCACCAACCAGGAAGTTCCTGCGCGCGTTTGTGAGAGCGGCGGTGGCAGAGGGAACGGAGGTGGCCAGCGCGCAACAACAGGTAAGTGTGGGGGGGACCACTGGGTTTTTTTTATTTTTAATTGTTGTTAACTGTTAATGATGCCAAGTGAGCACACATATGATATCCAGGGCCAACCTGAGGAGAAGAAAAGATGGGAAAAAAGAGTAATACTTCCAGAAGTTGGAACAAGAGATGGACAGAATATGGAAAAGAGAATTTAAAAAGTAGTAAAGTAGTAAAGAGTGAATTTAGAAAAGGGAGAGAGGGGTAATGAGGAAACATGAAGGAATAGAAGATGACAGGAACCTATGTGACGGCTTGGCCCCTAGTTTGAATTAGGCCCCAGCGCAAACCAGCCTGGGGGGGGGGAGGCAGGCACTCTCATTTATAAGCAACACCAGCAGTAATAGTGTGGCAACCTGCATGTCTCAGGTCAGAGTGGCCATTATTAGGGCCACCTAGCCGGGCCCCCTTTTCATCCCTTGGACCCCTATACCTGAGTCCCTAATGGCTGCTGTCATCACATCCACAGCCTGCATTTCCCACCCTTGGCTTATACTCGAGTCAATAACTTTTTTTTTCCAGTTTTTTGTGGTAAAATTAGGTGCCTCGGCTTATATTCAGGTCGACTTATACTCGAGTATATACGGTATGTTTTTCATGAGTTTTGTGTGCTTTTGTGGTTTTAGATTGAGATATAATGGATTGTATTTTCTATACCTGGTGGGGTGCCCAATAGCTTTGGTGGATTCTATGTGTTTGTTTTGTCTTTTATACATCCTCCTGCTGCCAGCGTGCCCCCGACCAGCTCCACAGCATTATGGGCAACGATAACTAAGAAGCGTCTCGGCAGCGGATGGTCTTGTGGTGCGCCGTTCTATTCAGTCACTGAGAGAGACCATCACTGATGATCAAACATAGGTGTAGGTCTGCTTTAATGTCCGACTTCAACCAATATAAAGTGCTGACAGTTCAGAAACCAGCCTAATAAAAGCGTATTCTGCGGCTGAGCAATGACAGATGTTGTAGGAGATTGCAGCCGGGGACTCACCATGAGCTCGCTCTGCGCCAGGCCCTCCTTAGGTAAGCTGTAATACACCCGGACCTCCTGGCTGCCCTCCCGGGCAATCTCCTGCCCCTCTGCACTCAGCTCCCACTTCTTGCTGCATCGCTGCTCTGCCTCGATGATCTGGGGAAACAAAGGAAACATGGCAAATAGGACTCAGATAAACATGTGAAAGGGGCAACTATGTCTTCCATTCTGTCCTTCTATTTCTTTCATTCTTCTGTCATTTCTCTCTATTTCTGGGGGGTAGGTAGAGCATGGCTGGGGTTAGGTCTGGATCAGGCTGATGGGTACATATAGGGGTCAGGCTGAGGGGTGCGTATAGGGGGTCAGGCTGAGGGGTACGTATAGGGGGTCAGGCTGAGGGGTACGTATAGAATGGCTGTGGTTAAGTACGGGGTCAGGCTGAGGGGTGCGTATAGGGGGTCACGCTGAGGGGTGCGTATAGGGGGTCACGCTGAGGGGTGCGTATAGGGGGTCACGCTGAGGGGTGCGTATAGGGGGTCACGCTGAGGGGTGCGTATAGGGGGTCACGCTGAGGGGTGCGTATAGGGGGTCACGCTGAGGGGTGCGTATAGGGGGTCACGCTGAGGGGTGCGTATAGGGGGTCACGCTGAGGGGTGCGTATAGGGGGTCACGCTGAGGGGTGCGTATAGGGGTCAGGCTGAGGGGTACGTATAGGGGTCAGGCTGAATGGTACGTATAGGGGTCAGGCTGAGGGGTACATATAGCATGGTTGGGGTTATGGTTAGGTAAGGCTCAGGCTGAAGGATAGGTATAGCATGGCTGGGATTAGGGTTAGATCAGGCTAAGGGGTAGGTATAGGGGTCAGGCTGAGGGGTAGGTATAGGGGTCAGGCTGAGGGGTACGTATAGGGGTCAGGCTGAGGGGTACGTATAGGGGTCAGGCTGAGGGGTACGTATAGGGGTCAGGCATGGCTGGGGTTAGGTCTGGGTCAGGCTGAGGGGTAGGTATAGCATGGCTGGGATTAGGGTTAGATCAGGCTAAGGGGCACGTATAGGGTCAGGCTGAGGGGCACGTATAGGGTCAGGCTGAGGGGCACGTATAGGGTCAGGCTGAGGGGTACGTATAGGGGGTCAGGCTGAGGGGTACGTATAGGGGGTCAGGCTGAGGGGTACGTATAGGGGGTCAGGCTGAGGGGTACGTATAGGGGGTCAGGCTGAGGGGTACGTATAGAATGGCTGTGGTTAAGTACGGGGTCAGGCTGAGGGGTACGTATAGGGGGTCAGGCTGAGGGGTGCGTATAGGGGGTCAGGCTGAGGGGTGCGTATAGGGGGTCAGGCTGAGGGGTACGTATAGGGGGTCAGGCTGAGGGGTACGTATAGGGGGTCAGGCTGAGGGGTACGTATAGGGGGTCAGGCTGAGGGGTACGTATAGGGGGTCAGGCTGAGGGGTACGTATAGGGGGTCAGGCTGAGGGGTACGTATAGAATGGCTGTGGTTAAGTACGGGGTCAGGCTGAGGGGTACGTATAGGGGGTCAGGCTGAGGGGTGCGTATAGGGGGTCAGGCTGAGGGGTACGTATAGGGGGTCAGGCTGAGGGTACGTATAGGGGTCAGGCTGAGGGGTACGTATAGGGGGTCAGGCTGAGGGGTACGTATAGGGGGTCAGGCTGAGGGGTACGTATAGAATGGCTGTGGTTAAGTACGGGGTCAGGCTGAGGGGTGCGTATAGGGGGTCAGGCTGAGGGGTGCGTATAGGGGGTCACGCTGAGGGGTGCGTATAGGGGGTCACGCTGAGGGGTGCGTATAGGGGGTCACGCTGAGGGGTGCGTATAGGGGGTCACGCTGAGGGGTGCGTATAGGGGGTCACGCTGAGGGGTGCGTATAGGGGGTCACGCTGAGGGGTGCGTATAGGGGGTCACGCTGAGGGGTGCGTATAGGGGGTCACGCTGAGGGGTGCGTATAGGGGGTCACGCTGAGGGGTGCGTATAGGGGGTCACGCTGAGGGGTGCGTATAGGGGGTCACGCTGAGGGGTGCGTATAGGGGTCAGGCTGAGGGGTACGTATAGGGGTCAGGCTGAATGGTACGTATAGGGGTCAGGCTGAGGGGTACATATAGCATGGTTGGGGTTATGGTTAGGTAAGGCTCAGGCTGAAGGATAGGTATAGCATGGCTGGGATTAGGGTTAGATCAGGCTAAGGGGTAGGTATAGGGGTCAGGCTGAGGGGTAGGTATAGGGGTCAGGCTGAGGGGTAGGTATAGGGGTCAGGCTGAGGGGTACGTATAGGGGTCAGGCTGAGGGGTACGTATAGGGGTCAGGCTGAGGGGTACGTATAGGGGTCAGGCTGAGGGGTACGTATAGGGGTCAGGCTGAGGGGTACGTATAGGGGTCAGGCTGAGGGGTACGTATAGGGGTCAGGCATGGCTGGGGTTAGGTCTGGGTCAGGCTGAGGGGTAGGTATAGCATGGCTGGGATTAGGGTTAGATCAGGCTAAGGGGCACGTATAGGGTCAGGCTGAGGGGCACGTATAGGGTCAGGCTGAGGGGCACGTATAGGGTCAGGCTGAGGGGCACGTATAGGGGTCAGGCTGAGGGGTACGTATAGGGGTCAGGCTGAGGGGTACGTATAGGGGTCAGGCTGAGGGGTACGTATAGGGGTCAGGCTGAGGGGTACGTATAGGGGTCAGGCTGAGGGGTACGTATAGGGGTCAGGCTGAGGGGTACGTATAGGGGTCAGGCTGAGGGGTACGTATAGGGGTCAGGCTGAGGGGTACGTATAGGGGTCAGGCATGGCTGGGGTTAGGTCTGGGTCAGGCTGAGGGGTAGGTATAGCATGGCTGGGATTAGGGTTAGATCAGGCTAAGGGGCACGTATAGGGTCAGGCTGAGGGGCACGTATAGGGTCAGGCTGAGGGGCACGTATAGGGTCAGGCTGAGGGGTACGTATAGGGGGTCAGGCTGAGGGGTACGTATAGGGGGTCAGGCTGAGGGGTACGTATAGAATGGCTGTGGTTAAGTACGGGGTCAGGCTGAGGGGTACGTATAGGGGGTCAGGCTGAGGGGTGCGTATAGGGGGTCAGGCTGAGGGGTACGTATAGGGGGTCAGGCTGAGGGGTACGTATAGGGGGTCAGGCTGAGGGGTACGTATAGGGGGTCAGGCTGAGGGGTACGTATAGGGGTCAGGCTGAGGGGTACGTATAGGGGTCAGGCTGAGGGGTACGTATAGGGGTCAGGCTGAGGGATACGTATAGGGGGTCAGGCTGAGGGGTACGTATAGGGGGTCAGGCTGAGGGGTACGTATAGGGGGTCAGGCTGAGGGGTACGTATAGGGGGTCAGGCTGAGGGGTACGTATAGGGGGTCAGGCTGAGGGTACGTATAGGGGTCAGGCTGAGGGGTACGTATAGGGGGTCAGGCTGAGGGGTACGTATAGGAGGTCAGGCTGAGGGGTACGTATAGGGGGTCAGGCTGAGGGTACGTATAGGGGTCAGGCTGAGGGGTACGTATAGGGGTCAGGCTGAGGGGCACGTATAGGGTCAGGCTGAGGGGCACGTATAGGGTCAGGCTGAGGGGTACGTATAGGGGGTCAGGCTGAGGGGTACGTATAGAATGGCTGTGGTTAAGTACGGGGTCAGGCTGAGGGGTACGTATAGGGGGTCAGGCTGAGGGTACGTATAGGGGTCAGGCTGAGGGGTACGTATAGGGGGTCAGGCTGAGGGGTACGTATAGGAGGTCAGGCTGAGGGGTACGTATAGGGGGTCAGGCTGAGGGTACGTATAGGGGTCAGGCTGAGGGTACGTATAGGGGTCAGGCTGAGGGGCACGTATAGGGTCAGGCTGAGGGGTACGTATAGGGGGTCAGGCTGAGGGGTACGTATAGGGGGTCAGGCTGAGGGGTACGTATAGGGGGTCAGGCTGAGGGGTACGTATAGAATGGCTGTGGTTAAGTACGGGGTCAGGCTGAGGGGTACGTATAGGGGGTCAGGCTGAGGGGTGCGTATAGGGGGTCACGCTGAGGGGTGCGTATAGGGGGTCACGCTGAGGGGTGCGTATAGGGGGTCACGCTGAGGGGTGCGTATAGGGGGTCACGCTGAGGGGTGCGTATAGGGGGTCACGCTGAGGGGTGCGTATAGGGGGTCACGCTGAGGGGTGCGTATAGGGGGTCACGCTGAGGGGTGCGTATAGGGGGTCACGCTGAGGGGTGCGTATAGGGGTCCACGCTGAGGGGTGCGTATAGGGGGTCACGCTGAGGGGTGCGTATAGGGGGTCACGCTGAGGGGTGCGTATAGGGGGTCACGCTGAGGGGTGCGTATAGGGGTCAGGCTGAGGGGTACGTATAGGGGTCAGGCTGAGGGGTACGTATAGGGGTCAGGCTGAATGGTACGTATAGGGGTCAGGCTGAATGGTATGTATAGGGGTCAGGCTGAGGGGTACATATAGCATGGTTGGGGTTATGGTTAGGTAAGGCTCAGGCTGAAGGATAGGTATAGCATGGCTGGGATTAGGGTTAGATCAGGCTAAGGGGTAGGTATAGGGTCAGGCTGAGGGGTAGGTATAGGGTCAGGCTGAGGGGTAGGTATAGGGGTCAGGCTGAGGGGTAGGTATAGGGGTCAGGCTGAGGGGTACGTATAGGGGTCAGGCTGAGGGGTACGTATAGGGGTCAGGCATGGCTGGGGTTAGGTCTGGGTCAGGCTGAGGGGTAGGTATAGCATGGCTGGGATTAGGGTTAGATCAGGCTAAGGGGCACGTATAGGGTCAGGCTGAGGGGCACGTATAGGGTCAGGCTGAGGGGCACGTATAGGGTCAGGCTGAGGGGCACGTATAGCATGGCTGGGGTTAGGGTTAAGTGTGGGTCCAGCTGAGGGAGTAAGGGTCAGGTTATATTATAGGGAGAGATGGGGCCATAACAGAACTCCGGGTCCTTTAAGAACTTCCAGCCAATGGGCATGCTGGTATTTGTTGTGCCCCCCCCCGAACATATGGGGCTGTCACGTGATGTCATTGCATCAGCCTTTTGCTCTCACCTCTCCCAGAGACTGGAGACTCTTCACAGCGCCCACCACCAGCTGGTGATCCACCGCCAGGGCCAGCGCCACCTCCATACTGTCCACACCCGCGCTCTGCCCATCCTGCAGCCGCTGCAGAATCGCCTCCACCACTCTGTTATCCGCCATGCTGCCGGCTTCTTCACTGCGCACGCGCCGCACTTTCCTGGCCAGACCTCCTCACTGCGCCTGCGCGGCGAGCTGGTCCTCACGTTTCGCAGCACGCCCCCTGGCGGCGCCAAGTGGTAACTGCAACTAAGGGAGGTCTGAAAAATGGATGGAGTGTGGAAAGATGAAAAGGGAGGAGAAAGAACAAAGCAGGAAAAGAGAGAATGAGGGAGGAAATGTGAAAAGGAGCAGAAAGGGAAAGGATGGAAAAGTATAAACGAAGGAGGGAATATAAGAAAGATGGAGAGAATGCCTAAATAGGTGAAGAGAATGTGGAGAAAAAATGAAGAGAAAAAGGGAGAACAATGGAGAGAATATGGATGAAAGGGAGGAGAAAGAACAAAGCAAGGAATGTGGAAAAGAGAGAATGAGGGAGAAAATGTGAAAAAGAGCAGAAGGGGAAAGGGTGGAGAAGTATAAATGAAGGAGGGAATATGGGAAAGATGGAGGGATAGAGATCAATTTAGAGGGAATGTGAAAAAGAAAGAATATGGAGGAGATGGAGTGAAGCAGAAAATGTCAAAAAGAGAGAATGAGAAGAAGAGAGAGAAATGGAGCGGGTGTGAAAATGAGGAAAAAGGAGGGAATGAGAAAATGAGAGAAAGCTGGAGGGAATGTGAAAAAGAGCGAATGTGGAAACGGGAGAACAAAAGAGGGAATGTGATGATGAGTGAAAGATGAAGAGAAGGTAAACAAGTGTGAATAATAGAGGGAAGGTGATTAATAATAATACATATAATAAAATAGTGTTTTTCCACCTTTTCCCTTTCTGCTCTTTTTCACATTCCATCCTTCATTCTCTCTTTTCCACCGTCCCTGCTTTGTTCTTTCTCCTTCACTTTTCATCTGCCTATCACTACATCTTCCTTATATTCACTCCTTCATTTATACTTTTCCATCCTTTCCCTTTCTGCTCTTTTTCACATTTCCTCCCTCATTCTCTCTTTTCCACATTTCCTGCTTTGTTCTTTCTCCTTCACTTTTCCTCTGCCTACTCTTTCCCCACATCCATTTCCATCTTTCCACATTCCATCCATTTTCTCTCCATCCTTCTCCCTTTTCCACATTCTCTTCTCCCTCTTTTTAGGCATTCACTCCATCTTTCTTATATTCCCTCCTACGTTTATACTTTTCCACCCTTTCCTTTTATGCTCTTTCACATTTCCTCCTTCTTTCTCTTTTTTCCACATCCCTGCTTTGTTCTTTCTCCTCCCTTTTCATCTTTCCACATTCCAATAATTTTCTCTCCATCCTTGTCCCTTTTCCACATTCTATTCTCCCTCTTTTAGGTATTTACTCCATCTTTCTTACACTCCCTCCTTCATTTATACTTTTCCATCCTTTCCCTTTCTGCTTTTTTCACATTTCCTCCCTCATTCTCTCTTTTCCACACTCCCTGCTTTGTTCTTTCTCCTCTACTTTTCCTCTGCCTAACCTTTTCCTACATCCCTTTCCACATTCCATCCATTTTCTCTCCATCGTTCCCCCTTTTCCACATTCTCTGTTCTTTCTTTTTAGGCATTCTCTTCATCTTTTTTATATTCTCTCCTTCGTTTATATTTTTCCACCATTTCTGCTCTTTTTCACATTTCTTCCCTCATTGTCTCTTTTCCTGCTTTGTTCTTTCTCCTCCCTTTCCATCTTTCCACATTCCATCCATTTTCTCTCCACCGTTCTCCCTTTTCCACATTCTCTTCTCCCTCTATTTAGGGATTCACGCCACCTTTCTTATATTCTCTCCTTCATTTATACTTTTCCACCCTTTCCCTTTCTGCCCTTTTTCACATTTCCTCCTTCTTTCTCTTTTTTCCACATCTCTGCTTTGTTCTTTCTCCTCCCTTTCCATCTTTCCACATTCCATCCATATTCTCTCCACCGTCCCCCTTTTTCCACATTCTCTTTTCTTTCTTTTTAGGCATTCACTCCATCTTTCTTATATTCTCTCCTTCGTTTATATTTTTCCACCCTTTCCCTTTCTCCTCTTTTTCGCATTTCTTCCCTCATTGTCTCTTTTCCTGCTTTGTTCTTTCTCCTCCCTTTCCATCTTTCCACATTCCATCCATATTCTCTCCACCGTTCTTCCTTTTTCCACATTCTCTTCTCCCTCTATTTAGGCATTCACTCCATCTTTCTTATATTCCCTCCTTCATTTATACTTTTCCACCCTTTCTGCTCTTTTTCACATTTCTTCTCTCATTCTCTCTTTTGTTCTTTCTCCTCCCTTTCCATCTTTCCACATTCCATCCATATTCTCTCCATCGTTCTCCCTTTTCCACATTCTCTTCTCCCTCTATTTAGGGATTCTCTCCACCTTTCTTATATTCCCTCCTTCGTTTATACGTTTCCACCCTTTCCCTTTTTCACATTTCCTCGCTCTTTCTCTCTTTTCCAATTCCCCTGCTTTGTTCTATAGGCTTAAAGGAGCCCAATGCTAATAATCCATATGAATGTGCAGAATGGGGGGGGGGGGGGGTCTCCTCTACACCCAGCATCAGGGAATATCAGCCACACTAATGGAGGGAAGAACTTATCCCGGATACACCGACCTTCAGCATCATTTCATGAGAAGCCCAAACCCTGAAAAAAATATTCTGCATCTGAAATTCATTTCACATTAAATCATTTACTTTTTATTCTTTTCCCCGCTGGCCTGCAACTCTGTTCAGCACTGTAGGATACGGGCGCCGCCATCTTGGCTCAGAAGCATCACATACTCAGAAGAGCTGAGGGGTCAAAAGCGCAGGGGGCGGGGTTATAGCTGTGCTTTGCACAGACAGAGCAGAGATGGGGTTAGGAAAAGGTCAGCAATCCCAGAATGTCAGAAGACACTTCCTGTTTGCAGGCAGCCTGAGACTCCACGTGCCACCATCTTAGATGTTTAAAGGCTCATAACATGCAGTGGATGCAGGTGGGATGATTTTTAATGTGAGCAATCTGTTTGTACAGGGTGTGGGAAACATATAAGATAGACTCTTATTCAGGGTGAAGGTCTGGATTAATGTGGGCAATCTGTATGTAGAGGGTGTGGGAAACATATAAGATAGGCTCTTATTCAGGGTGAAGGTCTGGATTAATGTGAGCAATCTGTATGGATCGTGGATAAGGTAGGAATTTAGGGGTTTCACACAGCGGGGCACCCCCGATCGGGGTGCCCCGCAGTCAGGGGTCTGATCGGTCCGGGAATCTTATAGATTCCCGGGCCGATCATGGGAGGGTGTTGGTCCACTTTAAGACCATGCAAAATACAAATGTTAGACACCTCTACTTAAATTAATTGTATACAATTTGTGCAAATCATACAAATAATGTGCAACAAGTCAATGGCCACATATAAAAAATACAACTCTGTGAAGTACTCACCTGTAGAGTTGGTATTATATGCATACAGCACGTCCTGCTCCAGACATAGTAATAACATGTGGGTAATCCTCCGCCTCCGCCGCCGTGCACTGCAGACATGTAGAAAACAAGCTCCTCTCGGCCCTTCATATATCGAGGGACCTCCCACAAATCCCCAGCATTGAAAAGCAGTGAGAAAGAGAGGCCAGGAGAAACAACCACCCAGAGACTGGCAATAATATCCAAGATAATAATCACCACACAGGGGATCCAGAACAAGGTGAATCAGGGTGGGGTGGAGCAGGACATGCTGTATGCATATAGTATCAACTCTACAGGTGAGTACTTCACAGAGTTGTATTATTCTAAGCATACAGCACGTCCTGCTCCAGATATAATAACGTGTGGGACATCCAATAGCAGTGTCCATAAGTAGGGTGGGATCCCCATGAAAGAAGGCACAGCCAACCGTAACAGCGCTGTCACCTGTAACCTTGCTACCAGGAGCAACGTGAGCAAAGCTCTAACTCAACTTATGAAACCTTACAAGGCAAAATGAAACACAAGCAGGGAACTAGTCAGCCTGCTCAACAACCGAGTGCTGAAGGCCCAAGCCAAGCACAAGTAGAAGAGAACAAACCCAAGAGAGAAGAATGAATCTCCCTTAAACAAACAGGCCAGAGTAACAGCCAACCACGCTACTACAACAACAGGGTAGCCATGGCAACCATAGAACCTTCCCCGTCAGGGAATACGAACCCTGGTCTTGGCGAGACCAGCGGAACACTAAAAACAACGCTAACAAGGCTCCGCAAGAGCCGAAACGTTAACCATAGGCTCATAAGGACAACCAACCGAGCAAGACCAATCCAACGGGCTCCTATGCCCATGGAAGCAACCAGATCCCGTCGCATAAAGGATGGAGACGCCTATAAGCCCCAAGGGGCATAGTCCCAACCATGGACAGGGAACAGTCCAGGAGTCTACAACGCCTATTGAGGGATACAGATCCCTTTTAAGCTCAGAGTAAGCAAAACACCAGTCCAGAGGCCGTAGGTTCTGGAATAGAGAAGAATAAAAAAACTCCGCCTGGACCCAAGCTTGGTGCAAGGCGAAAACATCCTCACCTAACGGTGTACAGATATATGGAGATATATAAATATAAACGGACTAGGCTAAGAAAGCTGTCTCCTATGGCACGCCTCTGACTGAGGCACCCGCCCCGAAAGGGTCATCTGAGGCAAGGAACAGACTTAGAAATTCCCTGGGGAACTGAAAACGAGCCCTGAAACCCCTTGTAGCGATAACCCTTATCGCCGGAGGGCTTCACCGCCCGAGACGTCCTTTTCCCAATCGTAAGAGGTGCTGCTGGAATTCCAGAGTCGTCCGTGAGGAAACAGGAACAGCCCTTACAAGGGCTAGTGAACTGTAATATAGCGTTTCCCCCAATAAGAGACAGAACTCAGTATTGAGGGTGAAGGTGAAGTAGACTTTATTAGTGCCACACTGGGCCTTATATGCAATGCTCCATGCAATGACAACCACACTGACCAATAGCAGCAGGGCACACAATCCCTCAACTCTGCTAGTGACGCAATCAGTAGAACAATAGCAGGCTGTAATACCATCAATCAGGACAATGCCATTGACTGTGACGTAATCAACAATACACAATGGCAGTCAAAATACAATGACGTTGCCTGTAACAGTAGCAAAATACAATTACATTGTCTGGAACCTAATTAAGAAAAGGCCAGTGAATGACCCGGTGGGCAATCGAATAGTGATGACATCCAAAAGACAGAGCCTCTGTCACACCCCTCAAGGAACTGAGTTGGGGGACCAACTCCAACCATGCCGTAAGAACTCTAGGACCCAGGGATAAGACAACATCCCGCAGGAGAGAGAGCTAGTCCAAGCAATCCAACTAGGGCGACATCTCCCAACATAGCCGGCAGAGAAGGGAGAAGAAGAAAAAGGAGGGATCTAGGCCTAACCCTCCAAAAAGGAAAAGACACCCAGAGGGATCATCTCCGATAGGGTGAATAACAATCATCCAAACCCTGTAAATAGGAGTGGCGTAGTAAGGAGCCTAACTAGGCATAACAGCCCTCATGAGAGGGCACACAGTACAACTGTCTTCAGCAGAAATGCGGGCCACACCACACAGGGCCACTCAGGGCCCCCAGTGCAACATTTCACCCTTGCCACAGCAAGCCTGTGCAGAGCCCCACCGAACAGGGTGTAACAAGGTCAGACATAAAGGGTATAATGCCCTGACAGAAGGCCATACTAGGTCTCCATGACCAAGGCCAGAGAGTCCTGGGACAATCACCCAGGACAATAATTCAGGACCATAACCAGGACAGAGTCCCTGTAACAGTCACAGGGCCCACGGGCCCACACCAGTAGGGCTCATTGAGGCACTAGTAAAGGCCCTCCTAGCACAGTAGGACAGCCAACAAGCCAATACCAATGAAGCGCAAGGGGTGTAAAACCCCCCACTAGATCAGAACCAGACCCTTCTTGAAGGGTAAACTTGTTCCGAGACCTTCACAGATAAAAAACAGGGACAGGCCACTGAGATCAGACTGACCGAGAGTCCCCAAGAGACAAGACCTAAGGGAAGTAGCCCAGCAAGTTAGGGCCCAAAAAGGCACAATGTGATAACCGACGAACAGTATGAAAATGGGCCCCCTAAAGGGGCCCCCCTTAGGAACCACGGGGAATTTCATAAGAAATAGAACCCCTTAGTGAACCTGCCAGACTTGGTCCCCATGGCGACCATCTACAGGGATAGCAAGAAGGAAGGGATGTTCCCTAACAACTTCCTTGAGTTCACAAACCCAAAGGGAACCCCCATAAAACAGGGGGAACGTACTGACCTATTTCCAGGAGTGTTGGAACCCCGTCCAGGATAAGTAATCCAAGGTGCCGCAGGGCCCAAAGGCATCTGAGAAAAAATAACAGCATCTGGGCCGCCACCAATAGGCCCACCAGCTGCAAGGTGAAGGTAGTGTGACTACAAAGAGGGCAAGGCCCTTTCCATACCAAGGCACCCATGTCAGAAGGGAAGGTTTAACCTGAACCCATCTAAATGCCACCCCGTAGGGAGATTATGAACCAGGTTACACTAAGTAAGTGATGTGCCTGAGCCCCAATCCCAAGACTCCAAGGGAGCCCCCCAAGTCAGGTAGAAACTAGCGCGGACGGCACAGGTGCACGTTCAAGACCACACTCCCATACTCGCCTTGGCGAGCCTTCTGGGAGCTTGGGAGGGACCCCAGACAAGACCCTAATCCGAAGAAATGGTCCTGTAGCACTGGCTGGAAATGGACTAGGTGTCCAGAAAGAACAAGGGACTAAAAGGGAATATGGCGCCAAGCGAACCTCGAAGGGCGGGCCAGAGCAGCAGATGACGCGGAACACGCCAAACCAGACCACGCCCCCCCCCCCGGAGAGCGCGAAGCTCTAAGCGCGGAACAAGACAGAAATGAGACAGTAATAAACGCCATGGCGTCGCGAAACAGAGCCGCCGTACGCGCCAAGTCAAATACATTAAAGGCGCTGCGGCCAACGTTAACATAATGTTTGAAGTGCGGCTCTGACCCCCGGTAACCAATAAAGGCTATAGCATACAGTGTAATAGGGCAAGATTAGGCCAACATACACAACCCCCCCCCTCTTTTTCCCCCCACTAACGGGGGGAACTAAGGGAGAAGGTGACCCAGCACTCGGGGTTCACCGCTACACGGGGCGTGGGGCAATGATGCGGGAGGGGCATCCACTATGAGGCTCACCATTAGACTTGACCGCCTACCCTATGGTGGGGGATTGCGGTGGAGCATGGCTCCGTTAAGCACACGAGGTGCTGCCTACCTTCACCCGACCAACGCAGCCCAGGCTGGGAGGCATATTCATCACAGAGAGGATGGGTGGAAATAGTCCCACAGGGCCTCGGGCTGTAAAGCCCCGCTCGCCTGCGAGAGCGTGATACCTCATGTCTTTGCAGTTCCAGCACTGCAGAGAAATCTGGGGATTTGTGGGAGGTCCCTCGGTATATGTAGGGCCGGGAGGAGCTTGTTTTCTACATGTCTGCAGTGCACGGCACCTCAGGCGGAGGATTACCCACATGTTATTACTATATCTGGAGCAAGATGTGCTGTATGCTTAGAATATAACAATATATCTACCATACAAAACTATCGGGCCCAGCCAAGGTAATTAGAAGAGACATGGAACAAATAGTAAGAGTGTACAAACCAACTGGGCCTCCCCCCGTCAAAATGCCCGCCAACGCGTGTCGTAACGTGCACCTGTTACTTCCTCTTCTAATTACCTTGGCTGGGCCCGATAGTTTTGTATGGTAGATATATTGTTTTGCACAGGCACTTTGTTATTTTTATATGTGGCTATTGACTTGTTGCACATTATTTATATGATTTGCACAAATCGTATACAATTAATTTAAGTAGAGGTGTCTAACATTTGTATTTTGCATGGTCTTAAACCGGACCTTCACCATGATTTAATGAAAAGCCCAAACTCTTAAAAAACAATTCCTCAGCATCTAAAATTAATATATTTTACATGTTTAGTCACTAATTTATTATACTTTCCCCCACTGGGCTGCAACTCTGTTCGGGAATTTAGGATACGGGCGCCGCCATCTTGACTCAGAAGCATCACACTTACTGAGGAGAGGAGAGTGGGATAAGGTACAGGGGGGCGGGTTATAGCTGTGCTTTGCTCAGACAGAGCAGAGCTGGGGTCAGGGAAAGGTCAGCAGTCCCAGAATGCAGAGCAGCACAGTCACTTCCTGTTTGCAGGCACTTCCTGTTTGCAGGCTGCCTGCAAAAATGGCAGCTTCCATAAGCCGCCATCTTGGATGTTTAAAGGCTTATAAAATGCAGTAGATGCAGGTAGGATG
Source organism: Gastrophryne carolinensis (assembly GCA_027917425.1). Lineage (NCBI taxonomy): Eukaryota > Metazoa > Chordata > Amphibia > Anura > Microhylidae > Gastrophryne > Gastrophryne carolinensis. The sequence continues at coordinate 417,668,604 of CM051238.1, read as the reverse complement.
ATTTTTAATGTGAGCAATCTGTATGTACAGGGTGTGGGAAACATATAAGATAGACTCTTATTTAGAGTGAAGGTCCGCTTTAAGCACTATATATTTTATTTTCAGCCTTGAGCATTTTATATATGTAATTGTGACATTATGAATGCTTAGATAGAATGCTGGCGCCCCCTGGTGTCTATTGTGTATGTGTGATGTGTGTTTTTTAAAATGTACTGTCTTGTGTCTCTTTTATAATAATATGTATCTTTAAATAAAATCATTGATAATTGTATCTTTAGAGGGTAGTGCCACTTTTTCCTTAGTCTTGGTAATTTTTTTGGGGTGTGTGGGGACCCTATATTCTCTTGTTGGTCTTGCTATTGCAATTTATTTACCAGGCTTAGTGAGCACACCACCTTATATGGTTTCTTATTATAAATAACTGGTGCTGTCCATATATATGACTTTAGCTGACCTGCTTGCCACTCATTTCTTGTCCCCCCTCCCACTTGGGTTTCACCTTTATCTAACCCTCTCCTACTCACTTCCTCCCCCTCCTCCCCACCTAGTAATAAAACCACTTGGAAAAGCGAAATAAACAAATCACAAATAGATCCCCAATTGAGACAGCAAGGTTCCTCTTCTGCGTGTGTTACCCCCTCCCTTGGAATGTGGTCAGTTGGTATCATATAGCATGCCTCCCAACTTTTCAGAATGGGAAATCGGGACAATATGTAAATTAAGCCACACCCCTCATTAATTGATGGATAGGAGATACATTGTAACAATTACAATAGAAACACTTTAAATGGGCAAATGAATAATTTATTGCTGCAGATCTGCATGTTACACCTCAAAGAGGGACAAATGAGAACAACGAGGGACACAGCCTCCAAATAGGGACTGTCCCTCCAAATCAGGGACACTTGGGAGGTATGATATAGCATAAACGAGATTGGAATACTCTGAAACAGGGTGTGATACCAACACCAGCCCCTGATGGGAGGGGTAGGGAGACCCCCTGTTCTGGGGCCTATAAGCATGGCTGGCAAGATTGGCCAGACACTCGAATCTCACCATCAAGAGTGACACACGCTGCTTTTTAACATCAACAAGGAAGAAGCCCAGAAAAGTGTGAATTAAGGATCTAAAAAGCTCACGCTATTTCTGCAGAGCCTGGCTACCTTACTTGTCTAGGACGCTTGATCGCCCCCCGCCTGGAAGTGGTTGTGGGTCAATCGATCCGTTCAATCTGATTGTGTTGTGTGCGGCTTATATAGAGGTGAACCCTGTTTGGGTTCTTGTGGCAGCGATTTATAACCACTCGTGTTGCCAATTGAAGTGACACACGTGGGGTACGATTGGCCGGTTTGATCAGATGACAGATCAATAGGTCTGATCAACCCGTGCAATCGTCACAAGGCTGCAACTGAAAGGGCTGCATGGCCGCACAGCTAAAGGGAGCAAGTAATGCACGCCGATGCATGCGGCTGGGGATTCCATTCAGCTTATGTGCACGAGCGGCTGTGCATGCGTCGTTGGGACATTTTCACACAGTAGGTTTGGGGCCCCTTTAACTAGGCGTTGTCAGCATGGCAGTGGGGGGCACTGGCCCTTCTATTGCAGAACTGTGCGCTGTGAATGTGTTGGGCCCCAGCTGCAAAGTAGCACGAGGAGGGGGCAACGGTACTGAAGACTGTTACTTATCTTCTATACAAAAAAAATATACAGTATATAATTATATATATATATATATATATATATATAGATTCCGAGACCGATCGAGCTGGGTTTTGGTCCACTTTAAAATAATAAAACAAGTGACCTGATCGTTGCAGTCCTTCCCTGATACAGGCCGGGGGGGTTGTACTTGAGTGCAGTCACACTGCTGCATGCGCTTAGGGGACAGACCTGTGACATCAGCTTCCTTACAGATGGCCCGTCCACCAGTGAATGTTCAATATATATATATATATATATATATATATATATATATATATATATATATATATATATATATATATATATATATATATATCCCTGCTAAGGACCTGCCAGGTGGTAGGCCGCAGCCAACTCACCTCTTCCCGGTCCCACAGCGCATCTAAGAGCAGAGGCTCTAACGGCCGCATCCTCCTCCTCCCTCTAACAGGGAGTGTGCCCACGTCGACCATTGACAAATGCCTGGCGCGGGCACACGCACTGCTAGAGGGAAGCGGAGGATGCGGCCGTCAGAGCTTCTGCTCTTAGACGCGCCCTGGGACCGGGAAGAGGCGAGTTGGCTGCGGCGTCCTGGGGGGGGTTTCACACAGCTCCCGGGGAAATGACCAAAACCCAGGATAGTCAAAACCCTGGGTTTTGGTCCACTTTAAGCAATGTGACTGTATACTAGGCGCTACACCTCCGCATACGAGTAAAGGATCTCGGCTAGCTCGCAAGGAAAGGCCACCCCACGCCAGGACGGTCGCTCTCCAATACATTTCAATGGACGATACCTTTATTCTCTTTAAAACAGGGTTTTATTTTATTTATTTATTTTTTAATTATCAAATAATTGTGTGACCTCTCCTGGCCTATTTAAAGTCCTTACAGGTCTGGTATTAAAGTGTTCATGTTACAATGTAATAACAATGTCATTCCTTATGTTTTCGCTTTGTTACTAGTGGATACATGTTCAAAAACAGACTTTAATCACACAGCATCTGGCGCTATGGGCTACAACCACCCAATTTTGAGCACTGGAGCGGTGTGAGGCTGTTTTTTTGATGAATATGGTGTGAGTCGGTCGCACTGAGCTGGCGCTACCGTTCGCTCCCATACAGTGTAGTAGTCGTGTTATAGCGGTGGGGTGCCCCGGGGAAAGGACCAAAACCCAGTATAGTCAAAATCCAGGGTTTTGGTCCACTTTAAGCAATCTGGCTGTATACTAGGCGCTACACATGCGCATACGAGGATCTCGGCTAGCTCGCCAGGAAGGCCACCCTCTTGGCGACGTTATCGGCTCCGTATTTCTTGATCAGCCGCGCCTGCAGCTTTGGGTCGCTTTTACTTAGGTCTGAATCGTCTTTGGGATCCCAAATAGGGAAGCCGTCCGGGCGCAGGCCGTGGTCCAAGAAGTGCCTGGTGCTGCCCACCTCCCCGTTGTTGAAGAAGAGGGCTTGGGTGACCGAGAAGAGGTCGAGCTGGAACTCCCTCATCAGATCAGTGATGGCTTCCTGGAGACCCTCGCTCTCCTCTTCCTGGCTGGACGTCATCTCATCGTCAGGCCGCCATTGGTTGCTGCTCACTGCTGCCTCCTCTGGGGGGACCCCTGCAGCCGGCTGCCCCGAACCTTTGTTGTCCTCGTCCTGTGGGAAACAAGAGGACAGAAGCTAACGCATGAAATTCATGCACACGGGTTGGCAGACAAAAAAAAAAAAAAAGACACTTAAAGTGGACCAAAACCCAGGATTTTGACTATCCTGGGGTTTGGTTCTTACACCGATTGGGCATGCCCCACTGTGTGAAACCCCCCAGATCGCCCAATCTCCCTCACCCTTCCCCGGTCCTAAAGCGCATCAGCCAGTCAGCGATCCGTGCGCCCTGCTGTGTGAAACCCCCCCGGGTTGCCCGAACAAACTCATCTCTTCCCGGTCCTAAGCATGCGCATGCACGGCCGCTTGTCCAATCAGCTCGCTCGGATTTACTCAGGCCCTTTCGTCCAGGAGCACGTCTAATGTGAGCGGATCCGAGCTCGAATCTTACTATCAAGAGTGACACAGGCTCCCTTTTAATATCTAAGGAGAAGACCAGAAAACGTGTGGAGGACTGAGAAACAATTGATTTGATTGAGGATTTTGACTATCCTGGGGTTTGGTTCTTACCCCGATCGGATGCCCCGCTTTGTGAAACCCCCCAGATCGCCCGATCTCACTCACCCTTCCCCGGACCTACAGCACATCAGCCAGTCAGCGATCCGAGCGCCCTGCTGTGTGAAACCCCCTGGGTCACCCGAACAAACTCATCTCTTCCTGGTCCTAAGACGCATGCGCGGCCGCTTGTCCAATCAGCTCGCTCGGATTTACTCAAGCCCTTTCGTCCAGGAGCTTGTCTAATGTGAGCGGATCAGAGTTCGAATCTTACTATCAAGAGTGACACACGCTCCCTTTTAATATCTAAGGAGAAGACCAGAAAGTGTGTGAGGACTGAGAAACAATTGATTTGATCGAGGATTTTGACTATCCTGGGGTTTGGTTCTTACCCCGATCGGGGATGCTCCACTGTGTGAAACCCCCCAGATCGCCTGATCTCACTCACCCTTCCCCCGACCTACAGCGCATCAGCCAGTCAGCGATCCGTACGCCCTGCTGTGTGAGACCCCCCAGATCACCTGATCTCACTCACCCTTCCCCCGGACCTACAGCGCATCAGCCAGTCAGCGATCAGAGCGCCCTGCTGTGTGAAACCCCCCAGATCACCTGATCTCACTCACCCTTCCCCGGACCTACAGCGCATCAGCCAGTCAGCGATCCGAGCGCCCTGCTGTGTGAGACCCCCCAGATTGCCCGATCTCACTCACCCTTCCCCGGATCTACAGCGCATCAGCCAGTCAGCGATCCGAGCGCCCTGCTGTGTGAGACCCCCCAGATCGCCCGATCGCACTCACCCTTCCACGGACCTACAGCGCATCAGCCAGTCAGCGATCCGAGCGCCCTGCTGTGTGAGACCCCCCATTTCGCCCAAACAAATTCATCTCTTCCTGGTCCTAAGACGAATGTGAGGCCGCTCGTCCAATCAGCACACTCGGATGCGCTCAAGCCCCTTTGCCCAGGAGCCCGTCTAATGTGAGCAGAGCTCGAATCTCACTATCAAGAGTGACACAGGCTCCCTTTTAACATCTAAGGAGAAGACCAGAAAGTGTGTGAGGACTGAGAAACAATTGATTTGATCGAACCGCAGCCATACAGACTCCGAACGCTGGAGCCCCCCTGGCAGATAACCAAACACAAAGCTTGTAATACTCACATTCATTACGAGCCAGCGCCGAGATCGGTTGGTCACTGGGCGGTCACATGAGCAGGACCGGGAAGAGATGAGTTTGTTTGGGCGACATGGGGGGGGTTTCACACAGCAGGGCGCTTGGATGGCTGACCGGCTGATGTGCCCAGGGCCTCCGCCACAGGTAATCCAGCCCTGCCTGGGCTCTGCACGTGCTCACTCCTGATTGCCACAAACAGAGGGGTTTGCCAAACAATACATATGCACAGCGAACAGCTCTGATTGGACGTGAGCCCATGCATGCAAGACCAGGTAAAGGTGAGTTTTACTGGGCGATCCAGGGGGTAATACACAGTGGGGCATCCCAAGTTGGGAGTACCAACAAAACCTGGTATAGCCAAAATATATAGTCCTCTGAACAAGCCAATCAGAAACTTAATTCAGCCTCACTTACACATGCTATAAACAGCAACTGGAAAACCTCAGGAGCCAATGGGATTGTTGCCTGTCACAGCCGCTGTCAGTGGCTTCACTAAAATGTAGAAAATCGCAAAGCACTATACAGCGTACCTCAAACTCCATGTTTGCAATCTGGAATATGTGCAGCTCCTCTGAACCATCGGTCTCTTCCCTGGCCAGCTGAGCGGTGTTTCCTGGACGTGGAGATGACAGCATTGAACTACCTAAATGAGAGAGAGGAAAAAAAAGGGCAAAGGGCACAAGTTTATCTAACTAGAGAGACATGGTTCTCACAGGGTAACTATTCTGTTAGTCTTTTGCCTCGCGGCTCTTTAGATAATAGGGATGTGAATTGGCAAGAATCTGGCGATACGACAGACACTTATCGCAATACACGAATGATATTATGATATATCCTGATTCTGTCTCAGACGATATATTGTGATTTTTTTAATTAAAAAAAAAAAAAAGACACAGGGTCTCCCCATTTTTGGGAAGAATTTTAAGGGTTAAAAATACCATGAAAAATGGCATGAGGTCCCCCAATTTTCTTTCTTTATTCACCTCCGATTGTCAGCCCCTGTGACCCTCGCCGGTCCGATGACAGATGCAGTGATCCCTGGCCAGACGAGGGGGGATGCAGGAGATCAGAGAATCGCCTGTCTCTCTCCTCTGCACAGCGATCACCGGCATCTGACAACTGAGCCGCCGCGAGCCGGGATGATGCCCGCGCGCGTGACGTCATCCGCCCCGTCCTCCAAAGGGGTGGGGCTATTCGTGAAGATGGTGTCGCCCGTCAGGAAGAGAGGGCCTGTAGGGCGCTCTCCTGAAGACCGAAGGGGGATCAGAGGCCCCCCCCGGGTGAAGAGGAGAGCCTGCCGGATCGAACAAGGGGTCAGGTGAGTGTTTTTTTTACTTTTCTTTTACTGTGAGGAGGGGGGGGTTCTGAATCAATATTAGAAAGAAAAAAAAAATGTTCTAGTATAGTTGAATTTAACATCACGATACTTGACAGAATCGATTTTTCCTGACACCCCTATTAGCCAATGTTGGCAAAAACTAAATTGGGTAACGCACAAACAAAAAATCTCTAGCATTCTCCAAGACAAGCAGACTTCCACAGAATAATGTAGCTAAGGCAATGGAATGCATGGGGGCCCAAATCTCATCTTAAAGCGGTCCTTCACTCTGAATAAAAGTCTATCTTTCCCACACCCTGTACATACAGATTGCTCACATTAAAAATCATCCTACCTGCATCTACTGCATGTTATGGGCCTTTAAACATCCAAGATGGCGGCTCATGCTACATCAGGCAGCCTGCAAACAGGAAGTGCCTTCTGACTGTGCTGCTCTGCATTCTGGGATTGCCCTGACCCCAGCTCTGCTCTGTCTGAGCAAAGCACAGCTATAACCCGCCCCCCTGTACTTTATCCTGCTCTCCTCTCCTCAGTATGTGATGCTTCCGAGTCAAGATGGTGGCGCCCGTATCCTAAAAACCTGAACAGAGTTGCAGTCCAGTGGGGAAAAGAATAATAGGTGACTAAAAACTAAAAAAATATTAACTTTAGATGCTGGGGAATCGTTTTTTAAGGGTTTGGGCTTTTCACTAAATAATGGTGAAGGTCCGGTTTAAAGTGGTCCTATGTACTGTGCGAGTATCATTCCTAAGCATGAAAAGCACCGCACGCTCATCTATGATCGACTTTTCAACCAATTGGCTCACATAGCGCAGATTTCCACGCTACAACAGCCACCAGTTATTGGCTGTGAGCTGCAGGGACATCCAGACCTGTGCCGGGAAGGCAAGTCCCTGGGGCTTTTTTTTTTATTTTGGGGGTTTTGGTCTGCTTTAACTTGTCCCCCCTTTCTCACTCTAGTCGGCCATTTTTCTTTAGCTGCTTTGTTCTCTTTTTTACTTGAGGGGGCCAGAGTGGCCTCCTTTTTCAGGTTCCATGCTCAGGGTTCTAAGTCAACGTGAGACTAGGGGTGTCAGACTAGGGGTGCCCGACAGGCTCTCGCCTTGCCTTCCCGACGGGCGCTGCCATCTTCACGAGTAGCCCCGCCCCTTTGGGGACGGGTGGATGATGTCACCCCCACAGGCTTCATCCCGGCAGCTCAGCTCTCAGATGCTATGATCGCTGGGCAGAGCAGGACGGGGCAGGAGATCCTCTGATGTCCTGCCTCCTCCCTCCAGCGATCACGGCATCTGTCATCGGATCAGCGAGGGACACAGGAGCTGACAATCGGAGGCGAGTAAAAAATAAATACATTTTTTTCTCTGTGTGTGGTGTTTTTTTTTTTTTACTGTTAACCCTTTGTGAACTGGTAAGGGATCTATGTGACCCACATACCAGTTCACAAGGTTCAGGGTCTGGCAAGTCACCTGCGGCCAGCGGGTGACATGCCATTAACCCCGAGTCCACCATTACCTGTCTCCCCAAAGCCTGGGAGCTGGGGCAGAAGAGCCCGTGGCCATAGGCTATGCTGGCTTGTAGCCTGCAGGGCCAGGGGCCACCAAAGCTTGTTCTACAAGCCCCCATAGCTGGTGCCGGGGCTGGTTATGCTGGGTAAGGGGGACCTCACTCCATTTTTTGGGGATTTTTAACCCTTATAATTCAAATAAATGGGGGTCCCATCCCCAGGGAGGGGGGACCCTATGTTATTTTTTTTTATTTATTGAAAAAAAAAAAAACGCAATATTTCGTCTTTGAGACAGAATTGGGATATATTTGGATATATCGTATAGTCAAACGTGTATTGCGATACGTATCGTTTCGCCAGATTCTTGCCAATTCACACCCCTATGTGAGAATACAACTTATGGACCACTTCATTATTGCCCAAGGCCTAGCTGTTTCTAGGGGAGGGCGAGCAGGGAAATCGCACTGGGTGCCAAGGCCATTGTCAGTACCCTAGCCATCCTGTTTTCTGCAGATGAGTCAGGGTCACGGGAAGTAGTTCAGGACATAGGACAGGCTCTACATCCCCCCATACTGAGCTCCATTCTGGGGAGGAGCCACTGCCTGCTGCTAAGAAAGAGGCACAGCCTGGCACATACCTACATGGAACAGCAGCAGCACCATAGGGGGGGGGAATTTCTCTTTCCTTCCCATGCAGAGCGCTAATTTGCCTAGAAACTGCCTTGACCCAAGGTCTGCATTTGTTAACCTAGGATCGTAGGCATATACCATAAGCAGATTACGTCTAATGCTATTGGCTCTGGATAAAAAAAGTGGACCAAAACCTGAGATTTTCACTATCCTGCGTTTTGGTCTGCCCCCTGGGGCACCCCGGTTTGGGGTGCCTCGCTGTGTGAAACCCGCCATTCGCCCAGTTAACTTCTTCTCAGTCCAGCAACGCATTTGCGACCTATTGTCCAATCAGCTTCTCCGGGGCACGCATATTAATGTGTGGCTGGAGAAGCTGAATGGAATCCCAGCATCACACATCAGGGGTGTGCGCCATCATTCGCATTCTCCGTTCAAAGAGGATGCGAGGGATGCTGCCGCCGGCTGCACAGGCAAAGATATCAGGCGACTGGAGTTTCACAGAGTGGTGCCTCCCAGTTCGGGTTCCCCCGGGGAGAGAGCATCAGCCGGCCATGGTTTTGGTCCACTTTAAGATCTGTCAGGGTAGCATGGGGTACAAAGGCAGGGCAAGAGAATGGGGCGGAGGGAGGTGAATGACCAAGGGTAACTTACCTTCCGACCTCCGCCGCGGTGACCTCTGCTGGAAACCACTGACAGCGTCTCTGACTGGAAGCTCACAGCAACACTCGGACTGGAGGACAGTTTAACCCCCCCCCTCCAGCAACTAGCATGCCAAGACCTGCTGCTAACCCTGCCTTAACTGACCACGTCTTGCTGCCAGGCCCTGTTGATGACCCTACCACATCTGCTGCCGACCCTGCCTTTGCTGACCATGTCTTGCTGCCAGGCCCTGTTGATGACCCTACCACATCTGCTGCCGACCCTGCCTTTGCTGACCATGTCTTGCTGCCAAGTCCTCTCGCTGACCCTGCCATTTCTGATCTCACCTATTTAGACATTTGGATCACCTACATCATTCACACTGGCTGTTGTCCCAGATTGACCCAGCTGCCATTTTGCTGATATCACTTGCCGGTCCCTGGTTTAAGACGACAACCATCATGAGGTAGGAGTGTGAATTGGCAAGAGTCTGGCGATACGATATGTATCACGATACACATATGGCCATACGATATATCCTGATTCTGTCTCGATATATTGCGATTTTTAAAATGTATATAGCTTTAGAAAACCTAATCTACACATCAATACAACATTCACACATACATAACAAAAATGCAGGACGACTCTCGCGGGAGCTCGTTGTTTCTCTGTTGCGTGTGGGACAAAGCTGCTGAATAACAGTCTCTTGTGTGGTGCGCTGCCAACTAGTGGTTCGGAGTAAATGTTACTTATAAATAGTTTATAACAAAATCGATTCGAACATATTTTGAATCGATACTAGTATTGTCTAATGAAATATTGTGGATATTTGACAGGATCGATTTTTTTTCTGACACCCCTATCATGCAGCCCTACCTGGGGCTTCTCGGGTGCCGGTTTCAGGCTCTGGCTACCACAACCGCTACGTTTCTGTAACCGCAGCCCGAGGTAGGTGACTTAACTTGTGCATTACCAGCAGTGCTTATATGTAAGAAATCTATAATCTAGAAGGCTGTTTAGAACATTTAACATGTTGGAAGCCAAATATAGTGTCACACCTTTTCTGGATGAAGATTCATAGTCATCTTCAGGATTTGGTGACCTTGCTTTACTGGTGGACAAGGAGCTGGATTCTGGGATACTGTTCTGGTTAGAGCTATGAGAAGTTGTAGACAAAACACGGTGAGTGGTCTTGCATTTCTGAGGAGTACAGGCCTCAATACATGTACAACTTCCTTGAAGAGTATCAGAGAAGGCACCACTTTCGGTGACATGCTTTTCATTAGGTGTATCAAGAGAGGCACAGTTGTGTAGCACATCCTTTCTCTGAGGGACAGAGGCACCATTTTGGGCGTTACGCTTCTGATGAGTATCAGAAGAGGCATCAAGTTGGGTGGCATCGTTTCCATGAGGATTATCACTATTTTCTGGCACTTTACTTCTCTGAAGGGTAGAGGAATTACTTCCTGGAAGGGTACCAGCAGATGCACCATGTTGGGTGGCATTGTTTCCATCAGTGGTACCAGTAGATGCACCATGTTGGGTGGCATTGTTTCCATCAGTGGTACCAGCAGATGCACCATGTTGGGTGGCATTGTTTCCATCAGTGGTACCAGCAGATGCACCATGTTGGGTGGCATTGTTTCCATCAGTGGTACCAGCAGATGCACCATGTTGGGCAGCATTGTTTCCATCAGTGGTACCAGCAGATGCACCATGTTGGGCAGCATTGTTTGCATCAGTGGTACCAGCAGATGCACCATGTTGGGTGGCATTGCTTCCATCAGTGGTACCAGCAGATGCACCATGTTGGGTGGCATTGTTTCCATCAGTGGCCCCAGCAGATGCACCATGTTGGGTGGCATTGTTTTCATCAGTGGTACCGGCAGATGCACCATGTTGGGTGGCATTGCTTCCATCAGTGGTACCGGCAGATGCACCATGTTGGGTGGCATTGTTTCCATCAGTGGCCCCAGCAGATGCACCATGTTGGGTGGCATTGTTTTCATCAGTGGTACCGGCAGATGCACCATGTTGGGCAGCATTGTTTGCATCAGTGGTACCAGCAGATGCACCATGTTGGGCAGCATTGTTTGCATCAGTGGTACCGGCAGATGCACCATGTTGGGTGGCATTGTTTCCATCAGTGGTACCGGCAGATGCACCATGTTGGGTGGCATTGTTTCCATCAGTGGTACCAGCAGATGTACTATGTTGGGTGGCATTGTTTCCATCAGTGGTACCAGCAGATGTACCATGTTGGGTGGCATTGTTTTCAGCAGTGGTACCAGCAGAGGCACTATTTGGTGGCACATTGCTTCTGAGAGGGGCAGAGGCACCGTTTGGGGCATTACTTGCCTGAAGTGTATAAGAAGAGGCACTATGTTGAAGCACATTGCTTTTTGGAGAGGCACTCTGTTGAGGGGCATGGTTTCCATGAGTGGTATCAGTGGAGCCACAATTTTGAGGTACATTGCTGCTCTTAAGGGCAGAGGCACCATGTTGGGTGAAATCATTTCCCTGAGGAGTATCAGCTGAGGCACTTTTTTCTGGCCCACTGGTTCTCTGATGGGAGCCAGTAGAAGGAACATGTTGGGCGTTATTTTCTAGAGCTGTTGTGGTATATTTCTGAGGGGTATTTCCACAATCACTAGGAAGTGGCACATTGCATCTCTGAGGGCTATTCCCAGTGGGTGGTTTCTGAGGGGCAGCAGATCTGCTGCTCCTTGGAGAACAGTTATTTATTGTAGAATCAGGGGTCTTTTCTGTAGCATAGTCCTGTTTGCACAGAGGTTGGCTTTTGGGAGGCAGCTTGTACTTGTATTTGTGGTTTGTTAGATATTTCACGTATCGGGCTTTCATTGCCTGCCAGCTCCTCCTTAGTACCCGTTTCTCCTCCAGGTCCTTCCATAGTCGGTTGCCAGTAACAGTCCTGGTGGTGGAGATGTGATCCCGCACATAGATTAAAATTGCGATATCCTCCTCCCTGGTAAAGGCCATTCTTCCTTGAGCAAGGGCAGCACAACGGTTGGGACTTTGAAGACACATGACAGGTTGTACCTGCTGGTTGTCCATATGCTGTAAAAGTGGCTCCTGGGTAGAACCTCTTGAACATTCTCCCCCAGATGTAACGGTAGTTTGTATTTCAGTAACATAATTGTTGTGTCCTCCATGGATGGTCCTCATGGTTACAGACTTATTTTCCTTGCCTATAGCCACCTGTTCCCCAACTGCGGTCCTCTCATGTAAAACCATGTGTTCCCTTCTTGTGGTCCTCTCACAGACCGCCAACTGTTCCTCCCCTTTGGATCTCTCACACACATACCCCAGTTCCCCCCCATTGGGCCTCTTGCACACAGCCTCCTGCTCCGCACACGTGGGCCCCTTGCACACATCTCCCTGCTCCAAACCCATGGACCCCTCGCATACAGCCCTCTGTTTCCCACGTGTGGATTCCTCACACATAGCTATCTGCTTGCCACATGTGGGCCTCACGCACACAGCCCCCTGTTCCCCACCTGTGGGCCTCTCGCATGTAGCCCCCTGTTCTCCAATTGCGGGCCTCTCAGGTAAAACCACTTGCTCCCCACCAGTGTCCCTCTCATACGTAGCCACCTGCTCCCCACCTGTGGTACACTTATACACAGATCTCTGACCCTCTTCCAAGATACTCTCATTAACAGCCACCTGCCCCTCACCCATGGTTCCCTCATTAACAGCACCTTGTTCCCCATCTGTAGTCCTCTCATACACAGTCTCCCGTTTCCCACCCGTGGCCCTCTCATGTATAATTACCTGCTGCTCATTCATGGAAAGCTGTTCCTGGATGTCAAGCCTGGGAGTCTGTAAATTCTTCTCTGGCTCATCCCCTGGTACAAGTATGTGCAGCTGTTTCTCTGCTCTCTTTTGCTTTGCCATTTGACTTGTGCTGTCTTCTCCACCACTAGGCCTTTTCCTGTCCCTGAATTTCCTTTTGGGCACCCTGGATGCAGAGGAGGAGAGAGAACCTTCATTATTCATGGTGATGCTGTCATATCCTGTGTCAACCTCTGAGTCCTTTCCAAAGTTAGGGGCACTGGGAGCTTGTGTGCCTTTTCTAGGATCTGTGATAACTGGTGCACTGCTGTCCTCATAGAGAAACAACTCTGAAGCTATCTTGCTTGGAAACGGAGAAGCTCCTCTGGAAGATGGATCCTTACAGGTGGCCAGGCCAGTATTATTTTGCAGGTCATCTTTATGGCCACCAGGCACCTCTGCATCAGTTTTTTTGAAAGGAGATGCTAAAACGCTTAGGTATTCCTCATGATTAGGGGCACAGGGAGGGGCCTTGGGGGCCGGTGTGCTTGTTTTAGGTTCTGAGGTCACTTGTGTACCATGGTCCTCTTTAAGAACCAACTTAGTCCCCATTTTGCTGGGAAAACATAGCTGCCTTTGAGCTCCATGCTCACCAGAAGGTTCTCCAAGAGGTGGACTATTACTGGTGACTAGACCAGTTACATTTTTGGGATCCTCTTCTTGCCCGCGATCCACTTCCTTACATTTCAAATCCATTGGCTTGGAAGGTGATGCTAAGGGGTTGTCTTCACCAACAAAGGCATCAGCTCTGGCACCAGAAGCCAACGTAGATGTTCTAAGATCCAGCATGACTGGTATATTGAGGTCTACAGGTAGAACTTGCCCTGTGTCCATGACTTTAGAAGAAGTACCATGGCTGGAGGCCAGGCCTGGTCTATGCTTGAGCTGCTCTATATGCCCATCTCTAGAGGTGACCGGAGCTGTAAGACGTTGGGAGACGTCACCATCCAAAATTTCCAAAGCTCTAGAAGCAGGACTAGTTGAGTCATCTTCAGGGACCCTCCTACCTGAAGCCTCAATGTTGTCCACCCCCTTGAAAGTCATGGGGTTTCCTCCAAAAGCCCTGTGGCCCATCCTTCCAGAAGCATCTCTGGCAGCAGTTGCCCCCCGGAGAGTGCGTGGCAGCAGGCGATAGACCCGGGGGCTTAGGCTACGGTTGGCGCTCACACAGTCATGGATGTAAGTGGTGGAGATGTAGCCGGGGCCCTGCGCCGCTTCACTCGGGTCAGCCAGCAAGAAAGCTCCGGGTTCCTGGATGCGGCACATCAGCCCTCCGCCGTGGGCGATGAGTGGGGCCAGATGCCTCTTCTGTGGCCCCGGGCGAATGTAGAACCGCATGGGGACGCCATCCCGGGTCACGAACAGCGTATTCGAGTGAGAGAATGGTACCACCATACTTTTGCACTGGCAGATTCACCATGACGACAACATCCAGCTGGTTTCCATGGTGATTAATAGAAGCCCAAAGGAAGCAGTCCCTCAACTAAACATGAAATGCAACCTTGCTTTTGCGGCAGACTGCCGCGTGATCTCACCGCCTGTGCTGATTGGATGGTTCTCAGCCGGCTCTCAGTCCCTGCACATCGCGAATGAGAGGACTTGCGAGCGAAGTTCCCATAAAGCAACCCGCAACTCCATTAAAACAACCGCCGCCTGCAAAATCAGCGCCCCACGTGATCCCCCAGCTCGGTGCTGATTGGACGGTGCTCACCTCGCAACCGTCGACAATAGAAAGCGAAGCAGCGACCTCCCTCCTCCTCCGCCTGCTCTGCCCTATACTGCGCATGCGCCATATCACCAAGCGGACATCTCTTCCATATATGATCTTCCTGTTATACAGTACGAGAAGGTAAGCGGCGTCCAATCGGCGCTCGCGTTTGGATCACGTGGTATTATTGCTCCCACCCAGGATTCTATTTATTCTCTGCTTTTGTATCCTAGCTTCCAACTTTTCAGGGTGGGGAAGAGGGACATTTGTTAAAATAGGCCACGCCCCTCATTGAGGGATGAAAGGAAATTGGGTGTAACAGTTACAACAATAGAAACACTTTGAATAAGCAAATGAATCATTTATTGCTACAGATCTGCATGTTACACCTAAAAGAGGGACAAGTGAGAACAAGGGATGGGGAGATGGACTCAAAAGAGGGACAGTCCCTCCAAATCAGGGACACTTGGGAGGCATGGAGTAATTGATCAGAGAGTAGATCAGTAATGTTGGAAATATGCATTGTTAAACCAGACCTTCACCCTGGATAAGAGCCTATCTTATATGTTTCCCACACCCTGTACAAACATATTGCTCACATTAAAAATTACCCTACCCGCATCTACTGCATTTTCTGAGACTTTAAACATCCAAGATGGCGGCCGATGGGGTCTCAGGCTGCCTGCAAACATGAAGTGTCTTCTGAATGTGCCGCTCTACATTCTGGGATTCCTGACCCCAGCACTGCTCCGTCTGTGCAAAGCACAGCTCTAACCCCGCCCCCTGCACTTTTGATCCCTCTCCTCTCCTTAGTATGTGATGCTTCTGAGTCAAAATGGCGGCGCCCGTATCCTAGAGTGATGAACAGAGTTGCAGGCCAGTTGGGGGGGGGGGGGGGAGAATAAAAATGAAGTGACAAAAAATTTTAAATATATTAATTTTAGATGCTGGGGAATAGTTATTAAAGGGTTTGGGCTTTTCATTAAATGATGCTGAAGGTCTGCTTTAAATTGTCAGATTTAAAGTGGACCTGTAATCAAAAATGACCAAATTCTTGAATTTTCACTACCCTGGATTTGAGATCGCACCTCCTGGTTTGGTCTGTTCTGGCATTGGTCCACACTCCCACTGTGCATGCACAGGTTCTCCTCCAATGAGAATCCCTATTGCTAGGGATGTTCCCTCCCGCTGGCCACACTCCTATGTGTCATGCACCCGCCACCGACCATTCAGATATGCTGGTGGGGTATGTGCATCAGATGGAGCAGAGCTGGGGATGCTGCAAGAGGCTTGTACATGTGCTGCGGGGGTCGATAGCTGAGGTGAGTATTTAGCGAAACCAGAGGGTTTCACACAAAAAAAGGGATGCCCCCAGAGAGGCTATATCTTCTATTGGAAGAGCTGTGGCTGACACGTATGTGTCCGGTTATTAAAGCGGTCCTTCACTCTGAATAAGAGTCTATCTTATATATTTCCCCCACTCTGTACATACAGATTGCTCACATTAAAAATCACCCTACCTACATCTACTGCATGTTTAAACATTCAAGATGGCGGCCCATGGAACATCAGGCAGCCTGCAAACAGGAAGTGTCTTCTGACTGTGCTGCTCTGCATTCTGGGATTGCTGACCTTTTCCTGACCCCCACTCTCCTCTCCTCAGCAAGTGTGATGCTTCTGAGTCAAGATGGCGGCACCTGTATCCTAGAGTCCTGAACAGAGTTGCAGTCCAGTAGGCGAAAGAATAGTAAGTAAGTGACTAAAAACTTAAAATATATTAATTTTAGATGCAGAGGAATAGTTTTTTTAAGGGTTTGGGCTTTTCAGTAAATCATGGTGAAGGTCCAGGTTAAAAGGTGAGTATCTCTCTAATGCAGGGATCATTAATAGTGTGAGAGAGTGGATTAGGTTAGTTTGGTGCCCCTGTAAAACAATGCCTTACCTGGTGTGGGGGTCCCCTTTAAAGCAGAACAAAACCTGGGATTTTATTCCCTGCCATGGGGGCATCTTGATTTCCTTTTCCCGGTGCTATGGCACATGCACGGGCTCTGATCCAATCAAGGCCCTTTGCTTTGACTACGTCATTCAGCAAAGGGCTCTGATTTAAAGTGGACCAAAACCTACCATGATCAGCCCGGGAATCGATCGAATCACCCGCCCCTCCCGGGCATCCAAAATCCGGAATCTGTGTGAAACCCTCCAGGTCGCCCCATACACTTACCTTACCTCCGGTCCAACGTCGCGAGACGCAGCCGCATTCCCGCTATCATTTGTGAATGACCGGTACAGGCACGCTACTTGTTAGAGATATAACAGGGGATGGGCCCGCCAGTGCGCTTGGAGCCGCTGGCTTAGACGGCATGACATCAGCGGATCCAAGCGCGCTGATTGGACGAGCAGCCGCGCTCGTTCGGGCTTCACGCAGCGAGGCACCGCCGATTGGGGGGCCCCGGGGGAAAGGACCAAAACCTAGGATAATCAAAATCCTGGGTTTGGGTTCACTTTAAAACAACGAGAGCTGTCTGCTGAATGATGTAGTCACGGCAGGCGGCTCACATTGGGCGAGAGCCGGCACATTATCTGTTGAAGCCAGGGAAGGTAAGTGTTCACAAGGGTTCTGGGGGGTTTTACACAGCGGGGCATCCCAATCCAGAACACCCGGGGAAAAGCCAGCGGCCGACCTGGAATCTTTTACAAAAACAAAACATAGATTTTGCATACTGTAATTTATTTTAAGCTGTCTTTAATAAAATGTCTGCATTGGGATGCTTTGCTGAATTGCCTGCACAAGTGTGAGTCGCCTGAGGTAAATCTTTAACCTGCCTGTGCTGAATCGGGCCCTTAGTCTGAGGTGAGCCTGGTTGCCATGGTGACAGGAGCCCAGTTCAAACATGGATTCTAACCTTCATATTTAAGTTATTGGGGGAGGGCAGGGAAAGCGACCGCATCCGTTTACTGAAAATAAACTGCTGGGCAAATAAGAGGTGGCTGCTGCTATGTTGGTGCCACTTCCTGCTTCCGGGTCATGCCATGTTGCTCACTCCATCAACTCCAGCGACATTGTTTAGTCAGTGCAGTGACCCATAATGGAGCGCTGCTGCTGTTCCAGGTATTGGGGAGTGTCGGAGTTTTCATTTATTTTGAGGGATCAGATAACTTGTGTTGGGACTAGTTCAGATGAACACCTGATTGGAGGAGCATGGCGCTGCAGACACTCAGCCTATCTGAATGGCTGGGGCGGGAGTGTGCACACAACGCCGGGGATGCAGCATTCTCCATTTAAAACAATGAGAGTCGTCTGCCAAATGACATAGTCACAGTAGGAGGTTCTGATTGGACGAGAGCCAGCACTTGCGCTGCTGGAGCGTTGAAAGGTGAGTTTTTATGGAGGAACTGGGGGGGGGTTTCACACACCATATCATTTCAGGGTGCCCTGGAAAAAAGACGGCTGCCGACCCTGGAATCTTCTAGATTCCAGGCTGGCCTCTGGTGGGCTTTGTTCCACTTTAAAGTGGACCAAAACCCACCGTGATCGGACTGGGAATCTATAAGATTCCCAGGCTGATTGATTCCCTCCCCACGGGGCATCCAAAATTGGGATGCCCCGCGGTGTGAAACCCCTCAGGTTGCCCCATACACTTACCTTGTTTCCTGGTCCAACGGCGCATGCGCAAGCCATATCCCCACTATCCCTCTAGCAGGATGCCGGCCTGTGCCAGGCATTTGTGAATGGCAGGAGCGGGCACACTCCCTGCCATCTGCACGCTCGGATCCACTCGTATTAGACAAAGGGGCTTGAGCGGATCCGAGCGCGCTGATTGTACAAGCAGCCGCGCATGCGTCGTAGGACCGGGAAGAGGTGAGTTTGTTTGAGCCACCTGGGGGGTTTCACACAGTAGCACAAGGACCAAAGCACAGGATAGTTAAAATCCACTTTAAAGCACCTGTGATAATGGGAATGGTTTAAAGAGGAACACCACCCATGATTTTCACTCTCCCGGTTATTTTTCTCTGATTTCCTCTTGCTATATGAAAGTCTGAGATTCTCATAATAACAAACCATCCATTGAGCACATGTGTGGGCCGCTGGCTAATCATCAGCTCGTGCTCCATTTATTCCTTAGCCAATCTGAAGTCAGAGTGGTGTAGTAAGGATGAATAAAGCACTGGTTGCTGCGCCAGCCATTCAGAAATGCCCGACACGGGTATGCGCCTCAGCGGCCTACACATGTACTGTTGGATCGCTAGCGTGTGAGTTTTCACAGCCTATCCTGCGGCTCTCACAGAGTGGGGCATCCCAAATTGCGATGACCCAGGAGTGAGCCAATCAGCCTCCCCTTTTAAAATCCATCCCGATTTGGGATGCCCCACTATGGGAACCCGCCAAATCTCCAGTGAAAACGTACCTTCCCACGTCTGTCGCCCAGTGAGCGCCATATGGCATGCATATTAATGATCAGCATACGGCTCTGTTTAGAAACACAAATAGGAAGCGTTCTCATCCCTGGTTTGCCTTTAGAAAAGGGAGTGGAATTGAGTTGTTTACATAGCCGAGGAAGCCAGGTTATGTAGTGAGGTGGAAAATTAAATATTATAATTAGTGTTAATTTTATAAGCTGCCTGTATGCCATCTCTCACATTTTCAGTGTGTGGAGGGGTTTTCACCCCTCCCTCCTCATATGACTAAAGAATGTTATGTCTGCTTAACGAGAAACAGATGTTCTTCATGTCTGAACTATACATTACATATATGTGCTGTATATGTTTGAAATATCCAATCGAAGTCTGACATGTGTCCAGGCATCCAATCAGGATGGTCATTTAAGCTCCTTTGTCCGAACTGCATTTAAGCAAGCAAATAGAGCCGGCAATTCGGGCATTGCCAATCAAAGTAAGCAGGCCCCCGTCGACCGAATAAACATTGCATTTCTTGATGACTTATGGCAGTGGGGGCAAAGTTACACAGTGGGGCATCCCGCATCTTTTAGAATCCAGGACTGGCTGCAGCGGGTTTTGTTCCGCTTTAAGTTTGCTTTTAAATTGGAAGTGTAGTCAAGGATTGGCTTAAAGTGGACCAAAACCTTGTTTTTGGACCATAATGAATTTTGGTTCATGTTTCTGTAATCTGATATTAGATGCCCCGCCCCCTGGGATCCCGTAGTGAATATGTGGGCTTTTGTCCAGTCAGCGCTCTATGCCGTGCATATCAATGCTTTTAATAACAGAGCCTGGCGGAGAAACTGGGAAGCGGGCGCATTCTCTGGTCTCTGGTCTGGACGCACACACACTGCCCCACGAGCCTATCTGTATGACGGGGTGCTGGAGGGCGCATCTGCCAGAGGATTGTCGTGAGGTGGGTATACGGGTATTCCCAGAAATGTATTTTCTTGAGTTTCTGGTGGGGCATCCCGATTTGGGATGCCCTGCTCTTTAGATTCCCTAGGATTGCCTGTAAACTTACCTTTTCTTTTTTCCCAGGGAGCATGCGCGGGATGCTCAGCCAGTTAGTGGCGCTCACTCAATTCAGATTTCCTTTGCTGCACTGAGCTCATGCGCGTGCCTAGCTAGAGGTATGCGCGGGCTTGTGGAAGAGGTGAGTGGATTGGGCGATCCCGAGGGTTTCCCACAGCAGGGCATCCCAATTAAAGAGGTAGACCAATCCCCCTCCACCAATAGAAGCCAGGCCGGGAGGTGTGTGATAGTAGGCAGGCTGGATTTATTCTGGCAGACTGCTGCAGTTGTCTTATGCAAATTCGCACCGCGCCAACAAGGAAATCCCTGGAGCGCTTTAGCATAAAGCTGAACAATTATCCAGCTCCTCGCTGGCTCAGCATTGTATTACTACCATACTTACAAATGTTTTCTGTTGCTCTCTATTGTGTGAAGGTGACTGGAATTACTGCGACATCTTATTTCTTATCATATCTGGCTTAACCAATTTTCTAAAGGGCACATGCCACAAAGCTCAATACTGACTGTTTGTGATCCTTCCCCCTCGTCTTCACCCCTCTTCCTTTACACTGTAAGCTCCTCGGGGGCGGGGCTCTCTCTCCTATTGTATCTTGTATTCAGAATATCCATTGTCAACTCTGTAAAACTGCATTTGAAATAGTCTATGTACCGTATGTTTCTACCCTGTCTGTAATTACTACTTTGTAAAGCGCCACGGAAGATGATGGCGCTATATAAATAAACAATAATAATAATATTTGTTAGTGTCACAATTCCATTTTGGGGTAACGTGACCGAAACCTTGCCCATGTGATCTGATCAGATTTGGGTGAAAGGACCCTAATGTCCATATTATTATTATTGTTTATATAGCGCCATCATCTTCCGTAGCACTTTACAAGGTGTGATTACAGACAAGGTAAAACATATAGTACAGGGAACAATAGAAACTAGACGCCACGAGGTTAAACCAAGTGTTGTGAGCACAGGAGACAGTAGGAAAGAGAGCCCTGCCCTTGGGAGCTTACAGTCTAAAGGATGGGGGCGGAGACAAAGGGGCGGGGTCACAAGTGGTAGAGCTTGAGTTGGGCTGCATGTGCCATTTGAGGGTTATAGGAGTTGCATGATTTAATGAAAAGCCCAAACCCTTAAAAAACTATTCTCCAGCATCTAAAATTAATATATTTAAAGTTTTTTGGCAATTACTTATTATTATTTCCCCCACTGGCCTGCAACTCTGTTCAGGACTCTAGGATACGGGTGCCGCCATCTTGACTCAGAAGCATAACATACTGAGGAGAGGAGAGCAGGATAAAGTACAGGGTGGCGGGTTATAGCTGTGCTTTGCTCAGACAGAGCAGAGGTGGGGTCAGGAAAAGGTCAGCAGTCCCAGAATGCAGAGCGGCACAGTCAGAAGGCACTTCCTGTTTGCAGGCTGCCTGATGTTCCATGTGCCGCCATCTTGGATGTTTAAAGTGGACCAACACCCTGAGGTGATCGGGCCAGGAATCTATAAGATTTCTATAAGATTTTGACTATCCTGGGTTTTGGTCCACTTTGGGGGGGCACCCTGATTGGGGGTGCCCCGCTGTGTGAAACCCCCCAGAAAGCCCCAAAAGCTCACCTCACCACGCTCCCACGTGACTGCGCCGTCCAATCCCCCCCGACGGACAAGCGGGTGACAGCAACGGACAGGTCACTCTTACAGGGCGCGCGCCCGCGCCGGCCATTCACAAACGGGCGGCGCGGGGCGCGCGCACGTCTAGAGGGGCGCGCGGGTGGCGGCGGCAAGGTAAGGTTGTTTTGGGGGGGTTTCACCCCGCGGGACATCCCGATCTTGGATGTCCCGCGGTGAGGGAGGTGATCGGCCCGGGAATCCTATAAATTCCCGGGCCGATCACCCCTGGGTGTTGGTCCACTTTAAAGGAGCGGCATACCTATAACTGACATGGTAGTTAGGAATTTAAACGGACCTTCAGCCTGAATATCTTTTTTTTTTAAGTTTTTATTTATGCTTTTCAGGTTACATAATAAAACACAGTTACAGTTACAATTGTAAAGTCCCAAAAAAATGCTGCTCCTCCATGGGAGGGCGCCAACAATTACGAAAAAGAGACAAACCCAATAAACATAGACCTCATTCACACTACATTCACACTCAGCCTCGCCTGGAGTCTATCTAATGTTTCCCACACCCTGTACATACAGATTGCCCACATTAAAAATCATCCCAATCTGCTACTGCATGTTCTGAGCCTTTAAGAGATACAGCAACTAGTATATGCGTTAAACCGGACCTTCAGCATGATTTAATGAAAAGCCCAAACCCTTAAAAAAAACTATTCCCCAGCATCTAAAATTAATATATTTTAAAGTGGACCAACACCCAGGTGGGATCGGCCCGGGAATCTATAAGATTCCCGGACCGATCAGATCCCTCCCCGCGGGGCATCCGAAATCGGGATGTCCCGCGGGGAGGAACCCCCCCACAAACCTTACCTCAGTCCCGTTCCATCGGCGCATGCGCGAGCCGCGGCCGCGCCTCGCGCTTCCCTCTAGCAGGGTGCGCACCCGCGCCGGCCGTTTGTGAATGGCCGGTGCAGGCGCGCTCCCTGTTAGAGGGAAGCGGCACCAGATCCCCAGTAAAACTACCTCACTGCAGATCCATCAGTCCTTGCGCGAGCTCTCGTCCAATCCACTATGAGCAGCAGGCACAGCCTAAATATATTGCATATATGTTAAAGGTTGTGCTCCTCAGGCCCACGCCATCATAAACCAAAAACGTAACTGGACCAACAGCCTGGCACAGTTGAAAAAGAAAGGTAGCAGCCTTCCTCTCCCAGCTGACATAACTGAAATGCACAGTAACAGGAAGCCCAGCACGACTTCCTGTTTGCAGGTGGCCTGCAAGCCCATAAGCTGCCATCTTGTTTTTAAAATAAGATCAAATATATATAAGAGACGGAGGATGTGGCCGTCAGAGCCGCTGCTCTTAGACTCGCCCCCAGGGAAAGGACCAAAACCCAGGATAGTCAAAATCCTGGGTTTTGGTCCACTTTAACTGGGAGCCTGAGCAGTAATAAAGTGCACATGTGAAAAAGATGTTGTCCCTTATGAAAGTACGACTACCTGTTTGCAGGTGGCCCGCAAGCCCATAAGCGACCATCTTGTTCTTTAAAATTTATCTTAGTAGTCATTAGTAAAAGGTACATTATTTTTTTATGTGCGGCAATCTTGCCCTGGGGAGGGATGCATGAGGACTGTTTGTTCAGTTAGTCTGATTTAATAGATTTTTGACTGTTGGTCCTTTTTACATATGCTCCAGCCTCTACATAGAGCACTTCTCCAAAATAAACAAAGAATAAATCTTTTTATTGATAACGTTGCACAAAATGTAAAAAAACACACATGACAATGTTAAAAACAAGTACCTACTAAGATCCCATAGGCTCTGGATAAGGTTAAACCAGAGACTAGATTAAGTCCATAAAGTGTTAATTATATACATGTATAGATATTAGATGCCCAGTTAATATATAAGATCAAATACCATAATATCCCACCAATGAATATCCACTATAAGTTGAAACAAATACATAAAACAAACATGCTGTGTAAATAAAGTGCTGTGTGATATATATCTCACTGGGTAAGTAAAGTGCTGAGAAGTGAAAAAAATCTATCTACTATACTATGAAATACGTCCTTTTTGTATCCATCTACACAGTGGCTTCTCATTGGTAGTCAGTGTTAGTCGTGTAGGTTTATTGCACTAGTCTCAAATTGTTTTTTATGAGACACTATATATGTGTGTTTTTTCATTAATTTTTTTTTATATATTTATCCTTTTATCATGTACTTATCAATTATATAATCATGTAGTGATACAGCTGCTATATATTAATTTGGGCATAGTGCAATATATATATATATCCTCTAAATAGAGCCGCTTTGGGTCAGCTTCTGGGCCTTGTCATATATGTTTTTTAATTAGTCCCTATGTTTGTCTAGTATATGTCTTTGTCATTGTGTTACTGTGGATTGGTATAATTAAAGATATCATTATTTCTTTTTAATTTTGGTTTGTGCGGCCTCCTTGTTTGGTGGGGTCCTTTTTGGGGTTAAGGCTGGTAACCTACTGTGCATAGACATCTACAAAGAGTACTGTACAATAATATGAATTGCTGTGAGCAACTTGATACTAAGGGCCTTATTTATCAAGGGATAGCGCCAGGTAGTGTCTCACTAGTGCCAGGTAGCGCCAGCTATCGGCGGCTACCGACTCCAGAACGCCAGGCGGCGGACACACGCATTTATCACGCTAAATGAGGCTAGCGCCGGCGAGAGCGTCACCTAGCGCGGGATTCATCATGTAGCGGACTGCAACGAACAGCGCCGCTGCTAATCCCATCACAGCACTTTTAAGCCATCGCCGCCAGCGCTCTGGGGTTTAAACAAGCATTTCACAGCGCGAGAATTTTTTGAGCGTGATTTGTTAATGAATATGCTGGGAGCCGTTCGCTCTGGCCATTCGCTGTCAGGCGCTCTCATACAGCGCGGAACCTGTGAAACAGCGACTCCTAACCCCGTATTCAACATTACCGCACACCGACTGAGTCGCTGTCAACAAGCGAACAACGGCCAAGCACAGCGAATACTAGCTGGCGCTGTGAAAATCACGCTACTGACGCTCATCTGTCGTTACCTGGCGCTATTAATGAATCGGCCTCCCCGTAAGAAACAATTGCAAAAGTATAAACAATCTTCTCAGAGTGAGACGCTTTGAAGTTTAAAGTGGACCAAAGCCCAAAAGTTTTGACTCTCCTGGGTTTTAGTCCTTTCCCTGGGAGCACCCTGATTGGCGGTGCCCCGCTGTGTGAAACTCCCCCCAGATCGCCGCAGCAACTCACCTTATCCCGGCTCTGACGGCTGCATCCTCCGCCTCCCTCTAACAGGGAGCGTGCCCGCACCGGCACGGGTATGCGCACTGCTATAGGGGAGCAGAGGATGCGGCCGTCGGAGCCGCAGCCCTTAGCCACGCCGTGGGACCGGGAGAAGGTGAGTTGGCTGCGGCGTCCTGGGGAGGTTTCACTCAGCGGGGTACCCCAGATCGGGTTGCCCACGGGGAAAGGACCAAAACCCAGGATAGGGTTATCCTGTGTTTTGGTCATTTACCCAGGAGCACCCCGATCGGGGGTGTGAACCCCCCCCCCCCCCCCCGATCGCCACAGCCAACTCACCTCTTCCCTGTCCCACAACGCGTCTAAGAGCAGCGGCTCTAACGGCCGCACCCTCCACTTCCCTCTAGCAGTGCCTGCGCCAGGCATTTGTGAATGGCCGATGCTGGCAAGCTCCCTGTTAGAGGGAGACGGAGGATGTGGCCGTCAGAGCCGCTGCTCTTAGACGCGCCCCCCGGGGAAAGGACCAAAACCCAGGATAGTCAAAATCCTGGGTTATGGTCCACTTTAACTGGGAGCCTGAGCATGATAAAAATGCAAAGTAATAAAGTGCAAATGCGAAAAAGATGTTGTCCCTTATGAAATTCCGGTATATGTCTAGGGAGTGGTGCCAAGGAGGAGCCCTATCAAGCTCTCGTCCAATCAGTGCTGTTTGCCGTGCATATTAATGATCGACAAATCGCCTTATTACCCAGGGAGCATGGCAACTGGGAGCAGCTGCATCCCCAGTTCCCTGGGCACGTAGATGTGGGCACGCTCTGAATGGCAGGCCTCAGCCCAGAGATGCTGAGGATTCAGCCGCCGATGTTAACATGGCCTTCAGGGACGCTGGCAAAGATATGCATAGATGACCATTGTATGCTTGTGCACACATAGGAATTCGTCCTCCGCATTTAACCCATCCGTGAAGGGAGTGTACACATGCCCGGAGCGGTGGGCTGCCCTAATTACGGCGCCCGGGGAGCAGTTGCGGGGTTAGGTGCCTTGCTCAAGAGCACTTCAGTCATGTCCCAGGACCAGGATTCAAACCTACCACCCTCCGGTCACAAGTCCACTCCCCTTACCTCTAGGCCACAACTGCCCCTTTTGCGGCGATCCCCAGGGTTTCCTCATTTTGGGATGCCCTGAGGTAAGGCAAGCAGCTGGACAGGGTTTTTTTCTGGTTTAAGTGGACCAAAATCCAGGGTGATTCCCTGATTCATCTTAGTTGCCTGGTACACTTACCATCCTGGTGATCCAATGGCGCATGTCTCAGCAGCATCATCATGTATCCATGCCAGCCATTTGTGAATCACCATCATGGGTGCACTAAGCTAAAATAAAGTGCTGGCCATGTGTCGTGGGATCACAGAAGAGGTAACCTTTCCCAGGTTTGGGGATGGCCCCGTTGTGCATCCTTCAAGGGCTCTGGTTGCCTTTAATGGGGAGCATGTGCTATCTGAATGGCTGGGGCAGGAGCGTGTACATACAATGCAGGGGGGTGAAGGCGATGGGGCAGTACACGCTCCCTATTGTAAATGATCAGAGCCATTTGCCAAAAGGTAAACAGCTCTGATTGGATGAGAGCCTGTGCATGCTCCGCTGGACCGTGGATAAGTGAGTTATTACTGGCTACACTGCGGGTCATCCCAAATTTTCTAGATTTCAGGCCAGCCGCTGTTGGGTTTTGGAAATAAAAAAGGGCACCTGCCAGCTCACAGGCTCAACCTAATGGAGCCCTGCAGCCCTCTGGTCTCAGACATTGATGAAACCTGAGGGCTGCATTGAGCAGTTTAGGCTAAGAAGCAGACTTACACAGTGAAGTCCACCAAATCTGGATGGCCCATGGGTTAATCAGTCTTATAGACTCCAGGGCTGGGCTGCATGGGTTTTGGTCCACTTTAAAGAGGAAGAAAACCTGGGATTTTCACTCTTCTTCAGCAGGGCATCCTGATTTGGGATTCCCCCCTGTGTGAAATTCTACGGATCACCTTCCGGCGACCCCACATCGCTTGTGTGCTGAATATAAAGTGGAGTACACACCGCAGGGCACACTCACACTCCTCCGTGTATCCGCACCAGTCATACAAAGGTTACATGCCTCAGCCTCGGCCCGCACATTGGCTGTGGGATCACTAGCTATGTATCCAGCTATCCTGGAGTTTCACACAGCGGGGCATGAGGGATAATCCTGGAATCCCTGGTTTTGGGTCACCCCGATTTGGGATGCCCCACTTTGTGAAACTCTGCCAATCGATTCAGCCACCCAGTATATATATCCCTCGCTTGAGTTTCCATGACACAGAGATGGGTCTGCTCCAATCGGCTTCTTTAACTGCACATAAAAATATGCAGCTAAAGAAGCTGAATGAGATCTCATCTGCACTGGGGATGACTGTGGGGCATCCCTCTATGGCTGTGCGCAGACAGACCCAGAGCAATGAACGAGATGTCACTGGTGGCCATGCATGTGCCATGGGTTTACTGTTGAGATAGATTGGTATATCAGGCGTCTGGCGGGGTCTCACACAGCAGGGCATCCCAAACAAGGATTGGTCAACTTTAAAACTCCAGGGGAGGCATGGTTCCTCCTTAAAGTGGACCAAAACCCACATTGATCGGCCCAAAAATCTATAAGATTCCCAGGTCGATTGAGTCCCCCCCCCCGGGGCATCCCATACACCTTGCTTCCCGGTCTAAATGCGCTGCTGATTGCATGAGCGGCCGCGCATGCGCTGCAGGACCGGGAAAAGGTTACTTGCAGTCTGGGTGGTTTCACACAGCGGGGATCAAAATCTAGGGTTTTGGTCCACTTTATAGGGCCTACCTATGGTTTAAAGAAAAAATGTGCACTTACCTGCCAGCCCACAGACTCAATCCTACGAGTGAATGTCTGCATTTTCAAGAGCACACAGAAGGATTGCAGAATGTAAGCTGGAAGGGCATTGGAAATCTGAATGCCCCCTGCACCCCTATTAAAGTGGACCAAAACCCAGGATTTTTGAGTTTTGGTCCTTTCCCCCGATCAGGGATGCCCCGCTGTGTGAAACCCCCCAGATCGCCGATGCCAACTAATCTCTTCCCTGTCCTACAGCGCATGCGTGGCCACTCGTCCAATCGGCGCGCTCGATTACCTCCCCTCCAGGGCACCCAAAATTGGGATGCCCCGCTGTGTGAAACCCCCAGGTCACACGATACACTTACCTTGTTTCCCGGTCCAATGGCGCAATGCACGAGCCGCAGATGCATCCCCGCTATCCCTCTAGAAGGGTGCGCGGGCACGCTCTCTGTTAGAGGGAAGCGGGGGATGCGTCCGCCAGCGCGCTCGGAGACGCTGGCCTTAGACAAAGCTTAGATGGCATGACGTCAGTGGCTCCGAGCGCGATGATTGGACGAGCAGCCACGCATGCGCCATAGAACCGGGAAGAGATTAGTTGGCTAAGGCGATCTGGGGGGGTTTCACACAGCCGGGTGCCCCGGGGGAAAGGACCAAAACCCAGGATAGTCAAAATCCTGGGTTTTGGTCCACTTTAAAGCGTGCTCCCACCCTAACCTAGCTAAATGGCTGGGATGCGTTTGTGAATGGCAGGCGCGGACACAGCCTTAGACAAAGGGCGGCTCCGAGCGCGATGATTGGACGAGTGGTCGCGCATGCGCCGTAGGACCGGGGAGAGGTGAGTTGGTATCGGTGATCTGGGGGGTTTCACACAACGGGGCACCCCCGATTGATAGTCAAAATCCCTGGTTTTGGTCCACTTTAAATAGGACCCTTATTTCCCCATTTTCAACCTCGCTTCATTCTGCTCTGCACACATTTGCTAATTACATGTTGTTGACCCCCCCCCATGTGTTTCATTCACAAGCATCTGCTGTACCTGTTCCTCCTGCGGCTGGATGTTTCCTGGGTGGACTATTATCAGGGAGTGTGACATGTGGTTCCTGCAGTGATGTAACAGGGCTTGGTACATATCCCAGCAGCCCCCTCTTCCTCTTGGGTCAGGCAGACCCCTGCCGTTGGGTTACACAATGTCAACAGTTGAAGAAGCAATTGAGAAAAAAACAATTTGGCTTAATTGTGTAACGTCCCCGAAAAGCCCACCACACAAGTCGCGCAACATCTGCAACATCACTTTTTTATAGCAGAGATATAAGGGGAAGGTCTACTTTCATCATTTGTTATTCACTTTTGTATAACTTAAACCGGACCTTCAGCATGATTTAATGAAAAACCCAAACCCTTAGAAAACTATTCCCCAGCATCTAAAATTAATATATTTTAAGTTTTTAGTCACTTACTTATTATTCTTTCCCCCACTGGGCTGCAACTGGATACGGTCGCCGCCATCTTGAATCAGAAGCATCACACATACTGAGGAGAGGAGAGCAGGATAAAGTACCTGGGGTGGGGTTACAGCTGTGCTTTGTACAGACAGAGCAGAGCTGGGGTCAGGGAAAGGACAGCAATCCCAGAATGCAGAGCAACACAGTCAGAAGATGCTTTCTGTTTGCAAGCTGCCTGATGCTCAGGGTGTGGGAAACATATAAGATATGCTCTTATTCAGGGTCAAGGTCCGGATTAATATGAGCAATCTGTATGTATGGGGGGGGCGTATAAGATAGGTTCCTATTTAGGGTGAAGGTCCACTTTAATGGGCATGTGCTTTAGCTCTGTGCACTCCTTGCAGTTGGAATGAAAAAGGGTTAACCACAAAGACAATGTGGTTGATTCAGAGCTAGGTGAGAATTCTCACTTCTTTTTAGGAGAGAAAACTGATATTTACTTTCATTGCCTATCTTGGGGCTGATTCAGAACCAGGTGAAAATTTACACACGGTAGACAATGAAAGTCAATGTCCGTGTTCTCTAAAAAAAAGTTGTGAGAATTCTCAGCTAGCTCTGAATTGAAGGTTTCCCTAACATCAGGAGAAAGGAGATCTAAGCCTAACTGATTGCTACTAACCTAGACACTGGCCCCAGATAGTTGATCAGAAAGGATCTAGCATGGTCTTTCATTCTTACTCAGCAAGCGAGTGCACATCATAAAGCCCTTCCTATACCATCCAAGGGTGCCACACGCTACCCAATGGACCACCTATACCATCTAAGGGTACAACATACCACCTATACCAGCCAAGGGTGCCTCATGCCACCTATACATCCTAGCGTATAACATCCCACCCAATGAACCACCTATACCATCTAAGGGTACAACATACTAAGTGAAGTACCACCTATTCCAGCCAAGGGTGCCATGTGCCACCTATACATTCTAGGGTATCACATCCCACCCGAAAACCACCTATACCATCTAAGAGTACAACATACCACCTATACCAGCCATGAGTGCCATGTGCCACCTATACATCCTAGGGTATCACATCCTGCCCGATGGACCACCTATACCATCTAAGGGTACA
Organism: Gastrophryne carolinensis; assembly: GCA_027917425.1. NCBI lineage: Eukaryota > Metazoa > Chordata > Amphibia > Anura > Microhylidae > Gastrophryne > Gastrophryne carolinensis. The sequence continues at coordinate 417,638,126 of CM051238.1, read as the reverse complement.
ACATATCACCTATACCAGCCAAGGGTGCCTCATGCCACCTATACATTCTCGGGTGTCACATACCACCTGTTAGACCACCTACACCATCTAAGTGTACAACATACCACCTATACCAGTCATGAGTGCTATGTGCCACCTATACATTCTAGGGTATCACAGCCCACCCGATAGTCCACCTATACCATCTAGTAGTACAACATACCACCTAAAGGACCACCTATACCAGCCATGAGTGCCATGTGCCACCTATACATCCTAGGGTATCACATCCCACCTGATATACCACCTATACTATCTAAGGGTACAACATGCTAAGTGAAGGACCACCCAAACCAGCCAAGGGTATCACATCCCACCCAATGAACCACCTATACCATCTAAGAGTACAACATACCACCTATACCAGCCAAGGGTGTCTCATGCCACCTCTGCATCCTAGGGTATCACATCCCAACCAATGAACCACCTATACCATCTAAGGGCATTACATACTAAGTGAAGGACCACCTATTTCAGCCAAGGGTGCCTCATGCCACCTATACATTCTAGGGTATCCCATCTCACCCGAAAGACTACCTATACAATCTAAGAGTACAACATACCACCTATACCAGCCAAGGGTGCCTCATGCCACCTATACATCCTAGGGTATCACATCCTACCCAATGGACTACCTATACCATCTAAGAGTACAACATACCACCTATACCAAGGGTGCCTCATGCCACCAGCTAGGGGAGCACCTGGGTCGTGTCCTTGGTGAGCTTTGCTCCTGGCCGCAGACCCTAAGCACTGAAGGGTAGCCGGCCATAGGCGTATGGTGAGCCTATGGAGGGATGGGAGAAACCCTGCTGAATATGTGTCCCTGTGTTTGGGGTGAGTTGTGTTTTACTTGGGGGTTGTATTGTCCTGGGCTCCTTAGCATTCTCCCGCCCTTTCCTTCATCCCCCCCCCCGTTACGCTGCTGCTTCCCTCCCGCCGTGTCCTCTCTCCTCTCCCTCCTTCCCCTCTCCCCGGCGTGGACGTTGTCGGGAGGGGGGTGGCAGCGTGCGCTGTTCTGCCTCCGTCGCGGGCATACTACGCTCCGCGGCGGGAGGCGCTATTGGTGTTGCGGCGGTGCGTCCCTCCCATGGCGGCACCTTCTCTGATGCGTGGGCCGTTTCCGCGCCCTTCGCTGGGGGCGGTGCCGCGGGATGACGCATATCGCGTCATCCTCCCACGGCCCACCCCTCGAGGTTCCGTACGGCGGCGCCATTCTGCTGCCTGTGCTGGCCATTGTAAGATAGGCGTGTGCTGCTGGGTCCATTCTGTGATGCCACTGGCGATCTTGGACGCATGCCGGGCTCTTCCTGTAGCCTTCATCTCTGGGTCTGACTATCGCTGCTGTGACCACGGTGCTTGCTTTCTATTGGTCTGTGAGTTCTCTGTGGGGGTTACTGTTGGGCATGGGCTGCGGGATACTTATGGCTTCTCATGCTTATGTCTTTCAGGGGATAGCAGCTTGTGGTTTCTCCCGGCCCGATACTCTCCCCCCGGTCCCTTCGCTGTGGGCATCCCTTGGGGGCATCCCGGGCGGATTCTTTTAGTCATTACCCTGTGTTGGCCTATTGTGCCTCTGATAATCACCATATGGAGGCTTCTGGGGATAGCGAGCTTGGGGGCTCCTCGGGGCAGGCTCGGCTGTGTGTCATGTGCAGGGCATCCCCTTTTAGTGGTGGTGGCGCGGTTTGTGTGCCATGCGCCCAAAGAATTATTGCGGAACAGACTGGGCCGAGCGCTTCTCTGTCCAATCCTGCGCTCCCTACGGAATCCCCTACTCCCCCGTGTCTGCATTTAGCCCCCAGTGAGGGGGAAGCTAGCAGGGGGTTGAAATCAGATCTGGCGCTGCGCGTGGCCAGCATTGAGCGACAGCTGGCCCGACCGGCGGGCAAGGCCTCTAGCAAGAAGCGGCACCTAGACGCCGAGTTGTCCCTCTTTGCCGATGAGGACGAGGGCCTTGACATGTATGGGGGCCAACACTCCCCGGAGGAGGGGGGGCTGTTCCGTGACTCGGACTCCTCTGGGGATCATCAGGGCAGTTACGATAGTGACCTAGGGTCCTCCTCGGATGAGGATACCGGACTCCCGGATGATAGCGATAGACTCTTGTCGGCTGTTTTTGATACATTACACATCGCCCCCCGTAAGGCAGGCGAAAAAGAAGCAGGGCAAGCTTTTCCACCCTGGCAAGCAACACTTGGAGTTCCCGGAGCAGGACCACTTCTCAAATATGGTTCTTAAGGAGTGGGAACGCCCTAATAGGTTACCCTCGGTGCCCAAGGGACTGGATAGAAGGTATCTATTCTCGGACCATTTGGTTAAGCGCTGGTCGTGCCCTCGTGAGGTGGACGCTCCGGTCCTGGGGCTATCTAACACTTCGGTCATTCGGTCATGCCATCCCCCGACACTACCACACTGCGTGATAGTGCGGACCGGCGTATGGATCAGCTGGCTTGTCATGCTTTCACCTTTGTAGGGGCCGGTTAGCGCCCGGTCTGCGCTGCGGCCATTGTGGCCATTGCCATTAAAAAGAAGGTCAGGCGCCTTGCTGAGACCGCCCGTTTTGGTAAAAAGGATTATAAGGTCCTTTTTCTTTGCTCTGACTTATCGCCGGCTGGCTGCCATGGACGATGCCATCCGGCTTGGGGGTAGAGCCTCAGCCCTGTTGGTTGCTATGCATCGGTCCGTTTGGTTGCGTCAGTAGGCAGCTGACACCGCCGCTAAGAAGTCTCTCACTAGGCTTCCTTTCACGTGACTCCGTCTTTTTGGTGAGCGTCTGGATGTTCTGACCAAGGATGGTAGGCTCCCCCAGCGTAGAAAGCAGGCTCGGCCCTTTCGGGGATCCTCTTCCTTTCGTCCTTCAAGGGGAGGTCGTGGCCCCCCTTTCTCAGGTAGTCGCAGAGACTCTTGGGGCCGAGGCAGAGCCCGCAGTCGCCCCGGTCCCTCCTGGGGAACCCCCTCCCAAGGCCCCTCAGGCATGAGGAGGCGCCCTCACCCGACCGGGTGGGGGGACGGCTTTGGCTTTTTGCTCACGTCTGGAGGCTTCACGTCTCAGACCGGTGGATTCAGGAGGTGGTGTCCTCCGGATACAAGATAGAGTTTGCAGCCTGGCCGCCCCCAAGATTCCTCCGATCCCGGATATCTCTAAACCCTGTGTTGGCTCAGGGATTGCGTCTGGCCGTTCAACGTCTTCTGATGTTCGAAGTCATTTCAGGTACCTCTTCAGGAACAGGGTCGGGGGTACTACTCCAACCTGTTCACAGTGCCCAAGAAGGACGGCTCCCTGAGGCCCATCCTGGACTTAAAGGGCTTCAACAAGTTTGTCAGGTTCAAGCACTTTCGCATGGAGACATTGCGTTCAGCCGTAAGTTCCCTTCGGCCGGGCGACTTCATGACCACGGTGGACATCAAGGATGCCTACCTTTACATGCCGATCTTCCCAGGTCACCAGAGGTTCCTGAGGTTCGCTCTGGGGGATCAACACTACCAGTTTGTGGCTTTGCCGTTCGGTATCACCTCGGCTCCTCGGGTTTTCACCAAGGTGCTGGCTGGCGTCATGCTCAGTCTCTTCCTCAGGCCGAGAGGGATACTCAGGTGGTGACGTCCACTCTCGAGTCCTTCGGCTGGGTGATCAATTGTCCTTCCTGGGCATGAAGCTGGATACTTCTCACATCAAGGTATTTCTCCCTCAGCAGAAGGTGGAGGGCATTCAGATGCAGACATGGGCCCTGCTTTCGTGTCCTCACCCCTCCATTCGGCAGGGGATGCAGTTGGTGGGCCTCATGGTGTCCTGCTTCGAGGCGGTTCCCTTTGCTCAGTTTCACATGAGACCTCTTCAGTTACATCTTTTGTCGGTTTGGGATCGGAATCAGGAGTCCCTGGATCATGAGTTTGCTCTGACCCCTCCGGTCAGACAGTCCCTCTCCTGGTGGCTGGACTCGAGGAATCTTCTAGTGGGCAGGTCCTTTCTGCCTCCGCGCTGGGAGATTGTCACCACGGATGCCAGTCTGACCGGCTGGGGGGGAGTTTGGCAGTCTCTGAAGTTCCAGGGTCGGTGGGGTCCCCAGGAGTCCCACGCACCCATCAATATCCTAGAGCTGCGGGCAATCAGGTTGGTCCTCTCCCAGTTGACCCCCCACCTTCGGGGTCGTGCTGTACAGGTCCACTCGGACAATCAGACGGCGGTTGCATACATCAATCATCAGGGAGGGACTCGGAGCAAGCGAGCCCTCAAGGAAGTGTCCCTGATCTTGTCTTGGGCGGAGGAGACTGTTCCCTGCATTTCGGCGGTCTACATCCCAGGGGTGGAGAACCAGGAGGCAGACTCCCTGAGCAGGGGGACGTCTCGCTTGAGAGAATGGTCCCTCAGCAACAAGATTTTTCACGCCCTGTGTCACCGCTGGGGTCAGCCGGACGTAGATCTGTTTGCGTCCCGTCACAATCACAAGCTTCCAAGATTTGTCTCCCTGTCACAGGACCCTCTGGCCTTCGCCACGGACGCACTAGCAATTCCCTGGACGGAGTTTCGGCTCCTCTATGTATTTCCTCCCTTTCCTCTGCTGGGTCGGGTGCTGCGCAAGATAGCCCAGGAGGTGGTACCGGCCATTCTGGTGGCCCCCCCGCTGGCCGAGGAGGGTATGGTTCGCAGACGTCGTACAGATGGCAGTAGATCGGTTCGTCCTGCCCGACGATCCAGAGCTTCTCATGCAGGGACAGCTGTGCCATCCCAATTTACAAAAGCTGGCTTTAACGGCTTGGCTGCTGAAACCTCCATCTTGATGGGCAAGGGTTTGCCGGCCTCTGTTGTCGATACCTTGATTCAGGCTCAGAAGAGATCCTCGTCTTTTATCTACTACAGGGTCTGGCATGCTTACATTGCTTGGTGCGAGTACAAGTCTCTTTTTTGTCGGGAATTTTCCATTTCCAGGATTCTGGAGTTTTTACAGCATGGTCTGGATTCGGGCCTTCAACTTAGTACGCTCAAAGGACAGCTTTCGGCTCTGGCAATTTTTTTCCAAAGATCCTTTGCCAATCACAGGCTTGTTAAGACCTTCTTCCAGGGAGTTAATCATGTGCGTCCGCCACGTAAGCCTCTACTACCGGTTTGGGACTTAAAGTGGACCAACACCCAGGATTTTGACTATCCTGGGTTTTGGTCCACTTCGGCGGGGCACCCCGATCGGGGGTGCCCCGCTGTGTGAAACCCCCCAGAAACCCCAATAAACTCACCTCTCCCCACTCCCACGTGACTGCCCGGTCCAATCCCCGCCAACGTCCAGGCGGGGAACAGGAACGTCCAAGCGGCTTCCGCCGCCGCCGCCTCCCTCGCGTCACTTTCGGCGCGCGCGCGCCCGTGCCGGCCATTCACAGACGACCGGCGCGGGGGCGCGCACGCCTAGAGGGGCGCGAGGGAGGCGGCGGCGGCGGAAGATAAGGTAGGTGATTTGGGGTGTTTAGGGGGGATCGGGATCGGGATGTCCCGCGGGGTGGGAGGTGATCGGCCCGGGAATCTTATAGATTTCCGGGCCGATCACCTCTCGGTGTTGGTCCACTTTAAACTTGGTGTTGTCTGCTCTACAGGGTCCTCCTTTTGAGCCCTTGTGCAATGCTGCGCTGTCCATAATGACTCTTAAGGTGGCCTTTTTGATCGCTATTACTTCGGTGCGTCGAGTTTCTGAGCTGGCGGCGCGTTCCATTAAACCTCCTTATTTTGAGCGGCATCAGGATAAGGTGGTGTTCTGTCTTGACCCGGAATTTTTGCCCAAGGTTGTATCTGCCTTTCATCTCAATGAGGACATTGTCTTACCTTCCTATTGTCCTGCCCCTGCTAATTCCAAGGAACGGAACCTTCATTCTCTGGATGTGGTCAGGGCACTCAAGTATTATTTGGTCGCCACTGAGCCCTTTAGGAAGTCTGATTCTCTTTTTGTTCTTCCTTCCGGACCTAGGAAGGGCTTGCCTCCAGCCAAATCTATGATCAGCAAGTGGATTAGACAGGCGGTGGTGCCAGCTTATTCTGCCAAAAGGAAGGAACCTCCCTTCCGTGTTACTGCTCACTCTACTAGGGCTATTGGTGCCTCTTGGGCCTTTCAACACCAGGCTTCTGCTGAACAAGTTTGTAAGGCCGCTACGTGGTCCTCTGTTCATACTTTTTCTAAGTTTTACAAGGTTGATGTTAGGGCCTCAGCTGATGCTGTTTTTGGCCGCAAGGTGCTTCAGGCGGTTTTGGTCTGAACTGCCTGCCGTTACTCATTGGGGATCCCACCCTACTTTAAGGACACTGCTATTGGATGTCCCAGAAGTAATGATAGAAATGACACAGGCCGTGCTGTACACTTAGAATTGATTTTACGGTGTACAGCACGGCCTGTTTCATCCCTCCCTTGTTATCGTTGTCCTTGGTTGCCTCTTTATGGTGATTGTTCAAAAGTTATTTTTTGTGAGGCTGTGTATTTTTTATCATGGTTTATCTCCCGGCTTCTTGCATAACTGCTTTTCAACACTGGGGGTCTATGGGTGATTCCTGGCTTTTTATAGGGCCGGGAGGAGCCACAAGTCTTCTGCAGTCAACTGCGCCACCTTGTGGCAGAATACCCAGAAGTAATGATTGAAATGAAACAGGCCGTGCTGTACACAGTAAAATCAATTCTACAGGTGAGTAATCACAGAATTGTATTTTTGGATACCCCGGAGAGAGCGAGTCAATCACCCTGGGAATCTATAAGATTCCCGGGCTGATCAGCGTGGGTTTTGGTCCACTTTAAGCACCACATCTGGGGGCAAGATTGGAGGTGGTACTGCCCTCCACAGTGGAACACCACATACCAGCACAGCGCCACACACAGGCGTGAAGGTGTGCTGCCAGTGTCAGAAACCTTGGAGTAACTAGGGTGGGTTAGAAGGGGTGCCATCCAGCTGCTGCCATCTGGCACCTGTCAGAGGGCCACATAAAAGGGCTTGGAGGGCCACATCCGGCCCCCAGGCCTTGAGTTTTACACTGTCCACTATTGGTACTAGTAGCACCTGTTGGGAAGCCCTGGTCTAGACCAGGGGTACTCAACCACTTCTTGTAAAGGTTCATTTAAAGGCGTCCGGTGAGAGGTGAAGGTCCGGTTGGAGGGCTGTCGCGGGAGGTGGATAGTTAGAAATCAGTGCATTGGGGGAGGGGCTATAGATTCCCCAGGCAAAACTAAAAAATGCTGCTTGTGCCCCCCCCCCATCCCACCCCAAAAAAACTATTGGACACCGGGAAAAAACAGGAGCTTATTTTTTGGGCCCCACAGAAGCTACAGCTAACAAGGATGGATAGATAGGGCTCATGAGAGAGGTGTGAATGGGAGAGGAGCTGTAAAGAGGGATGGATAGACAGAACATGAAGGGTAGGAAGGGATGGATAGAGAGCTGGGAGAAGGGGTGGATGGGCAGTATTAGTAGGACAGGAATGAATGGGAAGAGCTGGAGGGGTAGATGGCCAGAGATGAAAGAGTAATGGATTGGCAAAGCTGGGAGGCCAATGGATGGGGATGGGATGGATGAGGCAAAGCTAGGGGGACAGGGATGGATGGGTTTAGGGTCAGGGGTCTGGAAATCTGGCACCAAGGTCCGCATTCGGACCCCGGTCCGCCAGTTGAGTATCACTGGTCTAGACAAATCCCAAATACTGATGTTATTCGTGTGTTCCCTGTTGGCTGGGGAAGGGGGGGTAGTCAATCCCCTTTAAAGTAACCATAACCCTCTCTCACGCTATCCACAGCTAAATAAAATGGCTTTAACATTAACGTAAGGTTTTAACATCTGCGATAAGATCTCCACTTTCCCATAAGAAATGTACAAAGAAAGATATTTTATGCTGTGTCTGGAAGGCATCCAAGCCACCATTCATTGTGATGAGGAGCCCAGCTGACCTGTGGGGGTCACTGTCAGACAGATAATATGGTAGCTCATTGGTTACATTCCCAGAGGACACTTTAAAAATAACTGGCTCCTTGCTCCTGGCTAACCATAGAGATGATGTATATGAAACCAAGTGGAAGAAAGTTAAAGTGGACCAGAACTGTCACTGTTCAAAAGATTTCTTCAAGGACATCCCCATTTGGGATGCCAGGGGGCAGCTGGCGGGGCACGTGCCCTGGGTGCAGCAGGTTAAGGGGGTGCTAGAAGGAGGCCTGAGCACAGGTGGTGGGGGGCTGTTTTGAATCTTTCAGAACAAAGGAGGGATGGCAGCCGCTCAGACCATTTTATAACTAACCTGGGAGGTGCACGTGAGCAGGGCAATTAGGATACACAAGTCTTAAAGGAGCCACAGCACTCAACCCTGTTAGCTTGCAGACGATCTAAAATCTGTCTCTAAATCTAGTTAAAAACAGAGGTCTTGGTCCACACACATCTGCAGAAGTAACTGAAGCTGCACCGCTAAGCGCCAAGGTGCCTCTGTGTCTGAGCGGCTGCCATCCCTCCTTTGTTCTGATTTTGTGCAAGCCCATGGGATGTGAAGTCTAGGCTGTACTGCAAGGTTTTCAACCCTTCCACCCCATGGGCTGCACTCGAGGTTATAGGGCAACCTCAGGTAAGCTGCTCCCAATTTATCTATGGCATTGTATGTCTCAAATGGGGCTCTCAGAGATTAGAGTTATAACTGCACCTCACAGAGGCACCTTGGCGCTTGGTGGTGCAGCTTTAGCTACTTCTGCAGATGTGTGGACAGAGTCTGTTTTTAGAGACAGATTTTAGGTTGTCTGCAAGCTAACAGGTTTGAGTGCTGTGGCGCCCTTAAGACTTTTGTTTCAAATCTTTGCCCCTGGGTGCCAGAAAGCCCAGCTATGCTTCTGTGGGATGCCCTGTGACAACCCCATGGTTTCCTCATTAAACCCACCTTGATCATGTGACTGAAACAAAGCTAAGTTGCACTTGGCAGCACCCTACAGCATCCCAACGCCCTACTTTCAGGTCTTCTTGAAGAGACAAGCACACGGGGGGCTTGCCAGATCCCCAGGCATGTGCTCTGAAATTGAAGATTGAGTTGATTAGAGAATCCAGGGGTGTTGTGTATATCAGATCCAAGATGGCCGAAGCCAGGACCTGAAGCAAAGGAACAACGCTGGATCCCGGGCAAGGTAACCTTTATTTTTGGGGACCCTCATCATATCCTGCTTCAGAACCACGGAAGAGAGAGACAGCGGGGGTTTAAATTTGACTGGACATCAATGTGCCCAGACATCCTTGGAGTCTGTGTAAAACACCCTTGGGATTCCCTGTATACCCACCTCTTCAGAGATCACATGGTGTATGTGCGGGCTATCGTCCAATCAGGGTTTGAGGTGCCCCAGGTGGACTGAAACAGTCATCCTTAAAGTGGACCAAAACCCAGGATTGGGTTTTGGTCCTTTCCCCCGGGGCACCCCGATCAAGGGTGCCCCGCTGCGTCAAACCCCCCAGATCGCCAAAGTTAATTCACCTCTTCCTGGTCCTATGGTGCATGCATGGCCGAAGTTGCATGCGCAGCCGTTCGTCCAATGAGCATGCGCTGGGAGCCGCTGACATTACGGCGTCTAAGCCAGTGTCTAAGGCCAGCGGCTCCGAGCACGCTGGCGGCTGCACCCCGCCCCCCCTCTAACAAAAAGCCTGGACTTTATGTTGATTACCTTTAATTGAGTGCCTTGAGCGCTATGCTTCCTCCTCTGTCTGTCTCCCTAGTTAGGAAATCACTTCCTCATTCAGCTTTCAATCCTCACTCCGATGATCTGATCCATCAATCAACCTTCAGTGGACCAAGAACAGAAACACCACCCACTCCCTTCCCAGACGTCCTGATTGGCTGCCTCTCACTGCAGCTCTAAAACCCCACCCTCCTCTCTCTTCCCACTAATCACAGTGTGCTTACATCACATCGCTGTTGCCACACCCACTGTTTCTCTTCATTTATTCTTAGTATACAGTACGTCCTGCTCCAGATAAGAATCATTACACTTGGGTATTACTCCGCCAGATGGCGCTGGACTGCAGAGAACGCGAAATTGGCTCCTCCCGGCCCCTCAAATACCCGGGACCTCCCACAAATCCCCAGAATTTCTCTGCAGTCTGGACTGCGAAGTACAAGAAGATGGCTCTCTCTTCTCGCAGGTGAGCGGGGCTATTAGCCTGCAGCCCTGTAGCACTATTCCCACTCGTTCCATTATTAATGTGCCTCCCAGCCTTGGCTGCGCTGGTCGGGTGATGGTAGGCAGCACCGCTGTCAGGTGCTTAGGAGCGCTGCTCCAAAAGGCGGTATAGGCATATGGTGAGCCTCTATGGGATGCCCCTCCCGCATGTTAAGTGGCCGCTGCCCTCCCTTGTAGCTCCCGGGGCAGGGGTGGGTGTATGCGTTGGTGCTTAACTGGATTATGTGCTTTTTGTTTTTTGTCAGTCTCCGCGCTGACTTGGTTGCGATTTGAAAATGCCACTGCGTTCCGCGGTTGGCAGCGGCATTACCTCAGGCGCTGATGCGCTCTCATTGGCTGCTTGTCACGTGTGCTGCTTCGTGCTCTTCGGGGGGCGGGGCCCGTGGATGGTGCGTTTCGCGTCACTGTCTCCGCGGCCCACCCCTCGAGGTATACTCGGCGCCATTTTTCTCTGGATTTGTCTGCGGCGTGGCTGGCATCTACCTACCGCGGTCCGTGAGTGCCCTCGCGGGCGGCTTTATTTACCCTATGTCATTATACATGTCGCTTATGGGGTTCTCTTCGCTTACGTCTTTCAGGCTGGTCGAACTCTATTGGTTTCTCCCGGCCCTACTGCCTCTATTTAGTTATTAAACTTGTGAGGCCTAGTGTGCTAATTACTCCCACTTCCCTAGCGGGCTATTGGGGCATCCCGGGTTGCTTTTATAGCATGAATCCCTATCAGCCTATTGTGCCGCTATAATCGCCATATGGAGGTGTCTCAGGATAATGTGCTCGGGGTTCCTTCGGGACAAGCCCGGCTGTGTGTAGCTTGTGGGGTGTCACCTACTAGTGCTGACAATGTGCGGGTCTGTATAACTTGTGCCCAGCAGGTGCTTGCGCTGCAGCCTGGTTTACCAGCGGCTGGGCCTGCACCACGTATGGCCTCACCTACTCCCCCAAGCTTGAATTTGACTCCCATTGAGTTGCATACAGTGGGGATTCTCAGCCAGACTGGCTAGTGTTGAGAAGTTGCTTGCTAATACCTTGGCGCGTAAGGCCTCTGCTAAGAATCGGCACTTGACGCCTGATGTCACTCTTTTCCCTATGGAGGCTGAAGAGTTTTTTGAACTGTCCGGTTATACCCCCCTTGGAAGGAGGGGAGTTGTTCTCTGACTCAGAGTCATCTGATGAGACGCCCAGGAGTCATGATGATTGTGGCTCTGACCCCTGGGCCCCAGATGATACTGATAGGCTGTTGGCTCAGATTTTTGAGGTACTGTCTATCTCTCCCCCGGTTGCGGCCCCTAGGCAGCAGGGGGAATAGTTTCATATGGCTAAGCCACGTTTAGAGTTTCCTGAGCAAGCCCATTTTAATAATCTCGTGCTCAAGGAATGGGAGCGTCCCAGCAGGCTTCCCGGAGTCCCTAAGAGTTGGGATAAGAGGTATCCCTTTCCTGCTGAGGTGGTGAAGCGTTGGTCATCCCCTCCAGAGGTGGATGCCCTGGTCCTAGGTTTATCTAACACCTCTGTCATGCATTCCCCTGACTCTACTACGCTGCGGGATAGTGAGGACAGGCGTATTGATCAGCTGGCGTCCCATGCCTTTGCCTGTGTGGGGACGGCGCTGCGCCCGGTCTGTGCCTCTGCAATTACAGCGGTGGCCATTAGGACTCTGCTTAGAAGTGTCCTGTATGGTGCTCCTGATGATGTGTCTAGCGAGGAGTTTAATGCACTCTCTCGCTGTGGGGTTTTTGTGACTTATGTCTTCTCTGCCCTGGATGATACCATTAGGATGTGTGGCAGAGCCTCTGCCCTAGTGGTGGCTATACGCTGCTCGGTTTGGCTGCGCCAGTGGGCAGTTGACACCGCTGCCAAGAAGGCTCTCACTGGTTTTCCCTTCAAAGAACTACGCCTGTTTGGGGACCGCCTGGACCTGTTTGCTAAGGGAGGCAGGTTACCCCAGCGCAGGGGGCAGTCTCGACCCTCTCGGGGCCAAGGCTTCTTTTCTTCCCCCTACCGTGGGTCCAGACAGGGGAGGGGGGTCTCCCTTGCTGGGGCCCAAGGAGATTTCTGGGGTAGGGGCAGAGGACGGGGACACCCTGGATAAGCCCGGGGCTCCAAGCCTAAGTCTTCTCCCAAGCCCCCTCAGGCATGAAGGGGCGCCCTCACCCATCCGGGTGGGGGGACGGCTTCAGCATTTTGCTCACGTCTGGAGGCTTCAGGTCTCGATCCGGTGTATTCAGGAGGTAGTGTCCTCCGGTTACAAGATAGAGTTTGCTGCCTGGCGCCCCCAAGATTCATCAGATCCCGGATGTCTCAGGACTCCATGTCAGCTCGGGCTTTAATTCTGGCGGTGCAAAGCCTTCTGGAGCTGGGGGTCATTTGTCAGGTCCCCTTACGAGAAAGGGGCAAGGGGTTCTATTCCAACCTTTTCACCGTGCCCAAAAGAGATGGGTCAGTCAGGCCCATCCTGGACTTGAAGATCCTCAACAAATTTGTCAGGTGCAGGCGCTTTCGCATGGAAACTCTGCGCTCTGCCATCAGTTCCCTGCATCCAGGGGACTACATGACCTCTGTGAACATCAAAGATGCTTACCTTCATATTCCTGTGTTTCCAGGTCATCAAAGGTTCCTCAGGTTCGCTCTGGAGGATCAGCACTACCAATTTGTGGCATTGCCCTTCGGTCTCACTTCAGCTCCCAGAGTGTTCACCAAGGTGCTGGCAGGGGTGATGGCTCTGCTCAGGGCATTTGCGTGCTGCCATATTTGGACGACATTCTCATCACTTCTTAGTCCCTCCATCAGGCAGAGCTGGATACTCAGCTGGTAGTGTCCACCCTGGAGTCATTTGGCTGGGTGATCAACCACCCCAAGTATTCCCTGTCTCCCTCCTTTGTGACGCCCTTCCTCGGAATTAATCTGTATACGGTTCAGGCAAGGATTTTTCTTCCTCAGCAGAAGGTGGACAGTCTGCTGGTGCAGGTTCAGTCCCTGCTCTCTTGCCCTCATCCCTCCATCAGGCAGGGAATGCAGCTGGTGGGCCTAATGGTGTCGTGCTTCGAGGCGGTTCCTTATGCACAGTTTCACAGGGGGCCTCCGCAACTTTGTCAGTATGGGACAAGGATCCCGCGTCCCTGGACCGGTTCCTTGTTCTATCCCCCCTAGCCAGGAGGTCCCTCTCGTGGTGGCTGGACTCCAGGAACCTGTTGGCGGGCAGATCCTTTCTGGCCCCCTGCTGGGAGACAGTCACCACGGATGCCCGTCTGACAGGTTGGGGGGGCTTCTGGAAGTCCCTGCAGTTCCAAGGGCGGTGGGGCCCTCAGGAGGCCCACACACCCATCAACATTCTGGAATTGAGGGCGATCAGGTTGGTTCTGGCTCACTTGACCCATCACCTTCGGGGCCGACCTGTTCAGGTACGCTCTGACAACCAGACAGTGGTTGCCTACATCAATCATCGGGGGGGACGCGGAGCAAGGGGGCCCTCCAGGAAGTGTCTCTGATCCTGTCCTGGGCGGAGGACAATGTTCCCTGCATATCAGCTGTGTACATTCCAGGGGTGGAGAATCTGCAGGCAGACTCTCTGAGCAGGGGGACCTCTCGCCTGGGAGAATGGTCCCTCTGCGAGAGGGTGTTTCACTCTCTATTTCACCGTTGGGGACAACCAGATGTGAATCTGTTTGCGTCCTGTCACAATCACAAGCTCCCTGCCTTTGTCTTCCTGTCCCAGGACCCTCTGGCCTTGGCCACAGATGCCCTAGCAATGTCATGGCAGGACTTTCAGCTCCTGTATGTCTTTCCCCCATTCCCCCTGTTGGGCAGGATTCTGCGCAAGATAGCTCAGGAGGGGGTGCCAGCTATCCTGGTGGCTCCCAGGTGGCCAAGAAGAGTGTGGTTCGCAGACGTGGTGCAGCTGGCAGTAGATCAGTACACTCTGCCAAGGGTGCCAGACCTGCTCACTCAGGGTCACTTACGCCATCCCAATTTACAAACTCTGGCTTTGATGGCCTGGCTGCTGAAACCTCCATCTTGATGGAAAAGGGGCTGTCTGCCTCTGTTGTTGATACCATGATAAAGGCTAGAAAGAAGTCTTCTTCTTCCATTTACTATATGGTTTGGCGTGCCTACATTGACTGGTGTGAGTCTTGGTCTCTTCCCTGTCGTGTGTTCTCTATTCCCAGGATCCTGGAGTTCCTGCAGCATGGGTTTGAGATGGTGCTCCAACTCAGTACTCTGAAGAGTCATGTCTCTGCCCTGGTTGTTTTCTTCCAGAAGTCCTTTGCCCAGCATTCTCTGATCAGGACTTTTTTTCGAGGGGGTTACTCATGTGCGTCCCCCACGTAAGCCTATGTTGCCTGTTTGGGATTTGAACTTGGTCTTGTCTGCCTTGCAGGGTGCTCCGTTTGAACCTGTGCAAGAGGCTGCCCTGGCCATTCTTACTCTCAAGGTTGTCTTTTTGGTGGCGATCACCTCTGTTAGGCGTGTGTCTGAGTTGGCGGCGCTTTCCATCCAGCCCCCCTACTTTGAGAGACACCAGGACAAGGTGGTGTTTCGCTTCAAGCCAGATTTTCTGCCTAAGGTGGTGTCTGCCTTTCATTTGAATCAGGACATTGTTCTTCCTTCCTTGTGCCCTAATCCTAGTAATACTAAGGAGAGGGTCTTGCATTCTTTGGATGTGGTTAGGTGTCTGAAGTACTATCTGGTGGCTACTGCTCCATTCAGAAAAACTGATGCTCTTTTTGTGGTCCCTTCTGGTCCTAGGATGGGTTTGGCTCCTGCTAAATCTACTATCAGCAAATGGATCTGTCAGGCTGCGATTCAGGCCTATTCTACTAAGGGGAAGAATCCTCCCTTCCGCCTTACTGCTCATTCTACTCGTGCTATTGGTGCCTCTTGGGCTTTTCAGCACCAGGCTTCTGTTGAACAAGTTTGCAAGGCCGCTACTTGCTCTTCTGTTCATACTTTTCCCAAGTTTTACAAGGTTGATGTTAGAGCCTCAGCTGATGCTGCTTTTGGCCGCAAGGTTCTGCAGGCGGCAGTAGTCTTACCTGTCTCTTGTTACCTTTGGGGATCCCACCCTACTTTATGGACACTGCTATTGGATGTCCCAAGTGTAATGATTCTTATCTGGAGCTACTGTATACTAAGAATAATACAATTCTGTGATAACTCACCTGTAGAATTGTTATTATGAGTATACAGTACGTCCTGCTCCACCCCACCCTTGGTTTTGCATTATCCTAGGATCCCCTGTATGGTGATTGTTATCATTGTTATAGTTACCAGTTTGGGTTGTTTTTATTCTCCAGGCTTCTCGTTAACTTCTTTTCAATGCTGGGGATTTGTGGGAGGTCCCGGGTATTTGAGGGGCCGGGAGGAGCCTATTTTCGATGTCTCTGCAGTCCAGCGCCATCTGGCGGAGTAATACCCCCTAGTGTAATGATTCTTATCTGGAGCAGGACGTACTGTATACTCAAAATAACAATACTACAGGTGAGTAATCACAGAATTGTATTTTTCTCTGCATCTCCAATGAATACGAATACGAATACTTTATTGGTCGCCAAGTAGGTACAGAATACAAACAAGGAATACTTTTTGGAAGGGGGGTTCTCCATAGAGCTTGAACATTTGCTAGATACACAACTATATACATCAATGGGGGTTTAAACAATTGCTAGCTATACATATTTACAAGGGATTTTAGTTACATACGATATTCCTTTAAGTAACTGGTGATGCGCTGGGGACCGAAAGTTTTTCAAAGATTCTTAGAGTTGATTATTCAGTGCTTTAACAGCAAGTGGGAAGAAACTGTTTTTATACCGAGAGATCCTGGACGAGAGAGCCCGGTACCTTCGTCCACATGGTAGGAGATTGAAGAAGGGGTGACCTGGGTGTGTGGGATCTCCAACTATTCTTTTTGCCCTTGAGCGGATCCTTTCCTTGAAATGCTCTAATACTTTTACTAATAACTTAGCAACTACAGGGTCTTTTTGAAAATGGGTTGACGTTTGGGACAGTGCAACGTGTAGCACGAGACAATAGGATAACAATCGGGTGCACGCCTTTAGTATAACTTTAAATCCCTTTCATTCCGTGGCTGTAATGTATAAAACTGTTGAATAGTTCAGGGGGTAAGTAGGAGTAGTAGGGGGTAAGGAGTAATTCTGCAAGGCACTGGAAGTGGTTATAGGCAATTAGTTACATGCTGTGTGGGGCATTGAGCCGTTGTGTCTGTTGAGAACAGTTGAGATTACTGTGACTGATAAATCCTATTTCCCCCTGATAAGTCTGCTCAGAGAACAGCAGAGGGATCACACAATACTTTGCCTGGCAGAATGATCGGGGTCATTATACTGTACTCACAGTATAATATACAGCACTATACTGTACTGTTTGACTGCACTATAATGTATATACTATATGTCTGACTGTAAACACTTGGTGGCTTACCAGTGGCATAACTAAATGTGATGGGCCCTGGTGCAATGGGACCCTTTCAAAGCTCATACAGTAAACGTTTTTTTTTCCTTCTTTTAAAGTGGACCAAAACCCAGGATAGTCAATATTTTTTACTATCCTGGGTTTTTGGCCTTTCCCCGGGGGCACCCCGACCGGGGAGGAGGAGGAAGCATAGTGCTAAAGGTATTCAATGAAAGGCAAGATACTGATGTTTAATTTTTTTACTTCTTTTACTTGCCAATCACTTTAAAGTAGACCAAAACCCAGGATTTTTACTATCCTGGGTTTTGGTCCTTTGCCCCGCTGTGTGAAACCTCTCAGGACGCAGCAGCCAACTCACCTCTTCCAGGTCCTACGGTGCGTCTAAGAGCAGCGTCTCTGATGGCCGCAATGATGTGGATGTCTGATGTAAGTTTTAGAACCTGCTCTGTTACTGCACTTACTTCTCAGCTGATCGCTGTGGGTTTTGGTCCACTTTAACCTTTTCCTTTAGCTGGTTTTACATAAAAAGGAGCAACTGCCTCTCTATAGAGTCCATAAAACTGCCCCGCTGTGTAAACCTCCCAGGACGCCGCAGCCAACTCACCTCTTCCCGGTCCCACAGTGCGTCTAAGAGCAGCGGCTCTGATCTCCGCATCCTCCTCCTCCCTCTAACAGGGAGCGTGCCATCGCTGGCCATTCACAGATGCCTGGCGTGGGCATGCGCACTTCTAGAGGAAAGCAGAGAATGCGGCTCTTTGACTGTGGGACCAGGAAGATGTGAGTTGGCTGCGGCGTCCTGTGGGGGGTTTCAACAGCGGGGCACCCAGCGGAAAAATCCTGGGTTTTGCTCCACTTTAACTCAGTTGGATGCAGCTAGACAAGACTTTCTCTAATGATGCCAGGTGAGCAAAAATATGATGGTGGATGGTAAATAAGAGGTTGAGAAAAATGATGGGGTCCCTCAACATCTGGTCCCAGGTGAGATCGCTGACGGCCGCATCCCCGCTAACCTCTAACAGCCTGGCCATTCACAAATGTCTGGCGTGGACACGCGCCCTGCTAGAGGGATAGCGGGGATGCAGCCGCAGCTCGCACATGCGCCGTGGACCTGGAAATAAGGTAAGTGTATTGGGCGACCTGGGGGGTTTCACACAAGGGCCATCCCGATTTTGGATGCCCTGGGGGGGGCGATCGCTGTGGGGTTTGGTCCACTTTAAGGACAAAGTAATGCACGGGCTAGGGGGGGGTGAAGAAAAACTTCTTTTTGGGAGTCCCTGTCCACTGGGTGGATGCTCTTGGATCCTTCCCGTGGATTTTTCGTCAGGGGCTCCCAAGCTCCTAATTTATTAGTAGTGCAAAATATCTATATACATATATACAAAAAGCATGTTTTTATGAGTTCATCATAGCTATACATATCCGGGTATACGATTGTGCTCGGTTGACGGAAATACCGTAAAGTCCTTTTCTTATTGAGCTTGTTTATGGGAATATTCGCCTGTCGGGTCCGTGCGCTACACACTTGCTACAAACGAGGGCCTGCACCCTTGCTACAAACTGAGACCCACCAGGAAGCTATAAACTTGGGAATATTCCCATAAACAAGCTGAATAAGAAAAGGACTTTACGGTATTTCCTTCAACCGGGCACAATCTTATACCCGGATATGTATAGCTATGATGAACTCATAAGAACATGTTTTTTGTATATATGTATATAGATATTTTGCACTACTAATAACTTAGGTATTGACAAAGAAATAGTAATTACACGGTACTTAATTGTGAGTAAAACTGGCGCTTGGGAGCCCATGACGAAAACCCACGGGAAGGATCCAAGAGCATCCACCCAGTGGACAGGGACTCCCAAAAAGAAGTTTTTCTTCACCCCCCCCCAGCCCATAAAATTCTCTGACCTAACTCAGAGGTGCCAGTACTCGCAGGCCAAAACAGCTAAATATACTACCTACTATCCTCCCTTCCCCAAGGTCTCTTCACCCACCGACCCTCCCCCCCTTCCCTCGCTAACCCCTACACATTCCCACTCAAAAACTCTTTGCCCTAGGGCAAACCACACTAAACAAAGTAATGCACCCCTCTCCCAGTCCCATCCCCATTATGTCAGGATGTCTGATGTAAGTTTTCGAACCTTCTCTGTTACTGCACTTACTTATAGATTCCCAGGCCGATCGCTGTGGGTTTTGGTCCACTTTAACCTTTTCCTTTAGGGGGTTTTACATAAAGAGGAGCAACTGCCTCTCTATAGAGTCTATAAAACTCTAGGGCCAGTGATCTACCTCTTTACTGTGTGAAACCTTGAGGATTACCCGGAACACTCATCTTGCGCACGATCAAACGCCACATAACTGTGCCGGGGCCTCATACGTACAATACCTTTCGCTGGGGCGTGTATCCATGCCAGGTATGCCCACAGCTAGAGGTGCGCGGGGGTGCGATGACAAGAAAAAAAAAAAACCCTCACAACCAAATGGGCACTCTGAACAAGCTCTTAAAGTGGACCAACACCCAGGATTTTCACTATCCTGGGTGTTGGTCCACTTCCGCGGGGCACCTGACCCCGCTCCCACGTGACTCGCTCCACCAATCACCGCCGATGGACAAGGTGAGAGCGCCCGCCGCCGCCGCCGCCTCTCGCGCGTCCCTCTTACAGGGGTGCCCCGCAGGCAGGGAGCTGATCGGCCCGGGAATCTTATAGATTCCCAGGCCGATCAGCGGTGGGTGTCGGTCCACTTTAAAAATATACAAATAGAAAATAGTACAGAAAATAATTTTCTTGTAATGAATTCTGACTATATTTTTTATTATTATTATTTTACTGCTTGCAATGTTGTCCTCAGACGATTAACTAGGACCATACCGCCTGCATTATTTATTTTCTATACTATTTGGCTATTCAGATTGAATTTTTAATACTAACTATATAATCTGTGGCAGTGAGCAATTGTTGTTTTTAACTTGTCCTGTGAATTTATGTTTGTATGTATTTTTTTTAGGTCCCAGTGACCTTAATCTAAATCAAATAAAACTCTTTTGTATATTTTAAGAGCTTGATCGGAGTGGCCATTTGGTTGTGAGTTCCTAGAGGGTTTTTTTTGTCTTGTCATAGAATATTCACTTGGAACTCAGGGTGCACCAGACAGGGGTATCATTTCTTCACATTGAATATAAAAAATTGTGGTGCCCTCACTTTTGTGTTTTTTGTCTCAAAACAATGTGTGTGGGGATGCGGCCAGCAGCGTAAGCTGCAGGGAAAATCGGAATGCAGACCCTCCCAACTTTTCAGGGTGGGAAAGAGGGACAATTGTTAAATGAAGTCACGCCCCCTCATTGATAGGCGATAGGTTGTAACAGTTAAACCCAATATAAACACTTTATACAGGCAAATGAATCATTAATTGATGCAGATCTGCATAGAGAGGGAGAATAATGAGGGGCAGGAGGACATGGACTCAAAAGAGGGATAGTCCCTCCAAATCAGGGACGGTTGGGAGGTATGTGAGCCTCTGAGCAGTTTTTGGCCAATCTGTGGGGATACACACAGCGGGGCATCCCAAATAGGGATTCCCTCAGTAGGAGGGACAAAACCCTAGATATTAAGTTTCCTCTTTAACATGATTAGTGCTAAAATGGTCCATGAAATGGCAAATCCAGCTCCATTCACCACAATTCACTTACACAGGGACATAATCATAGACTGGGTGCCGGGCGGCTAGTGTAATCACACATGGAGGGACCTGGGGCTGAAAACAAGGCCGCTATTACTATTTCATGTAGGTGGATTATCCTCCAGGCAAGATCTCCATTTAGGTGTTTGATACGGTGGACAGGTAGTAATCAGTTTTAAGTGGACCAAAACCCAGTGTGATCAGCCCAGGAATCTTTAAAACGGACCTTCACCCTGAATAAGAGCCTATCTTATATGTTTCCCCCCACCCTGTACATACAGATTGCTCACATTAAATATCATCCTACCTGCATTTACTGCATGTTATGAGCCTTTAAACATCCAAGATGGTGGCTCATAGGGCTTCAGGCAGCCTGCAAACAGGAAGTGTCTTCTGACTTGGCCACTCTGCATTCTGGGATTGCTGACCTTTCCCTGACCACAGCTCTGCTCTGTCTGTGAAAAGCACAGCTATAACCCCGCCTCCCTGCACTTTATCCTGCTCTCCTCTCCTCAGTATGTGATGCTTCTGAGTCAAGATGGCGGCGCCCGTATCCCAGAGTCCCGAACAGATTTGCAGCCCAGTGGGGAAAAGAATAATAAGTAAGTGACTAAAAACTTAAAATATATTAATTTTCGATGCTGGGGAATAGTTTTTTAAGGATTTGTGCTTTTCAAGAAATCATGCTGAAGGTCCGGTTTAAGATTCCCGCGCCAATTGATTCCCTCCCCCAGGGCATCCGAAATCAGGATCTTTTCGTTAGTTCTTTTCAGCGTGTTGGGGGTTTGTAGTCCTGCTGTGTCTTATCTGAGGTAAAACAAGAAGTTCCATGTTGTTATCTGTCACATCTTCTGACCTCTGACCCTGGCCATATATGATGTGTACATGCTGCTTGTGTGACCCAACCCATTGCACACTATGACATCACACTCCCCCCCCCCCCCCCCCCCCCCCTGCGAATGTCTTCTGGACGCAGCGACTGTCCTCGTCTGTTATTCAAGGACACTGAAACTAAAAGATAATGACAGGATACCGGTGTTACAGGACTGGCGCGCAAAGCTGGACTAACCTGAATCAAACTTAACCAAACCACACACTTTGCTGATTGGATTTTGCAAGAAGCAGTGAGCAGTTCCTCATCTTTTTTTTTTTTTTTTAAATTCATGACTAATGAGAAAATGATGAGGAAATGCCTCAACATGTTACTATTAAAGTGGACCAAAACTCAGCAAGCCTGGGCCTAGAGTATAAGAGACCAGGGCTCCGACGTTAAAAGCCTGACTCTGACTCCTCAATTTTATTAGGCCCCGACTCCTTCATAAATGGCCAATAATTAGTAATATAACATCTCACATTATACAAGAAATAGGGCTACTTATATAGAACATAAAGCATATTTACTGGAATACAATTTCTGAGCAAATAACTTAAAGTGGACCAAAACCCAGGATTTTGACTATCCTGGGTTTTGGTCCATTCCCCCGGGGCACCCCGATCGAGGGGGTCCCACTGTGTGAAACCCAGAGGAGTAGCTAGGCTTTATGGCCCCTGGGGCAAAGATTCGAAATGGCGCCCCCCCCACCTGTGCTCAAGCCCCCCTTTGGCACCCCCCTGGCTCCCCTCTAGCTACGCCCCTGGTGAAACCAGTTTACGTCACCTGGCACTTGTGATATCAGCCAATGAGCGATCTTAAAGTGGACCAACACCCAGGATTTTGACTATCCTGGGTTTTGGTCCACTTCGGCGCGGCACCCCGATTGGGGGTGCCTCGCTGTGTGAAACCCCCCAGAAACCCCAAAAAACTCACCTCTCCTCGCTCCCGCGTGACTGCCGCTGCCAATCCCCGCCGACGGACAAGCGGGAGGCAGCGACGGACAAGAGAGCGCGCCCGCCGCCGCCTACCGCGCGTCACTCTTACAGGGCGCGCGCCCGCACCGGCCATTCACAAACGGATCGGGGTGCCCCGCAGTCAGGGGTCTGATCGGTCCGGGAATCTTATAGATTCCTGGGCCGATCTTGGGAGGGTGTTGGTCCACTTTAAAACTGTAATGTGGGCGGGGCCTTGGCAGTGGAAAAACCTGTTTGTTTAGATTTTAATTGGATAAAAAAAATTTCCCTGAAGTCTATGAGACTCCAGGCCCGGCTGATTCACTATCCCCGTGGCATCCTGAACTGGGATGCCCTGTTCTGTGCCCCCCCCTTCCGATCTGCTCACAAATATTACCTTTTCATTGAGCCCACGTCGCATGTGCGGCCAGCACCGGCGTCACTCGCATCCCTTCTCGGCTGTGTGCGGCTGAGGATTCCATTCAGCTCCTCCAGCTGCACATTAATATGTGTGACCGGAGAAGCTGATTGGATGAGAGGCCACACATGCGCCGTTGGGCCGAGGACAGGTAATTTTCATAGGCAAGCGGTGGTGTTTCACACAGCGGGGCACTCCAAACCGGGGTTCTCAGGGGGAAGGGGGGAGACCAAAATGCAGGATAGTGAAAATCCTGGATTTGGGTCCACTTTAAAGGCATTGTGTGTGTGTGTGTGTGTGTAAGGAAGAGAGGGCGCAAGTGCAAGTGGCAGAATGCAGAGTCGCAGATGAGCATATGCTTCTTATCAACTTTCCAATTCTGGGGTTACAGGCGTCACATGACCACCACAGAGGAGTCAGGGAAATCAGGTCCTGTTGACAGCTGGGAGACGGTTGCAGACTATGTTTAAAGTGGACCAAAACCCAGGATTTGGTCCTTTCCCCCAGGGATACCTTGATCGGGGATGCCCCGCTGCATGAAAACGTTGAGATCGCTGAAGTTAACTCATCCCTTCCTGGTCCTACGGCGCATGTGTGGCCACTCGTCCAATCAGCGCGCTCGAAGCCGCTGACATCATGTCGTCTAAGGCCAGTGGCTCCGAGTGCTCTGGTGGCCGCATCCCCTGCCCTCTAACAGGGCACGTGCCCTGCTAGAGGGATAGCGGGGATGCAGCTTGCGCATGGGCAGTTGGACCGCAAAACAAGGTAAGTGTATGGGGCGACCTGGGGGGTTTCACACAGCGGGGCATCCCAAGGAAGAGAGGGCGCAAGTGGCGGTGGCCGACTGGCACAGGCATCACATGACCACCACAGAGGAGTCAGGGAAAGCAGGTCCTGTTGACAGCCGGGAGATGGTTGTTTAAGGTCCCCGTCCAGTCAAAAAAAGAGCTATACTCACCTTTTGGCCCCCACGGGCAATCACTTTTAGTCCAGTTCTGTATTTTACCTGATCAGCAGATCGAGTCCCTTGCCACTCAGGCCAGATCTCCAATCTCCGACGCCTCCACAAAGCATCCCACTGTCATGAGGGCGTGGAGAAGTATGGAGTTAGCTTTGTTTTTTTTTGCCCCCTGTGCCCTCTCCCACCTTCACACTGCTCTTATGTGGCAGGGGGGCACTTGTGAGGGGCACTCTATACTATAGCAGTGACTGCGCACTCTACAGCACCCCCTGCAGGCATAGGCCTAATAGGAAATATAGCCCTGTTTCCCATACGTCTCTGTGCCAGGTAGGGTCATGCTCCACAGGGACATAAAACTAACCTATCCCATCAGTGAGCCCTGCATCAGAGAGATGCTCATACGCCATGAAAATAGTAGCCATACCTCCTCCAATACGAGACATGCATTGTAGATCTCTATTGCTGATTTTCACTTCCTAAGGACCTTTAAAGCAGAACAAAACCCCAGGATTTTGAATTTACCGGGTTTGGTCCCGTTCCCCGGGGGCATCCTGATTCGGGATGGTCCGTTGTATGAAACTCCCCAGTTTGTCCAGTTATACTAACCTCTCCTCGGTCCAACAGCATATGCACATGCTCAGCCAATTAGAGGCGCTTTCTATGTTTACATAGCCAACGGCTCTCATTGACTATAATAGGAAGTGCACGCTGCTGCATCCCTGGGCGTGCACGCGCCATTCACATAGGCCAGGGCGGGATTGACAATGAGAGCTGTCTGACAAATGACATCAGTTCAGCGGACGGCTCTCATTGGACGAGAGTATGCGCAGGTGGCATTGGACTGGGGAAAGGTGAGTATGTACAGGCGCCCTGGGGGGTTTCACACAGCCGAATTGGGATGCCCCGAGGGAAAGCCAGCAGTCTGCCCTGTAATCTTTTAGATTCCATGCTGGCCACTGGTGGGTTTTGTTTTGCTTTAAAGTGGACCAAAGCCCACCACGACCGGCACAGGAATCTATAAGAGTCCCGGGTCGATCGATTCCCTCTACCCGGGGCATCCCAAACTGGGATGCCCCGACAGCAATTTGTGAATGGCCGGCACAGGCAAGGGGAAGCAGGGTATGCGGCAGTCGGCCCGCTCCGAGCACGCTGATTGGACGAGCGGCCGTGCATGCTGTTGACAGCTGGGAGACAGTTGCAGACTATGTTTAAAGTCCCTGTCAAGTAAAAAAACAACAAAAGCTATACTCGCCATTTGGCCCCCACATGTAATCACTTTTAGTCCAATTCTGTGTTTTACCTGATCAGCAGATCGAGTCCCTTGCCACTCAGGCCAGATCTCCGATCACTGACGCCTCCACGGGGTATCTATAAGATTCCCGGGCCGATTGATTCCCTCCCCCGGGGCATCCAAAATCGGGATGCCCCGCTGTGTGAAACCCCCCAGGTCGCCCTGTTCACTTATTTTGCTTCCCGGTCCAACGGCACATGCGCGACCCACGGGCGATTCCCCGCTATCCCTCTAGCAGGGCACGTGCCAGCGCCAGGCATTTGTGAATGGCCGGCATGGGCACGCTCCCTGTTAGAGGGAAGCAGGGGATGCGACCGTAGGACCGGGAAGAGGTGAGTTGGCTGCGGCGATCTGGGGAGTTTCACGCAACGGAGGAAAGGACCAAAACCCAGGATAGTCAAAATCCTGTTTTTTGGTCCACTTTGAATAATCCCAAATTTGCATGGCCCAAGGGTGATTGTTAAAGGGAAGTCGTCTTTTATTCACATGCTAGTCCGGCAATTCTTGCCCAATTTATTTCTCCATAATGTATGTGTGAGAGCGAATAGATTGTCAGCGTGAAAGTCATGTGAAAACTTCGATGTGCTCTGCAAAGTTTAGTGGAAAATTGTCAGCGCTACATAAATACGCTAAATAAATATTCACATAAGCCTAACATAGCTTGTCGCGGTATAGAAAGAGGACCTAAAGACAAAAAGGGGGGTCAGGTGAGTATGGTTATAGTCAGTAGTGTGACTGGGCCCTGGTACGGACATTGAATGGGGCCCTTTTAAGGCTCATACAGTAAACTTTTTTCTTAGCTCAATTGGATACAGCTAGACAACTATAGACTGAAACAGCAGAGACAGATGCTGCTTCCTATGTCTAAATGGTGCCAAGTGAGCACAAATATGATGAATAAGGTGGAGGAGAAACAATGGTGGGGCCCCCCTGACATTCTGGGCCTAGGTGTGGTCAGTGCGACCACACCTGGGCCCAGAAGGTCAGGGAGGTCCCATCGTTATTTATATAGTTACGCCCCTGGTTATAGTGCTGAGCTTCAGCAGAAACCCAATTGGGTCAGCCCTTACCTTGCTGTGTGAAACCCCAAGGGCGCCCCAAAACACTCACCTTTCCTAATTACAATGGAACATGCGCAGGCTATCGTCCAATTAGAGACGCCTGCTGTGATTATGTCATTCGGCAAACTGCACTCAATGTCAGATAGGTGGGGGTGCTTCCCATTCTAGCCAATGAGAGCATGGTAAATGGCTCTCATTGGATGAGAGCCCGCACATGCCACGTTGAACTGGGAAAAGGTGAGTGATAAGCGGTATTCCGGGGGGTTAACACAGCAGGGCATCCAAATTTTGGATGCCCCAGGGAAACGGACCAAAACCAGGGAAAGTCAAATTCCAGGGTTTTGTGCCGCTTTATATTTCAGTTCAGCCTGAAGGGCCTTAGACCAGGGGATCTGGCCTGTGGATTATATCTGGCCTGCAGTGCACTTGTGAGCAACTGTTTCCGGGGGACTGAATTAGCTGCCGGACAGCTGCACAATCCTAATAGAAGGCAAAGTTTCTGTGCTCTCTCTGTTGTGGATACCGTAAGTTTTGGGGGCGATCAAGGTGGTTTCACAAAGTGGGCCAAATCAGGGTGCTCCAGGAAAATGGCCCAATCACCAGGCTACTGAAAATCTTGATTGGTCTACTTTAAAGCAGAATAAAACCTGGGATTTTGACTATCCTGGGTTTTGATCCGTGCTGCGGGGGCACCCTGAATCTGTGTGAGACCCGCCAGAAAGTCCATCCAAACTTACCTCTGCTTGGTCCTACGGCGGATGCGCAGGCTCTCGTTCAATCATATGTAATGCTCAGCAAACTCTGCTGTTTACATACTGTTAAAGCGGACCCAAAAATCGTCAGTCTTTAAAGTGGACCAAAACCCAGGATTTTGACTATCTTGGGTTTTGGTCCCTTCCCCCGGGGCACCCCAATCGGGGGTCCCCTGCTGTGTGGAACCCACCCGGATCGCCAGATGACAACTCGCCTCTGCCTGGTCCTACAGCGCATGCGTGCCCGCTCGTCCAATCGGCGCGCTCAGAGCCGCTGACGTCACGTCGTTTAAGCCTTTGTCTAAGGCCAGCGGCTCCGAGCGCGTTGGCGCCCACATCCCTCGCTTCCCTCTAACAGGGAGTGTGCCTGCACCAGCTGTTCACAGATGTCTAGGGCTGGCACATGCCCTGCTAGAGGGATAGTGGGGATGCGGCCACAGCTCGCGCTTGCGCCTTTGGACCCAGGAACAATGTAAGTGTATGGAGCATCCTGGGAGGTTTCACACAGCGGGGCATCTCGATTTTGGATGCCCCAGGGGAAAGGAATCGATCTGCTCGGGAGTCTTATAGATTCCCGGGAAGGGAATCGTTCTATAAACACTGCTTTTTGGGTATGCTTTAAAACCATAGATGTTCCCATTCCCTCAGTGTGGTTTTTCTATGCTCTAGCGCTTAGTAATAACATTTCTCCTGATTTCACTTTTGCCAAGTTAAAGTGGACCAAAACCAAGATCTTGTGCGGCCCTGGAATCTTTAAAGGGGAACATCGGGGGAGGTTAGAACCTCCCTCAAATCTTACCGATCTGCTGCCCTCTGGGTTTTGGGCAGTATTTATTCACCGGATGATCCACCTTCTGGGTCCCTCGGGGACCTTCCGACAGGCCTCACCATCTTGCATCCCATCAGGCACTGCACGCCGCCCCCGATCACGCCGCCTGTGCAGTGCCCATGAATGGGATGCAATGGAGCCGCCCGAAATCCAGCGAGACTTCGCTAAAGCCGTGACGTCACTATCAGATGGCTAAGCCGTCGGAGGAGGCGGGGGGGGGGGGGGGGCAGAGGATTGGGCCCTGAAGCAGCCAGATACATGCAAAAGGTAAGTAGGGGCCGGGGGGGTCTTCCCCTTTTTGTTTTTGGTCCGATGTTAGTCTTTAAAGAGGAACAACACACATGAATTTGACTTTCTACTGTATTGTACCTCTGCGGCGATGGCCTGAATTAGGATGCTCCGCTGTTTGTACCCCCCAGGTTGCCCCGTTTCACTCTGCTCCCATGGCACAGACTCAGGCAAGAGCGAGCCAATGTGCCGTAGGAGCAGGTAAAGGCTTCCTAAATAAGGATATCTCAGGGGGTGAGGACCAAAACCCGAGATAGTCAATATCCCAGGTCTTGGTCCACTTTAAACTGGACCAAAACCCATGGTTCTGGCCGCTCATCCGATCAGCGTGCTCGGAGCCACTGCCGCCATGACGTCTAAGGCTGGCGGACGCATCCCCCGCTTCCCTCTAACAGGGAGTGTGCCCGTGCCGGGCATTCACAAATGCCTGGGGTAGGCACACGCCCTGCTCGAGGGATAGCGGGGATGAGGGTGTGGCTCGTGCATGCGCCGAGAAGCAAGGTAACCTGGGGGGTTTCACACAGCGAGGCATCCCGATTTTGGATACAACGGGGGAGGGAATCGATTGGCCCAGGAATCGGTGTGGGTTTTGTTCCACTTTAAAGTGGACCAACACCCAGCCCCATCGGCCCAGGAATCTATAAGATGCCCCGCTGTGTGAAGCCCCCCAGGATGCCCCCATTCACCTTACCTGTATCCTGATCCAACGGCGCATGCGCAGGCCGCATCTTGCGCTTCTCTCTAGCAGGGCACGTGCCGGCTATTTGTGAATGACCGGCGTGGGCGCGCTCCGTTAGAGGGAAGTGCGAGATGCGTCCGCCAGCGTGCTCGGAGCCTCTGCAGTAAGACGTCTCATTGAAGCACATACCACAGTGTCTCCAAGTGCGCTGATTGGACGAGCTGCCGCACATGCGCCGTAGGAGCGGGGTGAGGTGAGTTTTATAGGAAAACCTGGGGCGTTTCACATAGCGGGGCACCCAGGATAGTCAAAATCCTGGGTGTTGGTCTACTTTAACTCCTTGAAGAGAAGAGTTCCCCCAGCTCAGGTAAAAGCAGGACCAGGACACAAGCCACAGACAAAGCTTTTATTCTGGCTCAGTGAGATTTCCCAGCTTCTGTTACACAAAGCTATGGAGGAGGTGGTGGGGGGACAGCAGCCTGCTATGCTAATGGCGGCCTCAGGTGTCGGCCAGACATTGGAGGAGGAGGCGCAGCAGGGCGTTGCTGGGCCCCTCACATCCGCCATTGCTATCCTCCCCGTATCCAAGGTGGATACACAGCCGGAAGAGGTCACGTGGTGCAAGCTCCAAGCCTCTTCCAGCACCACATGACCCATCCGCAGCTTCGCCCAGCCACCAACCAGCTGACGACTAGTAGGAGGCCCCTGCGTGGTGCTCCCTCATTGGCCACGGCCTCGCCCAATCAGCAGCAGCCATCTGTGTGCCTTGAATGGCAGAAGCCGGCGTCCAATGAGGAGCGGACACCGGTGTGGGAGCGGCCAATGGGAGCGCCGTTGCTATATAAGAGCGGAGTGGCAGGAGGCTCTGCATGCTCAGTGGTTCTCTCAGGCTCGGTTCGGTGGTGTTGACCCGCCATGGCCCGCGTCGCTCTGCTCGCCCTCCTCCCGCTTCTGGCGGCTGTCTATGCCGCTGACCCTACTGTTTACTTCCTGGAGGAATTCAGCGACGGAGGTATGAATGGGGGATGGGAAACGTCTGCACGACACGGGGGTCCCTGGGGACTGGCCGCTTAGAAGCTTCCAGAGTCTGGCCTGGCCTCTAAGCTGGGACTTGTAGTCCTTCTCTTCTGTGGCAATGCAAGTCTCAGCTTATTGGCTGTGCATGCTTGTAGTTTCTCAGCAGGCATATTTATTTATTGGCCATACATTCTACAATCTGATTGGCTGCTTCTGAGCAATTGCATTAAA
Organism: Gastrophryne carolinensis; assembly: GCA_027917425.1. Taxonomy (NCBI): domain Eukaryota; kingdom Metazoa; phylum Chordata; class Amphibia; order Anura; family Microhylidae; genus Gastrophryne; species Gastrophryne carolinensis. The sequence goes on along the minus strand of CM051238.1, from coordinate 417,608,462 downwards.
CTGTCATCTAATGTAAATATCTAATCCTATTATGTGAAGGGTGTGATTGGCTTCCATGGAGCATACCTGCTTATGATATTGCTGCCCTTAAAGCAGAACAAAATCCTGAATTTTGACTATTATGGGTTTTTATTGGGGGGAGGTGCAAAACCCGGGATACTGAAAATCCCGTGTTTTGCTTTAAAGCAATCTTGAAGTAAAAAATGGGACATAAGGGGAAGGCGTGTTTAAGACACCAAACATTTGCATACGATTTACATTTTATAGAAATGGTGATCTTCATGGGCTGCTGTGGCTATAATAGCAGGAGGTCCTCTTTAAAATCCAGACAAGCTATCGTTCTGGTCTCGTTTTCACCCTGATTTTTACATAGACCCTGCCTTTGGGGGGTGCTACACTGTGTAGGTTTGATCACCTGTTTGGCAGGCTTCCACTGGCAATACGTGGTACAGGTTGTGCAATCTACTAAATATTTGTAGCCATATTTGCATTTAAAGCAGACCAAAGCCCACGGCCTCCTGGCTTTTGTTCCACATAAGGGGCATCTCAATTTGGGTTTCGTGCAGCTCCGCAGAACAGTTTGATACCTCGCTCCTTGGCACTTGCGCAGACTTTTGACCAGTTGCTGAAGTGCTTATTTATGCATTTTGGCTTGTTGGGGTCTCTCCCAATAGCTGTTTGTACCCCTCGTCAGCCATTTGCTAATTGGTTGGAGGAATGCTGGGAACACAGCTAGAGGGCTGTGCAAGGTAAGTATATAGAAAATCCAGGTTTGATCCAACATCTCTACACTTGGTAGCTTGATTTGCTGTGACTTGTAGTTGCTGTTCTGCTTGTATCCCCTCTCATGTACAGCCATGCTGCCTGCATGGCGATGCTTAGTCCCATCTGGCTGTCCCCTGTTTGCACACTTGTGACCTAATGACAGGAAGTATTGGCGCACATGCGAAATCTCATGGGAAGGCGCCGTCGATAATTATGCTACTTCAGATTACTGTAATCTTGCTTTCCCTGATGAGCTGTGTAGACATTCTCATCTGCTTACCTGTAGTTAAGGTGCACGCCTGCACCCAGCCATTCAGCGGCTGAGCCACTCAGACGTAGGGGAGTATCAAGCATCGGGTGCCGGCTCCCCCCACAAGTATGCGAACAACTGCGCCCTATTTAGTGACCCTCAAGTGTTATGGGGCCACTTTAACCCTTTTAAACTTTTAACAATCCCGCCCCCAGGGCATTATAATTGGGAATGCCTATCCAGTTGACTATCCTTGGGAAGCCAAAGTCGGGTGTGGACAGGAGACAGCTGCACACTGCATTGAAACATGTCTCCTACTGGAGGAGGTGCAGCTGCAACACGTGTACCCTTCTTTTAGGGTTGTCTCCTCAAATGAAAAACCCTTAATCTTATCAGCCAATGAAAATGCCATAAACAATATTGGCAGCCATACCTTTGCTGCCAGCTGTGATTGGCCATGGGTTTCCTGTTTGGGCCAATGGGTTTGCCATCTGCTTGGTGCTCTTAAAGGGGACCAACACCCAGGATTTTGACTATCCTGGGTGTTGGTCTACTTAGGTGGGGCACCCCGTTCGGGGGTGCCCCGCTGTCTGAAATCCCCCCCCCCGATCGCCGCAAAAACTCACCTCTCCCTGCTCCCACGTGACCTCGTCCGGCCAATGACAGCGCTCAGAGCAGCTCTGGTATGCGCGTCCAAAGCCGCTTGGACGCGCATACCAGAGCGCTGTCATTGGCTGCGTCTCTCGCTTCCCTCTAACAGGGAGCGCTCCTGCGCCGGCCATTCACAAAACGGCCGGCGCGGGAGCGCGCCCTGCTAGAGGGAAGCGAGAGACGCGGCCGCGTCTCACGCATGCACCGTTGGATCACCGGTAAGGTGAGGATTGTGGGCCTCCTGGGGGGTTCCTCCCCGCGGGACATCCCGATTTCAGATGCCCCGCGGGGAGGGATCTGATCGGTCCGGGAATCTTATAGATTTCCGGGCCGATATTCCCCCCCCCCCCCTGGGTGTTGGTCCACTTTAAGGAAGGGGTAACATAATCGCGTCTCCACAGGACTTGCCACTTAGCCTGGAATGGTAGCTCTTGGCTTCTTGGCCCAGACGGCCAAATTTCTACAGCTTCAGATAGGCTGTTTGGGCATGGAGCTTGTAGGTCAGTGAAAGGTGCCCTCCCTCCTCAGCCTTTAATCTTCTCTACTATACCTTCAACTTCCTGGGTCAGGCCCCTCGAAATGGTACTTTTGGAAGAGCTGGCTGCACCTAACCCTTAATTCACCCCTACTCCTTCCTGCCTCACAGAACTTAATATCTATACGTGGTAATATAAGGATTTGATAATCTTGGCTTCTCATGGCACTGGCTCTACACCTTATCCTGTGCCGCCCATATTCACGGCTTGCACCTTGGGTGTGTTTGCATTGCCTGCTCCTTGTAGGGTTGGTGTAGAAAATAGAAAAAAGCTGCTTTTGGGTATCCCAGCATGCACTCAGTGGTGTTTAATGGGCAATTTAGTACCTCGCTTCTTTGTTGGTTGGTCCGGTATCCCTGGCTTTAATCTGAAAAGCTCCAACTTGAGGAGCAGCATCTCTTGTGCACCTTGTCCCCTGTTCTTAGCCAAGTAGCCGGCAATCCTTTCTGCTCTTATTTGGACCACTTGCTTTTGCGAGAGCATAGCTTCCTTCTAGAGACCTGACCATTGTGAATAGTGCTCCCAAGAGGATACACTTGAGTGTCAAATTGACATGATCCATCCTATTGTGGTCTTCTCATAAATGTAAAATGGCCTTGCCGAATGGTTTTGGGTAAATTAAAACACTAGGGCCAATTAAAACCTTACTATAACCTTTCATCTGCTGGATGCAGTTTGCACCGGACTGAGAATTTCTTATGATAACTCTCCCAGTGTCTACAATAGAGCTGATGGCTCATCCTAGCGTTAAGCCAGTAGGTTAGTAAAATGCTGCTATTCCTTGCGTATACCAGAGTCATGTTGCTGGTCCTATTGTGGCTGTAGGCAGCTACAATAAAGCTTCTGGAAGCCAGGAGGTGGGGCTGTGTCTGACACTCCGGCCCCCTCCCCACTTGCATAGTGAAAGAGAAAGCTTTGACCTGGCTGCAGCTTCTCTTTGTAATGGCAGAGTACACGTCGGCCCAGCTTCTCTACAGAATTTTTTTTTTTTTTTTCCTATAAAATCAGTTTAGGGGGAATGTGAAATGGTACATAAACAATACTTCTGGTTTTACCCCCCTGCTGTGACTGTGCTGCATATGTACTAGCTATAATATGTTATACTAGTGGTTCAGGACCAGTGTCTGCTTGCGATTTTCCTTCTCCACTAGGAAAGGGTATACAGTGGTATGTTCTGGGTGCAAGACCAGGTTTAAGAATACACGTTTTTCAGTAGGGAGATGGATTAGCAGTCGGCTTAGTTGCATTTCAGGCTAGTAGAGGATAAAGTAGACTCCCAGGATCTGATTTCCCCTCTGCACTCACAACTCTTGCATTGCCCGCACTGTGAAGATCCTGTACCGGAGTGGTAAATAGAAGTTGTGGGCTTTTCGTTTGTGAAGAGCAAGGACTTGCCATTCATGGGTCACAGTTGTGCTTTAAATCAAGATCAAGCTTTGCTTTAAAGTGGACCAAAACCCAGGATTTTGACTATCCTGGGTTTTGGTCCTTTCCCCTTGGGGGTACCCCGCTGCCTGAAACCCGAAGAAACTCTCCTCTTCCTGGTCCTACGGTGTGGGTGTGTGCGCTGCTTGTGCAATCGGCGCGCTCAGAGCCGCTGACTTCACACCGTTTAAGGTTGGTGGCTGCATCCTCTGCTTCCCTCTAACAATTTGCCTACACCAGCCATGCACCCTGCTAGAGGGATAGCGAGGATGCGGCCCACTTATGTGCTGTTGGACCAGGAAGTAAGGTAAGTGAACGGGGCGACCTGGGGATTTCATGCAGCGGGGCATCCAGATTTTGATGACCCGGAGGGAGGGAAGCTATCGGAATCTTAGATTCTGACTAATGTCAGATTTTAAGCCTTATTAAGGATTTAATGGCAGATGGCTATGGGCCACCATGATGGCTGTAGGGGGTGGAGGCTGCTGTAGCTTTAGTTATATTGTCTGGATGTCAGATCTGGTTGGTGGTTTGAAATATGATATATAGTGTATATGGCCTTTTGGAATATTCTGACTATGCTTCAGTCGGTTATGGCTGGCAAGGCTCTGGGTACATCCTAATGCATTTGTGTGATAACGTTTCTTGTCCTTTATGGGTTATCCTAATATCTATTTCTTTCAGATGGCTGGAAAGACCGCTGGGTGCAGTCCAAACACAAGTCCGACTATGGTGACTTCAGGATCAGCGAGGGCAAGTTCTATGGAGATGCAGAGAAAGACAAAGGTAAAACAAATTGTCCAGCTAGGCAAAGCTTTTAATGTGCATTAACTTTGACTAACTGGAAGCATTAAGGCCTATTTGAGAAAGCTGGCTTTAAGATGTAAACATCTAGGCTCTTGGGTCATGGCATCGTTTTTGTTTCTCATGTAAATGCCGTTCCCTCATTCAGGTCTTCAGACCAGCCAGGATGCCCGGTTCTATGCCCATTCTGCCAAATTCCCTTCCTTCTCCAACAAGGGCAAAACCCTTGTGATCCAGTTCTCTGTGAAACACGAACAGAACATTGACTGCGGTGGTGGCTATGTGAAGCTCTTCCCCAGCACACAGGATCCAAAGGACATGCACGGAGAGTCGGAGTACAACATCATGTTTGGCAAGTATTTTGGTCATTTAGATTTGCAAACATGTCCTAAGTTGCTAAAGCTTGGGGGGGGGGGGTGTAACTGGAATATGCTTTTGTGGTCCTATTTCTGGGATTTAAGAGGGAACCTTCAATCCTGTATTTGGATGATTTATATATTTTATTATTTATATATTTGCATTGATGGGTATCTATGGATCAAGGTTCCATAGGGTCTTAGTTGGATTTTAATTAGATGTCAACATTTAAAATGGGTGGGGGGTGGTTGCCAGCATACAGCTATTAGTAGTTTGATTTCTACAGATTATTGGGAACATGAATTATGGTGGGACTTTTATTGTGGTGGCTAGCTGTACTATTGTAATTCAGTTTTTTAAAAATCCCCTCCTGAAGCTGTGGGCGCACAGCAGGGCAGCACACTTGTCATCCTGGACCCCCTGTGGCTGACTCTAATTGGGTGGTAGCTATATGAACTTGAGATAATAGATTGCTTTTTTGCTCATTGACTTCCTACCCACCCCTCTCCCTTATTATTCCCTCTTCCTCCTTGGTTCGCTCCCCCATTATCCCTTTGCAATTTATTTTGCTAGTGATTTTCTATTAAGCTGCACATGCAGCTAACACTTTTATTGTATGCACAAGGCCACTTTAGTATTTAGATGGGCAATATGAGTTTCATTATAGGCTTGTTTTTATAGCCCTTTAGAATTATTGATACTAAGCACCTTTTATTATGATTAGCGATGTGTTGATATAAACTATAGCACTTTAGAATTGATTATTGGCATGAAGCACCTTATTATGATTATAGTTAGTAATGTATTGAGATAAATGCATTCATATAATATGGTTACTTGTTGAGAGGGCATATAATTAATGTTGTGTTGCATGAGTGGGTTATTTGTACCATCATTGTATTTATATCCAATATATGTATATGTATATGTATCCAATATTAATTGATAAATAATTAACCCGCCCCAGGTATTTGTCCCATTTACTTTCATACTTATTCCAGGGTAGACGGGTTCTCTTTTCAAAATTTGTTTTTAGCTACCATTGTTTTTTTTTTTTTTTTTTTTTTTTTTTCTTTTTTTTTTTTTCGATTGAAATAAAATTGTATGTTTGCATTATGAGGTTGTAGTGCCCTCATATTTAGCTCCACTTTAATAGGTTTTCAGTTTATTACATGAGGTTTGTTTGTGTGCAGAAGTGTAATCTGTCTTCTCTCATATCAGGTCCTGATATCTGTGGCCCACCAACCAAGAAAGTGCACGTAATCTTCAACTACAAGGGCAAGAATATGCAGATCAACAAAGATATCCGTTGCAAGGTAAGTGAGGACAGATAGGCTTTCACTAGGTTGGGCCGTAACGGGGGCTGTTAATTATAATCTCCTAATCCATGGCGTCTTCAATTCCTCTTGTACATAACCAATTCGGTTTGTATCAAAGCTAACCTAATCCCCCTCCCAGACAACTCTGTATCGGATAGGGTCTTGTCACACAAGCACCCAGCCTACTTACTCCAGCCTGTGACCCCCTGAATTTAGTAGATGCACTCATCTCTTCCTTGTGGAATTTTGACATGGCCAGGGAGTGGTGCCACATTGCAGCTGCTCTCTGTATGCTCAACAGTTCCCTTCCTCTGCTAGAGAAAAGATTCTATTGCTGGAAATTGTCCAGGCCCAGCACTTCTATTTGAAGTGCTGACCTTCTGTGCGTCAAGTGCAGTACCCACTCTGTCCTAGGAACAGGGCCTTCCTTGGCACAAAGATACTTTCAAGAGGTTAGCTTTACCCTGCATATAATACTCAGCATTATAAAGCAAACATTAACTTCTGTATAGCTCTCTGCCAGGGATGGTCCTGGCCTACGCGGGCTCAAATGTATTCGCTCACATCAGTTAGCTGTATTGGAGCAGACTCCATGTCCTAGAAGAGCCCCATGTGACGGGGGAGAAGGAAATGGCTGCATACAGCTCACTGCACCTCCTCCAATAGACCTGCTTTACTGTATTGTGCAGCTTTTTACAGTCGCATCATATTGAGCTTGAAGAGGACTGAACATATCTTAGTTCTCGCGTTCTGTTTGTGGTCACTGCAGTCCTGTATTCTACTTGGCAGTGTTGCCAGATTGAGGTCCACGCAGAATGACTCGGTACTGTAGTGTGGGGAATCACGATTTTACTGTGCTGTTAACGGGCTACTTGAAATGGGCACAAGTACTAGCGTGCTTATGTACCTTGGCAGTCTAATGCCCCATTTGTAATCAGGTGCCACAGGTAGGGATGTGGGTGGGGAATGCGGAAGTAAAGTGTACATCCTGCCCAATACTGGGAGCAAGATGAATGCCAGCCATTTTTGACTGGAGGTCAATTTAAGGGTTCTGCAGAGAAGTAGCTAGGCTTTCTGGAACCCAGTGCAAACATTTGAATTGCCAGGCCCCCCTGAGCTGCTGCACTATAGAGGCACGTGCTCCCCCCCCCCCCCCCCCCCCCTTTGCTACGCCCCTGGGGTTCTGGGAGACTTCTATATACCAGTGTGCTACAGCAGCCTGATCCGTGTTTCCATTTACTTCAGGATGACGTCTACTCGCATCTTTATACCCTGATTGTGCGTCCTGATAACACTTATGAGGTGAAGATTGATAACGGCAAAGTGGAGTCTGGCAGTTTGGAGGACGATTGGGACTTCCTTCCACCCAAGAAGATCAAGGATCCTGAAGCCAAGAAGCCTGATGACTGGGATGAGCGTGCCAAGATTGATGACCCTGAAGACACGAAACCAGCGGTGGGTGATCTGATCTGTCCAGCTCCAGAGCAATAGCTGACATTTGCTCCCAAGGATAATGGGGGCAGCTCTCGTGCTCACATTACCTATTAAAACCAATAAATGATCAAGAAATTGATCATATACATATACAATCCTATACAATATTTGTTGACAATAGATTAGTATGTTATACAGTGTATATGGCTTCTGGATCACGATAAGCTGGTTTATCAGTAATATCATAAATCGGCACTCAAACTGTTACCAGAAGTCATACATATTTCCCATTGTAAATTACACTTGCATCAAGTATCCAGGCAATCTCATAAAAAAGAACCAGAAGTCAAAGTAACATACGTCACAAATGGCAGGCAGACTGAACACCCGACAATCGTTTCCAACCCTCACAAGGACCTTCCTCAGGGGTAGAGAGCGAGCAATATTAGTGCAGGCTGAGCAGCTTTTATATTCTGACAAATGTCGGCCTTCCCCCGGCCGGCCAGTGACGAAGCTGGGGGCGTCTCTACAGACACCAACCAGCTACATCACTTTGGAGATACGTGCCGTCCCGATCAGCGCACTGCAAGATGGCGTTGGCGCATGTTCCGATACGCGGTTGCAGGCATACCTACCAATGGCTATTAACTCGGAAGCCATTCATCTGATGGCAATATTAAAATGAGCTATGCTGTGTATATGCAGATATGGGTGACTTGTTGTAACACAACCTGTAATGTTCTGCAGGACTGGGACAAGCCTGAGCACATCCCCGACCCAGACGCACAGAAGCCAGAAGACTGGGATGAGGAGATGGATGGCGAGTGGGAACCTCCGGTCATCACCAACCCAGAATACAAGGTGAGCATCTGGGTCATCACCCGGGAACTCCTCAGGAGCATATGGTAGCACCGGGGACTTGTAGTAAAGCTTTGTCCCCTCTGCAGGGTGAATGGAAACCTCGTCAGATTGACAACCCTGACTACAAAGGAAAATGGGTTCACCCAGAGATTGACAACCCAGAATACACTCCAGATCCTAACATTTACCAATACGATGACTTTGGCTTGATCGGTTTGGACTTGTGGCAGGTAAGGAAGTGTTCTTGGTGGCTTTAATTTTATTATACTGCTATTTTTGCCAGCGGAAGGATTAATCGCTTTTTCTGTAGGTGAAATCTGGCACCATCTTTGACAACTTCCTGATTACAGACTGCGAGAAGCATGCTGAGGAGCACGCTGAGAAGACCTGGGGTGTCACAAAGGTATGTTCACTAATGTGCAGTGCGACATTATAGGGGGGTCATGTCAATGCTGGCTTGGCTGGAAGCTTGCTACTTGGCCAGGGCCGGCACCTGGCAAGGCTGGCAGGGGCCCCCCACTCTCTAGGGGGGACCACTGATTGGGCCGGCCTTGACCAGCAGCAGACTAGGAGGGCACCTCCACAGCCCCTCGAATGGTGGGGTTCCACACAATGGGGCATCTCTATTTTTAGATTCTAGGGGAGGAAGTGCTGGGTTTTGTTTTGCTTTTATAGTGGACCAACACTCAGGATTTTGATTATCCTGGGTCTTGGTCCACTTCGGTGGGGCATCCCCGATCGGGGTGCCCCACGTTGTGAACCCCCACGATCACCCGAAAAACTCACCTCTCCCCGCGCTGACGGACAAGCGGGTCCTCCGCCACCTCCCGCGCATCACTCTTGATTCCCTGGCCGATCACGGGAGGGTGATGGTCCACTTTAAGTTTCCCACCTGAGCTGATTACCTATCCCTGGAGCATCCCAATCTGTGATACCCTACCATGTAAAAACCTTCTGGGATCACTGGCATACCCACTGGGCAAGCAATTCCACCCCTGGGTTTTGGTGCACTTTACAGGGGCATCTCAATTTGGGATGCCTCTGTTTGTGAAAGAACCCCCCCCCCCCGGTCTGGCTGTTAATGAACAAAGGGGGGGGGGGTCACGAATGGGCACCCAAAATCAGGAGAATCTAGATTTGTTTAGACTCCGAGGTCAAGTTTTTAAAGGGTTTGATGTGCTTCAAGGTAGACCAAAACTAGTTTTGGTTCAAATGGCATCATCCTTAGAGGGAAACCAGATTTGGGACATTTCTCGGTGATGTGACTCCCACCACAAAAGCTGGAGCCGGCCCTGTACTTGGCTGTAGCCTCTGGTATCATCCATGTCTGCTATGCACTGCAGCTTGTAGCCTTGTGAGTGGTTATGCATAAATTATCATTAATTAGCAGGCTTATAAGTGATGCATTCCTTAAAGCGGACCAACAGTCAATGTCTTGAACCAGACCAAAAAAAAAACCCCAAAGGGGAGGCTTCCAGGGAGCCCCCAACACTACTATAAAACTGCATTACTCCAAAGTGTAAATATCTTTTACTAGTTCATATGTATAACTACATTAGTTAAAAACTTGATTAAAACCAATTTAATACATGAACATGGCACTAGAGGGCGCTGGTGGCACAACAAATACTGCCAGAATGGTCACATCCCAAATGTCCCTATGTAGAATTATCTGGGTCCCATTTATTTAATGTGAATGCCTAATTTTGGGTACTTAAAGTTAAATGGGCATCACAAACTGGAATGCGCTTGTGGCACTTGGTCATCCATGGCCACTACACACATGTAGTTTGGCCCGCTCCCGGTCGTTGTAGTTTGGCCCGCTCCCGGTCGTTGTAGTTTGGCCCGCTCCCGGTCGTTGTAGTTTGGCCCGCTCCCGGTCGTTGTAGTTTGGCCCGCTCCCGGTCGTTGTAGTTTGGCCCGCTCCCGGTCGTTGTAGTTTGGCCCGCTCCCGGTCGTTGTAGTTTGGCCCGCTCCCGGTCGTTGTAGTTTGGCCCGCTCCCGGTCGTTGTAGTTTGGCCCGCTCCCGGTCGTTGTAGTTTGGCCCGCTCCCGGTCGTTGTAGTTTGGCCCGCTCCCGGTCGTTGTAGTTTGGCCCGCTCCCGGTCGTTGTAGTTTGGCCCGCTCCCGGTCGTTGTAGTTTGGCCCGCTCCCGGTCGTTGTAGTTTGGCCCGCTCCCGGTCGTTGTAGTTTGGCCCGCTCCCGGTCGTTGTAGTTTGGCCCGCTCCCGGTCGTTGTAGTTTGGCCCGCTCCCGGTCGTTGTAGTTTGGCCCGCTCCCGGTCGTTGTAGTTTGGCCCGCTCCCGGTCGTTGTAGTTTGGCCCGCTCCCGGTCGTTGTAGTTTGGCCCAGCATTGGCTCCATGCTGATAACCTTTCTGCCCACAGGATGCAGAGAAAAAGATGAAGGAGCAGCAGGATGAGGAGGAGCGTAAGAAGCAAGAAGAGGAGGAGAAGCAGAGGAAAGCGGAAGAGCCCTCGGAAGATGCGGATGACGACGATGACGAAGATGAAGACGAGGAAGAGAAGGATAAGGAGGATGAAGACGAGGAAGAGCAAAGCGAATCTCCTCAGAAAGATGAGCTTTAAAGATGGGGTCTCTCCGTCCTCCCGACAAGCGCTCTCCCCTTCCCTGGGCATTCATGTCTTAGATAGGAGAGGGGAAATGGGATTGTTCTGTCTCTATGAGACTCAAATTTATATATATTTTTTAGTTTTTGTTTTAACCCTGCTCTGGAAGATGGTCTGTGAATCTTCCCCCCCCCCCCACTCCCCTATCCTCTCTCCTGGACTCCTCCCTTTAAGTCTGTCTCCTTCCTTTTTTTCTTGTAAGTCCTGCTTTTCCATTGCAGTAAATGTGCCCCCACCCCAAACATTGCAGTAGTCGGGCTCCTCTGTCTAATGAGGGGTCCAAAGGGGTTAATTTAAATTGTTCCCATGAAACCACTCGCCTAATTTTCTTCTCTCTCCTGTCTGAGGGGCTTGTGAGGTGCATTGACCAACATCACAAAACCTGGTCCTCCTTTTGCCAAACATCTGACATTCCACCATCCCCCCCCCCCTTCACATTGCAGTATCAAATCACATCAGTGTTCTGTCCATTTTGATGTAGTTTGTAGAGAGCTAAAGCTTTATCGATGGCAGAATGGAGTTGGCTTTGAAATTGCCGTGCAGACTCATCTAGGTGGCCATTTTGTATTCAGCCTTAAACCGGACCAGCACTATCTTAAACGTGGGTGTTGGTCTGCTGTGCAGCCCCTCTCTTGTTTAGCACTCTAAGTCTGCAAGCCTTACCTGACAACTCTCTCCCTCAGGGAAATGCAGCCCTGTGATTGGTAGATGGCTGTCACATCTCCCATGCTTGGGTGCCAGCCATTTCCTAGAGGGAGATAGTTGTTGGGGTAACGCTTGCCTACTCTTCAGTGGACCAACGCCCATATTTTGTAAAATGGGTGTTGGTTCTGTTAAACTCTAGGAACCGAGCCTTGGTTGTTGGTTCCACAAGAGTTGACATATGGTAAAGCTTACAGAACGGCTTCCTACAAGAGGCTGGTGTGCGAATGTCCACCTCCTGCCGGTACATGGGGAGCCCCCTCCTGCCGGTACATGGGGAGCCCCCTCCTGCCGGTACATGGGGAGCCCCCTCCTGCCGGTACATGGGGAGCCCCCTCCTGCCGGTACATGGGGAGCCCCCTCCTGCCGGTACATGGGGAGCCCCCTCCTGCCGGTACATGGGGAGCCCCCTCCTGCCGGTACATGGGGAGCCCCCTCCTGCCGGTACATGGGGAGCCCCCTCCTGCCGGTACATGGGGAGCCACCATATCGCTGTAAAATCGTCATCTGCCGCTTTTGTGAAGACATCTGACCTCAAACGTGAACTGACTAACCCCACATCCCTCATCGTGCCCCCTGATGTGGTGTAATGGGCCTTCCGAAGCCTCCGCACTCCTTCCTGCTTCAAGCCGTACGCCTCTTAATTTATATTGATGCAGGGCTCGTTGCCAGATGGTATGTTTGGGTTATGTTTTGGAATGTACAGATGTCAGTTTAAATTTCTAATTAAAAAAGAAAACATGTGTCCTAAAAAGTTGTGGTCTGTTTTATGAACTGGTTTAGGCATCATTACTACAATGCGTTTCTGTGCGCGGATAAAGATCTTTAAAGTGGTTCTGTACCTCCAAACAGCTGAGAATAGGAGCCCTCTGTGCCAATCCAGGGTTCTAAGAGTTTGTAATTTCAAAGGAATGATGCAGCAGGTAAAATGAAGTACAGTAGCTACCGCATTTTTCACCTTATAAGACACACCTGCCCATAAGACGCACTTAAGATTTGGAGGAGGAAATAAAATTTTTTAATCCCAATGTTGTGCTGATACACCCCATTACAGGCAGTCTGGCATTCCCCAATATCATTCCTCATGGGCAGTGTGGCATCCCGCTCTCGTTCCCCATATAGGCAGAAGTAAAGTTTACTCGCGATGACAACCAGGGAACACACAAGCGGACAGCTCAGTGAATTGGGTGGGTGTGGCCTGCGCTGGCCACACCTACCCACTCTATGGCCCGGTCAGTAGGAAGCATTGGTCCTGTCTTTTCCGACAGATGGCTCCTCCTGCTGCCTCTTCCTGCCAGGGCACGCACGAACACAGGCAGCGGCTGAAGGCCAGAAGAACATAGGAGCGGCGGGCGCCGTCTCTGTCCCTGCCAGAAAAGACAGCGGCGGAGATGGGGACAGGACATGCCACTCTATCGTCTTCTGGCCTCCCATAATGTGGGAGCTCAGGTAACGTGTGAGTTTACTTTTACATTCGCCCAATAAGATGCATGTACATTCCCCACCACACACTTTTGGGGAGAAAAGAAGTCTTTTACAGCGGTATAATAAAACTATTAAAGGGACAGGGAGTAGCAAGATATTAATCTGTCCTGAAGCCTTGCATTTCCTGCAATGTACTGAATATGCTGTAGCAGGACTGTTTGCCTTTCCTCTAATTCCTCTGACCACCTCCATATGTTGTCACAAGGCTGCCTCTGTAAGCTAGTCCAGCTAACTACAGTAGTTGTATTTGCCAGGCCCCCTCAGGGCAGCTGTATTGCTGCCTTTGAAGTTGGGCTGTGGAGGGCCTAACTTGTTGTACTACAGTCAAGGACAGCTGTCCGTCAGACAGACCCCCCCCCCCTCTTTGTGCCCGTTTAACAGGGGTCCTGGGTGTCGTCCAGTTTTTCAAATCGGCCTAGGAGATAAGAAATACACAAGACATTGGCATGCGTTCGACATTCGTCATCGGACGTTTTTTTTTTTTATAGTAAAATAGGAAACTTACGTCATCTTGCAGGGGGCATATCATATTAGAGAAAAAACAATATCTAGCTCAGTAACTAGTCTGTTCTACCGAATGAGCACACTGGAATGTTAGCTACGCCTAAAGGCAGGACTCTCAAAGGCGTTGTCCAGCTTCCGACGCTATCTTTATCACAATACATTAGTAGCAGCATATTATCTTCATAATCCTAAGCATTATTGTCAAGCAAAAGAGAGCATGCAGAGTGAAGTGGCTGCCTGAGGGTTTTTCACCTTATTTGCCACTAAGCGTACAATGCAGACAGAAAAATAAGATGGAGTGGAAAAAATGTTTACCATCATAGTTTATCACTTATGACCTCCATCCATCACACTACTACAGCGCACTGAAGAAAATGGAAAAGCCCAAACTAAATTTCCAGTACTTATGCACCTGCCATCTGTTATGGGATGTGGCCATGCTACCTTCATTCACTACAATGGGGGGGGGGGGGCGCGTGTCAGGCCTCAGCCCACTGCCTCATTGCAATGAATGGAGAGGGTGTGGAAGCAAATGTCATTAAAGTGATTCAGCAGGCACCAAAAGTCCCGGTCCAGTCACACGCTAACTATTGCAGCAGTTCTAAACCATTTTATGACAAGCGGTTGCAACCAAGTACCCTGAAAAGGGCCATGGGGTCGATGACTAATTTCATGGAAATAAGTACGTCACTGGCCTTGAAGTGCTTGATATTTTATTTAAAACCTGACCAGACTTTTTTTATTCTAAGAGTGTCACACACCCCGCTTCAAGATATCCATAACATGTGGGTAATACCGACCTGAAGGGGGCGTTCCTGCAGAGATGATAGAAAAAAAAGAGCCCCTCCCTGATCCATAAATACCTGGGACCTCCCACTCATTACCCAGTTTTCCATCTCTGCAGACGGCGAGCAAGTCAGAAGATGATGCCTCCTCCTTGCACAGGGGGACTTGAGGTAGCCGGGATTATTCCCGGCCCGCTTTTTATTCTATTTCCGCCCAGATGTCCCTTATTATTACTATACATGCCTCCCAGCCTTGGCTGAGGTCTGGGCGAGGGTAGAATGGCACATTAGGTGCCCAGGAGCTATGCTCCACCGTGAGACCCTGTATCAGAGGGTAGGCGGTGATCCGGGCTGGTGACCCCGGTTTGGGATGCCCTGTCCCTCGGCCATTTCACCCCAGGTGGTGTTCCCCTCTCCGGATGCCCTTCTCCTTGAGGGGGGGGGGGTGTGTTGGGGGGCCTTTATTAATGTGTAGTGTGTATTAGTGCTTTTCACTGTGTTATTGCTGGCTGAGGAGATCCCTCTCCTCAGCTTTCTACTTGGAGGCGGGGCCGGGCGCTGGCACGTCGCCGCGGCCCGCCTGTATGTGGTGTCTTTACCTTGTACCGGCGCCGCGGCCGCCGCCATTGACCGCGGCACCGGTATCCTGTCACCTTGCCGGCGCGCGGGTGAGGAGATTGTCTCCTCACATGCCGGAGTGGGGGGGCGGGGCCGGGCGTCGGAGCGTGACATGGAGGGGGGCGGGGCCATGGACAATCGCGCTCTCCGCGCTGGCCACGCCCCCTTCTCCTTCTGCCTCCGTGCTGCTGCTGGCTCCTGTGAGGCGGACGCCATCTTGACAGGAGGAAGCACTGTGAGTGGCCCTGCGGGCCCCATATCTTTTTTATTCCTTGTTGTCCTAGCTTATTCTATTGTGTCTTGCAGGTAGCCCTACGTTAGGTTTAGGGGTTTTCTCCCGGTCCTAGGGTTCCTGGGTTAACTTTACCTACTTCAAATCCTCCCACTTGGGACATTAAAGGGGCATCCCGGGTTGCTTATACGCGTAATTCCCCTGGTAATAGCGACTACTTATAAGTTCACCATATGGAGGCATCCCCGGATACTGGGCTCGGGATCCCCTCGGGGCTATTCCGGAAGTGTAGGTTGTATGGGGTATCCTTACTGGGGATGATGTACTTCTGTGTATACCTTGTGCACAGCAAACTATTACATGGCAGTCCGAACCCCAGGCGTCTGGGTCAGCACCGCCGGTCGCTTCTTCTCCTCCTCCCAGCTTGATACGTACCCTGTGTGACGTTGTCATGGGTGGGGAGCTACAATCTGAGATGTGCGCCAGATTAGCCAACCTTGAAAAATTAATCTCCAGCTCGGTCGCCCGTAAGGCTCCGGCGAAGAGAAAGCACTTGTCGCCGGCCCCGCTGGTGGATGACCTTGATGTTAATAATCTGGATTATTCTGATTTTTCCCCGCTAGAGGAAGGGGAGGTTTATGAGGACTCTGATAATTCAGACGATGAGCAGTTTGTTGGCGCTGATGCTGAGCTGGGGGACTTGGGGAGATCCTTGGATACTCCTAACGCTCTGGCTCAGATGTTTGAGGTTTTGGCTATTTCTCCTCCCGAGGAGGCTCCACAGCAGATGGGGGAGTTTTTTTCGAGGAACCCAGGCTGCGCTTGGAATTTCCTAATCAAAAACACTTTGACATAATTATTGCTAAGGAGTGGGACAGGCCGGCTCGGCTCCCTGGTATTCCTCAGGGGTGGGATGAGAAATATCCCTTCCCTTCGGATACGGTTAAGCGTTGGGCATCCCCCCCCCCCCGAGGTGGATGCACCGGTTTTGGGGTTGTCCAACACTTCTGTTTTAAATAATCCCGATTGTTCCACTCTCAAAGATGGAGAGGATAAACGCATTGACCTGATGGCTTGTCATGGTTTTGCTAGCGTTGGGTCAGCCATGCGGCCCGTTTGTGCTTCGGCGCTGATGGTGGTGGCCGCCAGGTCCGTGGTCAGGGACCTGTTGACTTCTCCCGGGCTTTCGCCCTGGTAGTGACGAGTTCCTTGGCCTTAAAAGGTGTGAGTTGTTTTTGTCTTTTGTATTAGCCGCCTTGGATGACACTTTGATGATGTGTGGTAGGACGTCGGCTCTGCTGGTGACTATTCGGCGGTCGGTGTGGTTGCGCCAGTGGGCGGCCGATTTTATGTCCAAAAAGTCGCTGACGGCTCTACCTTTTGTTGGATTACCGCTCTTTGGAGAGGAATTGGTTTCTGTCACCAAGGGTGGTAGGTTACCTCAACGCAAGAAACAACGCCGTCCTTTTCGGGGGGCGCTTTCCTTTACCCCTTCCTTTCGTGGGGCCAGATCTGGCAGGGGATTTGCATTCCCCTCTTCCGGAGGAGATTCCGGGAACAGGGGCAGAGGACGTGCCCGTCCAGGATACAGTTGGGGCTCTAAGCCCAAACCTGCTGTTAAGCCAGCTCAGCAATGAGGGGGCGCCCTCACCCATGCGGGTGGGGGGACAGCTGCGACACTTCTCCCAGGTCTGGGATCAGGAGGTCTCGGACAGACGGATCCGGGAAGTGGTGTCTTCCGGTTACAAGCTGGAGTTCGAGCTCCGGCCCCCTCCCAGATTTTTCAGGTCTCGGGTGCCTTCGGAACCTCTGGCCGCGCAGCGGCTCCTGGTGGCAGTAGAGAGTCTTCTGGACATGGCTGTCATTTGCCCAGTGCCCCCCTCAGACCAGGGCAGGGGCTTTTATTCCAATCTGTTCACGGTACCCAAGAAGGACGGATCGGTCCGACCCATCTTGGATCTGAAGTTTCTCAACAGGTTCATCCGGCCGCGGAAATTCCGCATGGAAACGCTGCGTTCGGCTATCCACTCTCTTCGTCAGGGGGACTTTCTGATGTCCATAGACATCAAGGATGCTTACCTGCACGTTCTGATTTTTCCAGCACACCAGAGGTTTCTCAGGTTCGTGGTGAAGGATCGGCATTTTCAGTTTGTGGCACTCCCTTTCGGTCTTTCCTCGGGTTTTCACCAAGGTGCTGGCGGGGGTGATGGCTCTACTCAGGATTCAGGGTATCCGCGTTGTGCCCTATTTGGACGATATGCTAATTATGGCATCTTCCTTCAGCCGAGCAGGGTTGGATACCAGAACGGTGTCATCTCTGTCCCCGTCCAGGGTAGTGACCTTTCTGGGAATGTCTCTGGATACTTTGCAGGCCAGGGTGTTTCTGCCCCAGGCCAAGGTTCTTTGATTCAGGAGTTGGTTCGGCTTCTCTTGTCGGTCCCTCGTCCGGCCATCCGGCTGGGGATGAGGCTGGTGGGGTTGATGGTGGCCTCATTCGAGGCAGTTCCCTTTGTGCGTTTTCACACAAGGACGCTCCAGCTCCATCTGTTGACGGTTTGGGACTAGTCTCCTCTATCGTTGGATCAGTCCTTCCGGATGACCCCCTGAGTTCATCGATCCCTGCAATGGTGGCTGGGGTCTGTCATTCTGTCGAAGGGCAGATCTTTTCTGGCACCGTGTTGGGAGACAGTCACCACGGATGCCAGTCTGTCAGGTTGGGGGGGTGTCTGGAAGGATCTTCAGTTTCAGGGTCTGTGGGGCCCTCAGGAGGCTCACGAGCCCATCAATGTTCTGGAGTTGAGAGCCATCAGGTTGGTTCTGTTTCGTTTGACTCATCAGTTGCAGGGCCTGCCAGTTCAGGTTCGGTCGGACAATCGGACGGCGGTTGCTTACATCAATCACCAGGGAGGGACTCGCAGCAGGAGTGCCCTCAGGGAAGTGTCTTTGATTCTGGACTGGGCGGAGAGCCACGTCCCGTGTATCTCAGCAGTCTACATTCCAGGAGTGGAGAACACGGAGGCGGACTCTCTGAGCAGGACCTCCTCTCGCCAGGGGGAGTGGTCTCTTAGTCCCCAGGTGTTTTGCTCAATTTGTCTCAGGTGGGGGTTCCCGGCGGTGGACCTCTTTGCCTCTCGTCACAATCACAAGCTTCCGGTATTTGTGTCTCTCTCGCAGGATCCACTGGCCCTGGCGGTGGATGCCATATCCCTGAACTGGAGGGATCTGGGGTTTCTTTACCTGTTCCCTCCGTTTCCAATGGTAGCCAGAGTGGTGCGCAAGCTGGCCCTGGAGGGCGCGTCTGCGATTCTGGTGGCACCAAGGTGACCAAGGCAGGTTTGGTTCGCAGACCTGGTAAGACTGGCAGAGGATCAGTTCGTTCTGCCTCTACTGCCGGACCTGCTCACCCAGGTCTTTCTGACACGGTGATTCAGACTCTTTTTAGCGCCAGGAAGCGCTCTTCCTCTACTATTTACTATAGGTCTTGGAGGTCTTATATTGACTGGTGTGAAAGTAGGTCTTTCTCGTGTCGGGAGTTCTCCATTTCCAGAATCCTGGAGTTTCTTCGACATGGTCTGGATCTGGGGCTTCAACTTAGTACCTTGAAGGGGCAGGTTTCTGCCCTGGCGGTGTTCTTTCAAAGGTCCTTTGCACTTCATCCCTTAGTCAAGACCTTTTTCCAAGGAGTTTCGCATGTACGGCTTCCTAGGAAGCCCTTTGTTCCAGTTTGGGATTTGAACCTGGTTCTTTCTGGTCTTCAGGGTCCTCCGTTGGAGCCCTTGAATGAGGTTGCTTTGTCTTCACTTACTCAAAAGGTGGCCTTTTTGGTGGCTATCACTTCGGTTAGGCGTGTGTCTGAGTTGGTGGCTTTATCCATTAAAGCTCCGTACTTCGAAAGGCATCAGGACAAGGTTGTCTTTCGTTTCAAGCTGGATTTTCTTCCTAAGGTGGTTTCTGCCTTTCATCTGAATCAGGACATTGTTCTGCCTTCTCTATGTCCTAATCCCAGCAACGACAAGGAAAGGGCGCTGCATTCCTTGGATGTAGTTCGTGTTGTGAAATATTATCTGGTGGTTACGTCTTCCTTTCGTAAGACTGATGCTTTTTTTGTGGTGCCCTTTGGGCCTAGGAAGGGTTTGGCTCCTGCCAAATCTTCCATTAGTAAATGGATTCGTCAGGCCATCATTGGGGCCTATTCTGCCTAGGGGAGGAGTCCCCCTTTTCGTGTCACTGCTCATTTTACTCGTGCGGTTGGGGCGTCCTGGGCTTTTCAGCACCAGGCCTCTGTTGAACAAGTTTGCAAGGCTGCTACTTGGTCCTCTGTTCACTCTTTTTCCAAGTTTTACAAGGTTGATGTTCGGGCCTCAGCGGATGCTGTTTTTGGCCGCAAAGTTCTGCAAGCTGTTGTGGTTTAAGTTGTATATTGTTGCCCCGCCCTTTTATGGACACTGCTATTGGATGTCCCACATGTTATGGATATCTTGAAGCGGGGTGTGTGACATACTTAGAATAATACCATTTTGTGAAATACTCACCTGTAAAATGGGTATTATAAGTATGTCACACACCCCGCTTCACCCGCCCTTCTGGGGTTCTGGATTTTTATATTGTGAACTTTGCGTTGCTTTGGTTTATATTTGCCTCTTCCTGGTCCCTTACCTTACTGCTTTATTTATACTGGGTAATGAGTGGGAGGTCCCAGGTATTTATGGATCAGGGAGGGGCTTTCTTTTTTCTATCATCTCTGCAGGAACGCCCTCTTCAGGTCGGTATTACCCACATGTTATTGATATCTTGAAGCGGGGTGTGTGACATACTTATAATACCCATTTTACAGGTGAGTATTTCACAAAATGGTATTTTTGTGGTTCATGATGACTTGGCTCCACCCCCTGGGAGAAAACAAACTGAACAGAGGTTATGACCCCACTACTTCCCTCACCTCAGTTCTTTGTGTTTCCTACCCACGGATCCACTGGGCAGTTGGGCTGCAGACAATTTTTTGTTTTAGTTTTCTGCTACAGGAGCTCGCTTAGCCTCGGACCACTGATCTTCGGGTGTAGTTCACCCGAAGTCTGGAGACGGCCAAGGCAAGTCCCTCAGCCTGAGCACAAGAGTTGTGCGCTGTCCCATTTAAATTTCAGCCAATTTCATTGCCTAGGAGAGCCTGTAAAGACTCATCAGAGATGGGTGGTGGAATGGGTCATCTCCCTTGGTTTTCCTTGTTTTGCCAGTATACAGAAGGGGGGGGGAGACTTGCAGGCGCTGACCCGCGGTGCTTTGTCACTGCCAGATGCAGCCTCTACACATGGGTGACCTGGAAGTGTAGGCAGCATTTGCTCCCCAGCCATTGCAGAGGCTGCAAGGATTCGGAACGCAGCGAGGTGGTGGTGATCCAGCAGCATGAAGCCTCTGTTCCTAGTGGTCAGCGGTCTTGGGCAGAAAAAACAGGTGCAGCCAGTATATATTCTACCCTGAACGCCTCCTGCAAAATGCCTCAGGAGAAGTCGGTAATGTAATTTTTGATATTATATATTCACCTTTTGCTGCATGGGGGTATGCATACATAACTTTGTAACTGTCCTTTATCCTTATCTTTGGTTATGGATTAGGCAAAGAGACCAGCCCCCCCCCCCAAAAAGAGAAGCTCAAGGATCCTGTTAGAGGGTAGTGGGTGATGCGTGCGGCTGCCGGCATGCTCAGTTCTGTTCCCTTAGATGAGCTCTTGGATGAAGGTGCAGGAGCGGATCCTAACGCGCTGACTGGACGAGAGGCTGTGCAATGTGCTGTAGGACCAGGCAAGGGTGAGTGAGATTGGGCGATCCGGGGGTTTTACACAGAAGGCATTCCAGATCAGGGTGCCCTGGGGGAAAAGACCAAAACCCAGGATAGTCAAAATTCGGGGTTTTGGTCCACTTTAAAGATTTGATTGATAAGTTGATGCTGTCTCAACTGACAGTCTAGAAAAACAGATAATGCTGAAGTCTGAGATTTCGAGGACTGCTGGTATATCTTCTTTCTTCAGTTTGTTAGCTTCACAAAATGAAAAAAAACATTTCCAAACCTTTGCATAGATGCTTCTGGTGGACAATTTGACTGCCCAATAGAGTTTTAATCACTCTTACCGAACAGCCTTTCTTCTCTAAGATGGTCCCCTCAACATCCATGCTGTTATTTGAAGCTTTGCTGGCTTTGGATGCAGAATGGGACTCTGATTAATTACATTTGGAATGTTTGGTAGATGCCATGGCCCCTCTTTTACCATCCTCCTCTGTTCTGAGAACCAGGATCTTCTCGGCCAAAACGGAGCTATGAAGATAACATTGGCCTTTTCTCACGCTATCTTCTGGATCACTTGCGACTAATCTAAAAAGAGGGAAGAACTAGGTGAAAATACCAGGAATTAGCCAGGTCATCCCCTGTGAAAGCACCGTCCTCCCTCATCAGTGAGTAAAAAATCTTGCATTTTGAATCGTAGGCACTGCCAAAGAAATCTATCTGGGGAAGGCTCCAAAGGGCCATAATCTGGAGGGGAACTTCCTGGTTTAGACCCCACTCGGTCTGTCCGACTTAGAAAATCTGCAACAGTGTTCAGTGTACCTTCTTAATTAACTGCCAATATTGAAGGATCTGTTCCTGTACGGGAAACAGAATGGTATTTGAGAGATTTGTTAGGGACAATGACCTGGTTCCATCCTGATGATTTAGGTATGCTACTGTGCCAGCATTGTCAGAGCGGATCTGGACATCTTTACCTGAGATTACTGGTAAAAAATGATCCAGTGCCAGATTGACCACCATTAGTTCGCTGAAGTTGGAGGAGCTCCTTGCTATGTTGGCAGCCACTTTCCCTGGACATTTAGACTGTCCAGGTGGGTTCCCCAAACCCAGAAGCTGTCACCTGTCATAATTACTACGGGATTCCTTTGCTTCCACTGTCCTCTCTTTAGTATCACCGGATTTGTCCACCAATGGAGGCTTTCTAGAACATCCTCCTCTATTTGAACTTCTTGATCCAGTGATTCTGAGTACCTGTCTCAATGAGATAAGAGGAATCTCTGCAGGGTTCTCATATGAGTTGAGTCCATGGGACTGCTGGGATCACAGCCGTCATGAGACTGAGCAAGGTCATGATTTCTTGTACAGAAACCTGGAGGGAATTTGATGAATTTGAGGGACACCAGAAGACATTTTTAAACATTTAAGCCATGCCTGGCCACACCCCTGGTCACGCCCCCCGGCTACACCCTTAAAGGGAAACACCACCTAAGAATTAAATTAATAATTATAAAGACAAGGCCTCCGGAAACACATTACCGTGAAGGGCTGTAGTAAGAGGGGCACTCCTCCAATACAACCAGTGTGGGGCATCCCTCATTGCAGCCAGTGAGGGGCAGCCCTCATTGCAGCCAGTGAGGGGCAGCCCTCATTGCAGCCATTACAACCAGTTAGGAAAGACACAGACACATACACACACACACATAGACACACATAAACAGACACAAATACACACAGGCACACACACAAATGCATAGACATAGACACACACACAGGCTCCTTCCTGTAGTCCTGCCCACCTTCAGAGAAAAAAAAAACTGCCTCTCAGACTCCCGGCTGCTGCGGCCTCTTGGACGCCCCCTGCCACCAGCCCAGATTGTGCAGCTGAGCGCTTACACTCGGGCCGCCGGGCATCTGAGAGGCCGCGGCAACTCTCCTGGCGACGACGCGGGACAAGTGCATGCGCCACAGGACCAAATAGTCAAAATCGGGACGGTTGGGGGGTATGCTGTACTGGTAATAATAAAGCCTGTGGTCTGTTTGTACTGCAAACCTCAGAAACTTGTGAAGTAGCGCCAGAAATGGAATATGCAGGTAAGCATTCTGTATAAACTGACCATAAGAGCCTGCTCTGTGAGGATGTTCCTTACCTAATTTCATTCTGAACTTCTTGTATCTGATGAAACTATTTAATAATAACTATTAAATGAATTCAGAATCATCCAATAGTTTCCTGATGGCTTTTGCATCAGAAAAACATGTGCCCTGCTAAAGGGATAGCGGGGATGCGGCTGCTGTTTGCGCATGGGCCGTTGGACCAGGAAAGAAGCGACCTCAGGGGTTTTACACAGCGGGACTGGATGCCCTGGGGGGGAGTGAGTATGCCTGCCTTGGAGTCTCATAGACTCCAGAGTGGGTTTCGGTCCCCTTTAAGGCGATTAACTGTAAAAGGCCAGCCAGTTTTCCAACATGGGACTTAACCGTCGTGTTGAAAGGGTTACAGGAACCTCCTGGAGCCATTGGAAGTACCAGAAAAGTGGTTGTGTTTAAAATTTTGTTTCACGTCAGCCAGGCAGGTAAGTGAGCGGCAAGCTCTACCAATGAAGCAACCTTACTGCACAATTCTTCCAGATAAGGCCATACTGAGACCCGATCCTTTATTTTTGCCAGAAATTGCTACATCAATTAACAGGTCCCAAGACATAGCTCTCCCGACATTGCCAGTTACAGCAGGAACAGAAGAAGAGCTCTCAATGTTAGATGTGAGAAGAGCACTATTTATTTATTTAGATCTAGAGAATGGCGAATAGCAGAACAGCGTTTGAGAATTTTCAGCGGCAAGAAAAGAGGCCGAGCTGCCTCTAAATCCACTATTTCCAACAGACTATTGTGCAAACTTACACATCCAGAGGAGTTCTTCCTCCATAGGTCTCAGCACGTCAGCTTTCTGGGTCCTGCCGAAGGATGAAGGGAGAAAATCCCCATTAGACTTACTGGTAAAGGTTTTTCTACGAATCCTTCATGATGACCCCTTAGTTACCTCCCATTGTTCTATGGCTTACCTTATGTTACTTGCTTAAAATGGACCAAAACCCAGGATTTTGACTATCCTGGGTTATGGTCCTTTCCCCCGAGGCACCCCGATCGCGGTGCCTCACTGCGTGAAACCAGCCAGATTGCCGAAGGTAATCAATAGCCAGGCCTTCCAAGCAAGAACTTGTGATTTGGGATGCCTTAGAGGCCCCTGTGTGAGAAGATCTGGATTGTCGCCTCCACAAGGTGCCCTCTGACATCCTTACTATGTCTGAGAACCAGCTTCTTGTCACCGAGGAGCCACCAGAATGGTTGGGACTCCCTTGTGAGCTAAACCTTTTTTAGTACTCGACCCAGGAGTGAAATCGGAGGGAAATGCATAAAGAAGCTTGAATGCTGACCACTGAAGAGTCAGGACATCTGTTGCTATTGTTAGAGGATCCCTGGGCTGAGACAAACTTCGGACCTTCCGACTGAGCCGTGATGCAAGAGATCTACGTCTGGGATCCCCCAGCACGTGCATAGGGATTAAAAAACCCTCCATTCCCTCTGATGCAGGACCGTTCTGCTGAGATGATAGGCCTACAAGTTGTCCACTCCAGGTATGTGTACCACCAAAAGACATGGAACCGGTTTCTTGGCCCAAAGTAAGAACCCAGCTCACTTCCATCAGGGCTTTACTGCTTCTGATGCCCTCATGGTGGTTGATATATACCACCGCCGTCCAATTGTCTGTGTGAATCCGGACGGGATGCCCCTTCAGATGGGATGGTCTGAATACAATAGAATAGCTCTCAGTTTCAGGATCTTTATGGAGACTCTGCTCTCCTTCGAACTCCATTGTCCTTGGATCGTTTGTGACTCCATGACACTCCCCCAACCAGATAGACTGGCATCTGTGGTGATGATCTTCCACTGTACTGGAAGAAAGAATTTGCCAATCTGAAGCGGCTGAGGACCAGGCTAGAGACTGCCTTGCTGATGGTGTCATGCAAAAAGAGTGATCCAGAGGGTGTGGGTCTCAATCCCAGATTGTGAGCAATTCCATCTGCAGGGGTCTTGTGAAAACAGTGCAAAAGGTACTGACTCAAAGCGATATACCATCAGGCCCAACAGACACATTTCTTGATGAATCATCGGGTGAGGGCAAGACAAGAGACCCTGTACCCTGGCCTGAAGTCACTTCTGTGTTGGAAAAGCACTTTTGCCTGAGACGTGTCATGACATTCCCAGAAAAGAATAACTCTATGAAAATACATCCTTCTGGGCCCCCTGACATGATGGGGCCCATATCAACCGACTGACTCAGTAAGGGATTACATGTATCCCTGACTTCTTAGAGAAGACCTGCCAACACCTTGATAAACACCCTTGGTGCTGATGATAGACCGAAGGGTAGCACCACAAACTGAAGAAGTAGGCCACCTACAGCAATGTAGGTATGCATCCTTATATATACTCTGTGGTTATAAAAACTCCAATCTCTAAAAAGGTGAGATACGGCAGATCTCAACGCTTCTGCTTTCTGCTGAATTTGGGATACCCCTGACCAGAGATCTCTGGTGGGGTCTGGTTCCTAATTTGATTTTGTAACCTGAGGATACAACTTCCTGTATCCAAATATCTATTACATGAAGCCTGCAAATATGAGCCAAATGCAGAAGCTTTCCCCCCACACCTCAAGGGCGGGGGCATCCCTTCATGCCTGAGCCGGCTTCCAAGGGGGTCTGGCTTTATTCTGCCATACACCTGTTGCCTTAGTTTGGAACTTTGTCTTATTCCCCCAAAATTCTCTTCGGTATGCTGAAGAGGCCGAACCTCTAGCCTGAACCCCGGAGTATTAGAGGCCCTGTGGAAGCAGTATTAGACTTCGGCTTCTGTGGCAGATTAAATTACTTACCACTAGTAGCATGCTTTACCAAGTCAACCAAGCACACCCCAAACAGACGCCCCACCTTAGGGGTGTCCCATCAAATTCCTTTTTAGAGGCTATGTCAGCTCGCCAATGCTTAAGCCATAAAGCACGCCTTAAGGCGACCACCAGAGCTAGGCCTCTGGCCCACAACCAGATCAAACCTCCATAGCCTGGATCACATACCTGTTAGAGCCAACCGGCTTTGATCAACTGGGAGCATGGCTTCCGTGAACGAGCCATACAAGTCTTAAGAGTCCAGTTGTTTTAACAACCTCCTGCTCACAAAAAATGCTATGGATGTAGCACAGGCCGGCTGCAAGGTCGACCCCATAAAAGCATGACATACCACCTGATCCATGCGCTTATCCGCTGGATCCTTTGGAGAAGCACTATCCGAGGATGGCATAACCAAAACCTTAAAGAGACCTGGCCCCAGAGCGTCCACCACAGGAAGTTGAGGCCATAATTCAATCTGATCTGGAGGAAAGGGATCCATAGTATCTAGTACTTTAGGAATGGTCAGAAGACAACCTGACTTCTGCCATTCGCTATTGATCAGATTACAATAATGCGTATGCCCCACAACATCCTCCAGAATGGAGGAAATCAACCATCCGTCCATCTTCTCCATAACCGGACACCAGCTTGTGTAGAGGACTCTGAATCCAAGTCCCTACTGGATGAATTCTCCCAACGGATAACTTCCTGAGAGACTATGGCAGCCGCAATATCCTCTTCCTCAGAGGAAAAATTTTATACACCATAATGACTCTATAGGTTTAGGACCATTTGAGGGCTGCCGACAGAGTTTAAAGATTCAGAAGGAGACTATGACAGCCACAATATCCTCTTCAACTCAGAGGAAAAAATATTTTCTTTAAAACCTCTTTAGTAGCCAATACTCCATGATGACTCTATAGGTTTAGGACCACTTGAGGGCTGCCGGCAGAGTTTAAAGACTCACAAGGAGACTATGACAGCCACACTCAGAGGAATTTTTCTTTTTTTATAAACCTTCTTAGTAGCCTCACTAAAGGTTTAGGTCCGCATGCAGGCTGCAAAGGGGGTTTTTAAGTCTCAGAGAGCACTGGCGACAGGGGTCAGAGCCCCCTTCAGGGAGGAGACAACTGTCTCCCTATCCACTACAACCGTAGCATAATCCCTGCACACCGTGCTATCCTTGTCCAGTGCCACTGCATGCATACTGGACATGGGGTAAATCTGGTAAGCCAGATCCCTACCCCAGATGCCTCCGCCATGGTGAATTTAATAATACTGGTCTATGACCCTGGGGTTCTGAGACCAAGTATATATAGGTTCTCGACAGTCACAAGACTACTGCGAGTCCTCTGGGGGGTAACCACCATATATATAAATTATATAGTAATATTATATTTGCCCTTTCCCAATCTATAATAGTATAGATTCAAACATAAAACAATAAAAACAGTATTAAAAAACAAACAAATCGACCTGCCAAAAGGTTTAGGTCCACTTGAGGGTGGCTGTGCAGTGGCTCAGAGCAGCCCCTTTTTGCTGGCCAACAACCTCAGCTTAAACACATGGGAAAGAGCAATAAGAAAGGGAAAATCCCTTGGTCCCCCCAAGCAGGCTCACCAGACAAAAACCTGTAGCTGACTTGCTTGTTAATGAAGCTTGCAGCCCTGAGGGTTTAACACTCAGGAAGCTCCCCAGACCCCGGCGATTCACCTTACCTTCACAGACCCCAATTTAAACAGCAACAAAGCTGGGGAGGCATAGAGTTGGGTCAGAGGAATCCGTGGGAATAAGGTCACGCAGGAAGCCGACAGGTTGAAATCCTCGCTTGCTGCCAATACTTAATCCTTGAGAGAGAGAATCTTCACAGTCACTTCCAAACTGCAAGAAATAAACTGGTCTTTGATTAGAGGCAGCTGCTACTTATGGGGGGCCGGGAGGAGCCACACCTTTGATCTTGCAGTACACGCCCATCCGGGCAGGAATTACCCAGGTGTAATATTAAGGGACGACCTGGAATGGATTGGAAGAAAAAGGTGAGTGGGAACGGGCGATCTAGGGGGTTTTACACAGGGGGCATCCTATATCGGGATGCTCCTGGGGCAGGGACCAATCACCAGGATAGCCACGGCTTTATAGGAGGGTGGGGACACATAACGTCTGTAAAGGAGGGTGAGGACACATCACGGCTGTAAACGAGGGTGGGGACACATCAAGGCTGTAAAGGAGGGTGAGGACACATCACGGCTTAAAGGAGGGTGAGGACACATCACAGCTGTAAAGGAGGGTGAGGACACATCACAGCTGTAAAGGAGGGTGAGGACACATCACAGCTGTAAAGGAGGGTGAGGACACATCACAGCTGTAAAGGAGGGTGAGGACACATCACGGCTGTAAAGGAGGGTGAGGACACATCACGGCTGTAAAGGAGGGTGAGGACACATCACGGCTGTAAAGGAGGGTGAGGACACATCACGGCTGTAAAGGAGGGTGGGGACACATCAAGGCTGTAAAAGAGGGTGAGGACACATCACGGCTGTAAAGGAGGGTGAGGACACATCACGGCTGTAAAGGAGGGTGAGGACACATCATGGCTGTAAAGGAGGGTGAGGACACATCACGGCTGTAAAGGAGGGTGAGGACACATCACGGCTGTAAAGGAGGGTGAAGACACATTACGCCAGTATAGGAGGGTGGGGACACATTACTGCTGTAAAGGAGGGTGAGGACACATCAAGTCACACAGGTAAGCTTGTCTGTTGGGAGTGGAATGTTTGATCTTGCTGATTCTACCCCAGCCTGCTGTCATGCTGTCACTGCCACCACCATCTTGCCAGCCGACTATAAGACATCCCTTGAAAATAAGCCCTAGAACCTATTTTTGAGCAAAAATGAATATTTTCAGAGAAACACTGTAATACTGTACTCTGGACCTGTCTTGGGCACAATCCTCAGTTAATAAAGGACTCCCAGGGGCCACAGCATGAGCTGTACCACCTATAGGCTACATGGCGTCTCCATGGCAAAATAATAGGTTGTGACAACTATAGGCTACATGATGATATGTGCCCCCAGAGGCCACACAATGAGATGTAAGACATAGGGCTACAATAAGGGGCTCCCAGAGGCCACAAAATGAACTGTAACACCTTTGATCTAAAGGCCAATATGGGACTCCCAAGGGCCACACAATAAGCTGTGATATCTATTAACTATGTGTTGGTATGGGGCCCCCAGGGGCCACTCAATGAGCCGTGACACCTAGTGGCCACACAAAGCCATGACACATATATCCTACATGCTACTATGGGGCTGCCAGGGGCCACACACAGGGCTGTGATACCAAAAGTGACATTTTCCCCTTACAAACACAAGATGGTGCCAAAGGCTTGATATTCTACTTGGTATCTGCATTGGGCACAACAATCAGTCACTAAAGGGCTCCCGGGGGCCACACAAGGAGCTGTACCACCTGTAGACTACATGCAGATATGGGGCTCCCAGGGGCCACAGCAGGAGCTGTACCACCTGTAGACTACATGCAGATATGGGGCTCCCAGGGGCCACAGCAGGAGCTGTACCACCTGTAGACTACATGCCTATACGGGGCTCCAAGGGGCCACTCAATTAGATGTAAGAGCTATTATCTACATGGCAAATGTGGCTCCTAGGGGACACAAAATGACGCGTAACACCTACGGGCTACATGATACTATGAGGCTCCCAGGGGCCACATACAGAGCCGGAAGTGACATTTTCTCCTTACAAACACAAGGTGGCCCCAAAGGCTTTTGTTCTGCTTGGAATCTGTATTGGGCACAACAATCAGTCAATAAAGGGCCACACAATAAGCTGTACCACCTATAGGCTCTATGCAGATATAGGGCTCCCAGGGGCCACACAATAAGCTGGGATATCTAGGGGCTATATGCTGGCATGGGGCTCCCAGGGGCCACACAATAAGCTGGGATATCTAGGGGCTATATGCTGGCATGGGGCTCCCAGGGGCCACACAATAAGCTGGGATATCTAGGGGCTATATGCTGGCATGGGGCTTCCAGAGGCCAAATGAACTATGACACCTATGGGCCACAGAAAATCATGACACATATTTCCTACATGCTACTATGGGGCTCCCAGGGGCCACATACTGAGCCGTGGCACCAGAAGTGACATTTTCTCATTACAAACACAAGATGGCGCCAAAGGCTTTTGTTTCGCTGATACTCGACTTGGAATCTTTATTGGGCAGAACAATCAGTCAATAAGGGGCCACACAATAAGATGTACCACCTATAGGCTCTATTCAGATATGGGGCTGCCAGGGGCCACACAATGAGTTGCAATGCCTATGGGCTATATACTTAAAGGGGGCTCCAAGGGGCCACCCAATGAGATGTAAGAGCTATTATCTACATGCCAAATGGGGCTCCTAGGGGACACAAAATGAACCATAACACCTATGAGCTAGACGCTACTATGAGGCTCCCAGGGGCCACATAATGAGCTGTAACACCTTTGGCCTATAGGCCAATATGGGACCCCAGGGGCCGCACAATAAGCTGTGATATCTAGATGCTGGCACAGGGCTCCCAGGGGCCACTAAATGAGCTGTGACACCTATGGGCCACATACCACATACTTCCTATAATAAGCTGTACCACCTATAGGCTCTATGCAGGTATTGCCAGGGGCCACACAATGAGTTGCAATACCTATGGGCTACGCACTGATAAGGGGCCACAAAATGAGATCTATGGGCAGTGGCGGACTAGGGCCAAACATCACCCCAAGATTTTAATAGCCCAAGGCTGTCCCGAGACATCCCTTCTGACCCCCCACAACCATGATGCTGGGGCTATAGTATTGGGGGATGGGGCTTTTTGGCTTGTAGGTACAGTGGGCTGACAGCAAGTCTACCCCCCGGGAATTCTGCCAGGTCTCTCTATGGCCAGTCTGCCCTTGCCTATGGGCTACATGCCTATATTGGACTCCTTGGGGGCCAAAAAATGAACCGTAACACCTATGAGCTACACACTGATATGGGGCTCCCAGGGGCCACACAATAAACTGTAACACCTTGGGTCTATGGGACTGCCAAGGGTCACAAAATAAGCTGGGATATTTTTGAGCTACATGCTGGTATGGGGCTCCCAGGGGCCACTCAAGGAGCTGTGACATCTATGGTTCAATCAAAGCTGGGATACAAATGGCCCTACATGCTGGTATGGGGCTGCCAGGGGCCACCAAGTGAGCAGCGACACCTATGGGCCACTCAGTGATATGGGGCTCCCAGGGGCCACTCAAGGAGCTGTGACACCTATGGCCCAATCAAAGCTGTGATACAAATGGCCTACATGCTATTGTGAGGCTCACAGGGGCCACTAAGTGAGCAGTGACACCTATGGACCCCACACTGATATGGGGCTCCCGGGGTCACACATCTGTAGGCTACACCCAATAAGGGGCTCCCAGAGGCCATTCACCATGACAGTATGTTAGCCATGGGCAGACTGGGGACAAAAATCAGCCCGGGACTTTATTGGCCCCAGCCAGTCAATGAGCTGATCAGCCCCGCCTCCTGGGAGGCGTGCCAGCAGATAATGAGTATGGGGTTGAAATGGGCAGTTTTAAAGGGATGGTACCGAAAGTGGACCAAAACCCAGGATTTTGACTATCTTGGCTTTTGGTGTTTGCCCCCCCCCTGGCACCCCGATCGAGGATATCCCGCTGTGTGAAACCCCCCAGGTCCGATCTCACTCACCCTTCCTCGGTCCTATTGCGAAAGCTCAGCGTGCTTGGATACGCTCCCACCGCTTAGTCCAAGAGCTCATCTAAAGTGAGCGGATCCGGACGCATCCCACGCTACCCTTTAAAGTGGACCAAAACCAAGCGTGATTTGCTTGGGAATCTTATAATTTTATTGGTCGATTCCCTCTCCCTGGGGCATCCAAAATCGCTCTGTGAAACCCCCCCCCAGGTCGCTCCATACACTTACCGGTCCAACGGCGCATGCAAAAGCCGCTTCCCCGCTATCCCTCTAGCAGGGTGTGTGCCTGCGCCAGGCATTTGTGGATGGTCAGGACGGGCACGCTCCCTGTTAGAGGGAAGCGGGGGATGCGGGTGCCAGCGCGCTTGGAGCCGCTGGCCTTAGACAAAGCATTAGACTGCGTGATGTCAGCGGCTCCGAGCGCGCTGATTGGACAAGTGGTTGCGCATGCGCGGTAGGACCGGGAAGAGGTGAACTGCAATCTGGTGGGTTTCATACAGCGATCGGGGTGCCCCAGGGGCAAGGACCAAAACCCAGGATATTCGAAATCCTGGGTCTTGGTCCACTTTAACAGGGAGCAGGCCAACGCCGGCCATTCCCAAATGCCCTACCAAAAGGATAGCGGGGATGTGCCCGCTGTTTGCCCATGTGCTGTTGGACCAGGAATGAAGGTGAGATTTTGGGTGATCTAGGGGTTTCACACAGCGGGGGGAAGCGAGTATGCCGGCCCTGGAGTCTCATAGACGCCAAAGTGGGTTTTGGCCCACTTGAAACGTTACTATTGTAGGGGCAGATACTGTGGCAGAGGTGGCAAAGGATCTGGGTGAGGTGCCAGCCCATTTAGCCTCAAACCAGTGCGGCCCACCGGGAATTCTCCCAGTGCTCCAGTCCGTCCCTGCATATATGTATATATTTTTATATTTTATTAAATATTCCTATCGACTGAATATCAATAATATATTTGGAATTTTCTTATTATTTAACTGATTTTTGTTTTATCTGAAAAAGCATCAAGAACGATCGAATGAACAAAAAGAGACCAATGACCTCGATTCAATAAAGGTAGAAAAAAATTCAATTCATGAGAAAAAAGCCTGAGAATGTCACTGTTACTGAATCACCAGATAAAAAGACAATGAAAGTCAATGGCAGCTTTTACTACAGTGTAGAAAGGAGTAAACAGTTCTCTACTTTTCTTAGGAGTAAAAAAGCGCCATTGACTTTCATTGTCTTTTTATCTAGTGATTCAGTAACAGTGACATTCTCAGGCTTTTTTCTCAGGAATTGAATCTTTTACTACCATGAGAATTTTTTTCTACCTTTATTGAATCAAGGCCAATGTGTGTTGGCGCCATCAGATTGTACAATCACATTTCTGTGATAGGAGCCGGGCAAAGCGCGCCAGGTGACAGGAAGGGGTTAACCCGCAAAGCCGGCTGATCGGGATCCGGCATCCGGGAGAATCCGGTTTGGGGAGTTTCCCGAGAAGCCAGCAAGGAAGTGACCAAGGAACCGACAATAGGCCAAAGTGCGCCTGTCACCGGTCACCTAGATCGCCCATATACTCACTCATCTGTAGGGTTTATTTTTACACTAAACCTAATGCCAGCCATACATCCCAATCAGATCTGAATCTGACACAATCAATTGATTTCTGAAAGTCTGATTGCTACTGAAGCATATATAAACCTATAAACATATAGGTATATAAACCCATAAATATAAATATACCTATAAACCTATAAACATATAAATATATATAAACCTATAAAATCACCTGAGTGTGCTGATCAAATAAACAATCATTTCTGGATGATAACTCCTATGATCGTCTCACAGGTGCATTTGTTGTTACTTTAAAGCGGACCTTCACCCTGAATAAGAGCCTATCTTATATGTTTCCCACACCCTGTACATACAGATTGCTCACATTAAAAATCATCCTACCTGCATCTACTGCATGTTATGAGCCTTTAAACATACAAGATGGCGGATTATGGAAGCCGCCATCTTATCAGGCAGCCTGCAAACAGGAAGTGCCTCCTAACTGTGCTGCTCTGCATTCTGGGATTGCTGACCTTTCCCTGGCCCCAGCTCTGCTCTGTCTGAGCAAAGCACAGCTATAACCCGCCCCCCTGTACCTTATCCCACTCTCCTCTCCTCAGTAAGTGCGATGCTTCTGAGTCAAGATGGCGGCGCCCGTATCCTAAAGTCCTGAACAGAGTTGCAGCCCAGTGGGGGAAAGAATAATAAGTAAGACTAAAAACTTAAAATATATTAATTTTAGATGCTGGGGAACCGTTTTTTAAGAGTTTGGGCTTTTCATTAAATCACGCTGAAGGTCCGGTTTAAGTGATCAGAATTACAATCAGAATTTAACAAACGATTGTTCAATATGCTGCAATTTTTTTTCATTCAATCAAATTCAATTTGCCGTAGGATCAGAAATAAGATCAACCAATTTACAGGCAATTTCCCTTCTCTTATATTGCTATTGATTATGATTTAAAAGTAATCGACAATTTTTTAGCATTTCATCTGATCACTTTTCAATATTATTATTATTTCCATCCAATGCAAATAGAAAGATGATCAAATATGTAAATCGAAAAAATCGTCATACGTATTGCTGACACTAAAGGCACACTCCTAAACCTGTAAAAAAAATCTATATATATTATATATAGATTAATATATTATATATATTCATATACAAATTAAACAATCAGATCTGAAAGTTTTTACCTGATCTGTTATCTTGATGGCCTACTGACCTGAAATCGCTTGTTGATCATAAATACGATCAGTTTGATCAGTTTAACGGGGATTACTAGACTTTCAAAGGCCTCTTTTTCCTATCAAACCGTTCAACAGATGAGCCATTCCTTTTTAGATCAAAATTACGATCAGAAATTCAACAAGGATCATTTGACTTTCATTTTCTTCTTTCTATCAGTTCACTCACCTTCCAATTTTTATACCCGACTAAATCAGACCTTTTATTCCCAGCAACTTTCTACTCCATTCATTTCACCCACCTTACATTTTACCCAATTAGATCAGACATGTTATCCCTTGTTGATCCCAATTATGATCAGACATGTTATCCCTTGTTGATCCCAATTATGATCAGACATGTTATCCCTTGTTGATCCCAATTGTGATCAGACATGTTATCCCTTGTTGATCCCAATTATGATCAGACATGTTATCCCTAGTTGATCCCAATTATGATCAGACATGTTATCCCTAGTTGATCCCAATTATGATCAGACATGTTATCCCTTGTTGATCCCAATTATGATCAGACATGTTATCCCTTGTTGATCCCAATTATGATCAGACATGCTATCCCTAGTTGATCCCAATTATGATCAGACATGTTATCCCTAGTTGATCCCAATAGTGATCAGACATGTTATCCCTTGTTGATCCCAATTATGATCAGACATGTTATCCCTAGTTGATCCCAATTGTGATCAGACATGTTATCCCTTGTTGATCCCAATTATGATCAGACATGTTATCCCTAGTTGATCCCAATTGTGATCAGACATGTTATCCCTTGTTGATCCCAATTATGATCAGACATGTTATCCCTAGTTGATCCCAATTGTGATTAGTCATGTTATCCCTTGTTGATCCCAATTATGATCAGACATGTTATCCCTTGTTGATCCCAATTATGATCAGACATATTATCCCTAGTTGCTCCCAATTGTGATCAGACATGTTATCCCTTGTTGATTCCAATTATGATCAGACATGTTATCCCTAGTTGATCCCAATTATGATCAGACATGTTATCCCTTGTTGATCCCAATTGTGATCAGACATGTTATCCCTTGTTGATCCCAATTGTGATCAGACATGTTATCCCTAGTTGATCCCAATTGTGATCAGACATGTTATCCCTTGTTGATCCCAATTATGATCAGACATGTTATCCCTAGTTGATCCCAATTGTGATTAGTCATGTTATCCCTTGTTGATCCCAATTATGATCAGACATGTTATCCCTTGTTGATTCCAATTCTGACATGTTATCCCTAGTTGATCCCAATTGTGATTAGTCATGTTATCCCTTGTTGATTCCAATTCTGACATATTATCCCTTGTTGATTCCAATTGTGATCAGACATGTTATTCCTTGTTGATCCCAATTGTGATCAGACATGTTATCCCCTGATTCCAATTATGATCAGACACTTACAAAAGGATGATTTGCTCACCAATATTTTTTTTTATCAGATTAGATCAAATTCCTTTTCAATCTTCTACCCATTAAATAGTTTCCAATCACTTCACCCACCGTACAATTCCTTTAATCAGATCAGATCTTATATTCCTAATCAATCACAGTTCACCCATTTGTTTTGGATCAGAAGCATCATTTGCCTTTCAACTACTTTCATTTTACTTTCATTGTTTTTTTAACAGATCAGACCTGTTATTTTTTATCATAATTATGATGTTTATAAAAGAATTCCTATCAAATCTCTTCAAATCAGTTCACCCATTTTTTAGATCAGATTAGGTCAAACCTAATCGATCACGATTAGAATTTAATGAATGATTATGTAACCTGCAGTAAACGTTATATATATATATATATATATATATATATATATATATATATATATATATATATATTGTATTAAATTGGTCCAATCAGGTCACCCAGGTTCCAATTTTTTTAATTAGATTAGATTACATTTGATAGCAATTCTGATCAGAAGTTTGCAAAAAGATCATTTGTCTTTTATTAACTGCTTTCTATCAACTTATTCCCAATCAGTTCACCCACGTTACGTTATTTTATAATCGGATCAGATCAGACCTGTTATATCTTTTCAATCTCAGTTAAAATCAGAAATTTAACAAAATAATGTTTTTATTCTTATCAAATCCTTCCCAATCCGTTCACACACATTCCATTTGTTATCAGATTAGATCAGACCTGTTATTTTCAGTGGCAAGTACAACTAGAAGCTTTAGGAAGATTTGTTTGACTGTGATCCATCTCCTTCTTGTTAAACTGTTTCCAACCACTTCATCCACATCCCAATTATAATCAGAATAAATCCGATGTTATTTTTAAATTACAATTATGATCAGAAGTGTACAGAAGAATATCTTCCTATTCAATCGTTCCCACTCGGTTTACTCATCTCATCAGGTTAGATCAAAATGATCAATTGACTTTCAGTGACCTCTTCCTTTGAAAAAGTTCTCAATTAGTTCACTAACCACACAACTTATTTGATCAGATTAGATAAGATCTATTATATCTTTTATTTATAATAATTGTTACCAGTTTAACAAAGTACCACTTGACAATCAGCAAGTTTTCTTCTTTCTAGCAAATCCTTGGCCCACCAATTCACTCACATCCGATTTTTTTCTATTAGATCAGACCTGTAACTGACTTTCAGTGACATTTCCTATCAAATTCTTCCCAGTCAGCTTACATAGAAACATAGAAAGTGACGGCAGAAGGAGACCATACGGTCCATCTAGTCTGCCCTTATGTGTATCCTGTATACTGTATGCTTGCCCAATAAGCTTGCGCACATTCCAATATTTGATAGGATTAGATCAGACCTGTTTTTTATTTTCAGACACAATTGTGATCTGATTTTTACAAAATAATCCACTGACTTTCAGTCTTCCTTCAGACTTCCTATCACAATATTTCCAATCAGATCATCCACATTCCAATTTCTTATTAGATTAGATCAGAAGTTTACAAAAAGCGTCAGTTGACTTTCAGGGGCTTCTTCCTATCAAATCTTTCACCCACATTCCTATAGTTTAATCAGGCCCTTATTTAACAAGGGATAGCGCCAGGTAGCGACTGGTGAGCGAACGGTAATGACGGTCACCGCCACGAGAACGCCGGCTCCCCACCACAATCACACATTTATCAATCCGATCCTGCTTATCGACTGAGATAGCGCCAGATAGCGACTCATTCATCATTATTCCAGCCTCACCCCACAGCGCCAGCGAGCGACCTTGAACAGCGACAGGTATGACCTCTCGCTACCTGGCGCTCTCCAATGCATTTCAATGGAACAATCTTTAAATATTAATAATTAATTGTTAATAATTTTTTTTTTTTTTTTTTTTTAATGTGAAAATTTCTGTTACCACTTCTGCCATGTTAGATATTTTTTTTAAGGTAAGAGAAAAATAAAAAAAAAATGTGTGCAGAATTGATATGACAGATCTGATATTAATGTATTCATATTCCAAAATGTTTTTATAAACTTGTTTTTTTTGGTTTCCAAAAATATGGTGGTTTGGGGGTTAAAAAACTACTTTTAACCCATCGCCGCCAGCGCTCTGGGGTTTAAACATGCATTTCACAGCGCGAGAATTTTTGGAGCGTGATTTGTTAATGAATATGGTGGGAGCCGGTCGCTATGGCCATTCGCTATCATGCGCTCCCATACAGCGCGAAACCTGTCAAATAGCGACTCATCACCTTGTATTCAACATTACACCACACCGACTGAGTCGCTATCAACAACCGAACAACGGCCAAGCACAGCGACTACTAGCGGGCGCTGTGAAAATACCGCTACAGTCGCTCAAGTGTCGCTACCTGGCGCTATTAATAAATCAGCCTCCCAGATTAGATCAGACTTTTATCTCATTTCGATCATCAGCTGCTTACAAATAAATCAACTAACCTTCAGTGATGTATTCATATCAAATAGTTCCTGATCAGTTCACTCACATTCCTATATTTTAATAAGATTAGATCAGACCTATTATTACTTTTAGATCATAACTATGATCAGATGTTTACAAAGGAATCAACCGACTTTCAGTGACATCATCCCATAAAATCATTCCCAATCAGCTTGTATTATATTAGATCAGAAGTTTACAAAAGGCTCAGTTGACTTTGAGTGTCTCCAATCCAATCAATGCCAATCAGTTCACCCACCATACAATTTCTCTGTTCATCGGATTAGATCAGATCTGTTATTCTTTTTCATTCAGATGCAACTGACTTTCAGTGACATCTTCATATCAAATTGTCCCAATGAGATCAGACATTTTACTAATTTTTGATCACAATTAGGATCAGGATCATTCGTGCTAACTCCTTCTTATCAAATTATTTCCAGTCAGTTCACCCACATTCCAATTTTAATCAGATTAGATCAGACCTGTTATTTATTTATTTATTTTCATCACAATTATTATTAAAAGTTAACAAAAGGATCAGTGACACTGATTACTTCCTAAGAAACCAAACAGGTCACTTACATTCCAATATTTAATTAGATTTGATCCTTTTCAATTACAATTATGATCAGAAGTTAAACAGAGAATGGTTTGGTGCGTGTTTATCTTGATATCCAATCAGTTCACCTACATTGAAATGTTTTCTTTAATCAGATTAGATCAGACCTGTTATCTTATTGTTTATCTTGATATCCAATCAGTTCACCTACATTGAAATGTTTTTTTTTAAATCAGATTTGATCAGACCTGTTATTTCATTGTTTATCTTGTTATCCAATCAGTTCACCTATGTTTCCTTTAATCAGATTAGATCAGACCTGTTATTTCATTGTTTATCTTGATATCCAATCAGTTCACCTACATTGAAATGTTTTCTTTAATCAGATTTGATCAGACCTGTTATTTCATTGTTTAACTTAATATCCAATCAGTTCACCTACATTGAAATGTTTTTTTTTTTTTAAATCAGATTTGATCAGACCTGTTATTTCATTGTTTATCTTGATATCCAATCAGTTCACCTACATTGAAATGTTTTTTTAAAATCAGATTAGATCAGACCTGTTATTCCTTTTCAATCCCAGATATGATCAGAAGCTTACTTTTATTGCCTTCTTTCTGTCAAATCGTTCCTAATGAGTTCAACCACCATACAATTGTTTCTATTTATATTAGATCAGACCTGCTATTTAATTTTATG
The DNA here is from genome assembly GCA_027917425.1 of Gastrophryne carolinensis. Classification (NCBI taxonomy): domain Eukaryota; kingdom Metazoa; phylum Chordata; class Amphibia; order Anura; family Microhylidae; genus Gastrophryne; species Gastrophryne carolinensis. The sequence goes on along the minus strand of CM051238.1, from coordinate 417,568,654 downwards.
ACAATTTTGATCAGAAGTTTACTAAAGTATTGGTCATCTTTTAGCACCTACCTCCTTTCCAATTGCTCCCAATCAGTTCACCCAATTTGATTCTGATCAGAACATAGGTTAAATATGCAAATCTAAACAATCAGATGGCGACATCCATTGCCGCCAAAGCAGCTTTAGCCCCAATCATACAAAAAAAAATATATATATTTTCATTATGATCGAATTGGACAATTTCTTGTGTCTGAAAGAAACCCCTTCAGTGGCTCATAGACCTGCTTGTTGTCCCTTTTCGATCCGATTAGACTAATAGATCTGCCTGTTCCTAGAAATCTACATTTCTGTGCAAAAAAGTGGGGCGTGTCCGCGTGTATCCAGCGCTGTGCACGTGTCAGTGGGCGTGGCTCCTCAGCTGACAGGTGTTTTTGTGGGCGTGTCCAGTCTCCATGCCCGGCATTGGGGGCGGGGTCCGGCAAGTCGGTGGCGGGGCAGCATGAGCGGTGATTCGGGCTCTCGGGACAGGTAATGGGTGCGGCATATGGTTACCGGGAGACCCCCGGAAGGGGCCACACAGGGTGCTGGGCTCAATAAGGGGGCCCCTTAGCTTTGAGTCCTTAGTCTGCCTGGCTGATTCCGGCGCCGGCCGTATAGGAAAATCTAACGACTGTGTTTAGGGGCCCTAAGCTAATATGGGGCCCCCCGTGGGCTGCAGGGTGACCTATAGGGGGCTCCCAGGGGCCACACTGAACTGAAATGCATATGGGTTACATGCTGTTAGGGGGCTTCCAGGGGCCACACTGAACCGAGACGTCTATGGGTTACATGCTGTTAGGGGGCTCCCAGGGGCCACACTGAGCTGAGATGCCTATGGGTTACATGCTGTTAGGGGGCTCCCAGGGGCCACACTGGACTGAGATGCCTATGGGTTACATGCTGTTAGGGGGCTCCCAGGGGCCACACTGAACTGAGATGCATATGGGTTACATGCTGTTAGAGGGGCTCCCAGGGGCCACACTGAACTGAGACGTCTATGGGTTACATGCTGTTAGGGGGCTCCCAGGGGCCACACTGAACTGAGACTCCTATGGGTTACATGCTGTTAGGGGGCTCCCAGGGGCCACACTGAGCTGAGATGCCTATGGGTTACATGCTGTTAGAGGGGCTCCCAGGGGCCACACTGAACTGAGGTGCATATGGGTTACATGCTGTTAGGGGGGCTCCCAGGGGCCACACTGAACTGAGATGCATATGGGTTACATGCTGTTATTGGGCTCCTAGGGGCCACACTGGACTGAGATGCCTATGGGTTACATGCTGTTAGGGGGCTCCCAGGGGCCACACTGGACTGAGATGCCTATGGGTTACATGCTGTTAGGGGGCTCCTAGGGGCCACACTGAGCTGAGATGCCTATGGGTTACATGCTGTTAGGGGGCTCCTAGGGGCCACACTGAGCTGAGATGCCTATGGGTTACATGCTGTTAGGGGGCTCCCAGGGGCCACACTGAGCTGAGATGCATATGGGTTACATGCTGTTAGGGGGCCACACTGTAAAACTTTTGGGTTACTTGCTGATCGGGTGGATCTTGGTGCCAGTGGTTGAATGGGGCCAAAATCAGCCCTGGACTTTACCATCCCTTGGCCGGACTGAGACATCCTTGCTGAGCCCAAGCCCCCCCCCCCCCCCCCCCCCCCTAGCCCTGTTAGGGGTATAGCATTGGAGGCTGGGGTTCCTTGGCTTGTGGGCCTAGCTACTCCAAATATGAGGCACCCAGGGGCCACATGGTGATCTGTAATAACTGTTAAGGTGAGACGGTGTTAGCGGGATCCCAGGGGCCACTCGCTGAGCTGAACCACACATTTACTTCTATAGACTCCAGGGCAATAGGGGGCTCCTAGAAACAACACTGGGCTGTAACCCCTCTAAGAAACATGTTGAAATTCGGGTCTTCGGGCCAAATACTGTGTCATGCTTATAGGGGAATCCTGGGGCCCACCCCCCTGAGTGGTGACCCTTATGGGCCACACTTTTTAGCAGCGACACCAATAGATTTCAGGGCAGTATGGGGCTCCCAGGGATCAGGCTGTGACACCTATGGGCTACATGCTCATAGGGGGATCCGAGGGGCCACGTGTTGAGCTGTGATTTCTATGGCCACAAATTTATCAGTAACCCTGCAGGGCAATATGGGGCTCCTAGTGACCACACCGGACTGTGACACCTGGAGGTTACATGCTGGTATTGGGTCCCCAGGGGCTAATTACTGAATTGTGACATCTATGGGCTACAGGCTGATAGGGGGCTTCCAGGGGCCACACACTGAGCTGTTACCCCATAGGCCACCATTGGTGCCTTTTTATTTATTTATTTTTTGTACTCTATCAGTAACAACACCTCCTGCAATAGCTGCCTTAGGCATAGGCCTAGGGTTGCCTAATGTGAAACACGGCTCTTTTGATAGACCATCCCAGGGCCCACTCACTGAGCCGTGATACCTATAGGCTTTGGCGAAATATGGGGCTCCTGGAGATGACATTGATCTGTGCCACATATGGACCACATGCTGGTAGGGACCACTTGTTAAGCTGTGACACCTGTAGGCTACAGGCCATTATGGGGGTTGAGTTACAGCCAATATAGGGGTTCCCAGGGACTTCATAGTGAGTTGTGATACCTAAAGGTTACAAGCCATATGGGGCTCCCCCGGCCCCTCACTGTGCTGCGACACCTATCTGCCGCACATTTAGCAGTGACTTCAGGCTAATCGGAGGCTCCTATACGCAGGAGCGGACTAGCCATAGGGAGACCCGGGAGAATTCCTGGTGGGCCGTACTACTTTAAATGAGCTGTGACACCTATGGTACACTTTTATGTGGACCAAAACCAGGGATTTCAATATTGGATCACATTGGACTGTAACACCTCTAGGATGCTGGGGGGGGGGGCACACACTCGGCTTTGACACCAATGAGCTACAACCAATATGGGGTTCTCAGGATCCCACTTGCTGAGCTTGCCACAGAAGCATCACATATAGAGGAGAGGGGGGAAAAGGGGGGTTATAGCTGTGCTTTGCACAGACAGAGCAGAGCTGGGGTCAGGAAAATGACAGCAATCCCACAATGCAGAGCAGCACAGCCAGAAGACGCGTCTGTCTGCAGGCAGGCTGAGACTCCACAGGCCACCATCTTTTAAAGGCTTAGAAAATGCACTAGGTGCAGGTAGGATGATTTTTAATGTGGGCAATCTGTATGTACAGGATGGAGGGAATATAAGATATGCTCTTATTCAGGATGAAGTTCTGGTTTAAGTGTCTCATAATCCCATTAATTTGCAATAGTCCAGCTTCTTTTTTTACTCCTGTATTATTTATTTACAGTAACCTAGCTCCTGAGCATCTTCTTATTCCTGTAGCATAAGATAACAGTAACCCTGGTACTGAGTGTTTTATTTCCTCTGTAACCTGTCAATGCATTAATCTTCTTACTCCTGTAATATTTTTACAGTAACCAGCTCCTGGGCATCATCTAACTCCTGTAATATATTATTACAGTAACCCTGCTACTTAGTATCATAGTATCTTATTAGCTTGTTATGCCTTGTTCTGAGATTCTTATTGCAGTAGGTGGGCGTACAAAACTCTGATATCTAGGTTCCGCTAGTGGTAAATGTTTGTACAGGGCAACCCTGTGTTACAGTAACTAAGCTCCAGAGCGTTAGGAATTCTCAACTTTGAATAGAATATCTGATAATGTTGCTTCCCTTTATTGATTATGATTTCAGGTTCTGCAGCAGTCAATGCTCCACCAATAGCAAATATACGACTCCAAAGTACACAGCGAGAACCACCTCGCTGTTGCAATGAATCATGCAACTGCATAAGTGAATAAAGAACACAGAGTAAATTACTATACAATGTAAAATAAATAAAATGGGTTAATACAGTACTAAAATATGAAGTAGCTGGGTGTACATATGTGTTACAGGCTAATAGGATATTCAGAATAGGTTTATTGTAATGACATTTTACTGGGCCAAATTGAAAAATATATAGTGATAAGGTGTTGCAGGAGTAACTTGCTTTTCAGCGGCGGATTTTCAGCTGCTAGGTTACTGTAACAACCCTGTATAGATATGAGATGATCAGGAGCTAGGTTACTATACTGAGACGTTGCAGATATATGCTGCTGAGGAGCTAGGTTATTATTCTGCAATGTAACCAAGACAAGAAGTTCAGAATCGACCCCCCCCCCCCCCCCCAAAAAAGCCCCTGTCCTATACTGAAATGTAACTCAGATAAGATGCTGAGGAGTTAGTTTACTATACTGAGATGTGACCCAAATAAGATGCAGAGGAGCTAGGTTACTATACTGAGATGTAACCCAGATAAGATGCTCAGGAGCTAAGTTACTATACTGAGATGTTACCCAGATAAGATGCTGAGGAGCTAGGTTACTATACTGAGATGTTACCCAGATAAGATGCTCAGGAGCTAAGTTACTATACTGAGATGTTACCCAGATAAGATGCTGAGGAGTTAGTTTACTATACTGAGATGTAACCCAGATAAGATGCTCAGGAGCTAGGTTATTATACTGAGATGTAACCCAGATAAGATGCTGAGGAGTTAGTTTACTATACTGAGATGTAACCCAGATAAGATGCTCAGGAGCTAGGTTATTATACTGAGATGTAACCCAGATAAGATGCTCAGGAGCTAGGTTACTATACTGAGATGTAACCCAGATAAGATGCTCAGGAGCTAGGTTACTATACTGAGATGTAACCCAGATAAGATGCTCAGGAGCTAGGTTACTATACTGAGATGTAACCCAGATAAGATGCTCAGGAGCTAGGTTACTATACTGAGATGTATCCCAGATAAGATGCTCAGGAGCTAGGTTACTATACTGAGATGTAACCCAGATAAGATGCTCAGGAGCTAGGTTACTATACTGAGATGTAACCCAGATAAGATGCTCAGGAGCTAGGTTACTATACTGAGATGTATCCCAGATAAGATGCTCAGGAGCTAGGTTACTATACTGAGATGTAACCCAGATAAGATGCTCAGGGGCTAGGTTACTATACTGAGATGTAACCCAGATAAGATGCTCAGGAGCTAGGTTACTATACTGAGATGTATCCCAGATAAGATGCTCAGGAGCTAGGTTACTATACTGAGATGTAACCCAGATAAGATGCTCAGGAGCTAGGTTACTATACTGAGATGTAACCCAGATAAGATGCTCAGGAGCTAGGTTATTATACTGAGATGTAACCCAGATAAGATGCTCAGGAGCTAGGTTACTATACTGAGATATAACCCAGATAAGATGCTCAGGAGCTAGGTTACTATACTGAGATATAACCCAGATAAGATGCTCAGGAGCTAGGTTACTATACTGCGATGTAACCCAGATAAGATGCTCAGGAGCTAGGTTACTATACTGAGATGTAACTCAGATAAGATGCTCAGGAGCTAGGTTATTATACTGAGATGTAACCCAGATAAGATGTTCAGGAGCTAGGTTACTATACTGAGATGTAACCCAGATAAGATGCTCAGGAGCTAGGTTACTATACTGAGATGTAACCCAGATAAGATGCAGAGGAGCTAGGTTACTATACTGAAATGTAACCCAGATAAGATGCTCAGGAGCTAAGTTACTATACTGAAATGTAACCCAGATAAGATGCTCAGGAGCTAGGTTACTATACTGAGATGTAACCTAGATAAGATGCTCAGGAGCTAGGTTACTATACTGAGATGTAACCCAGATAAGATGCTCGGGAGCTAGGTTACTATACTGAGATGTAACCCAGATAAGATGCTCAGGAGCTAGGTTACTTTACTGAGATGTAACCAAGACACGAAGTTCCGAGAAGGGCCTTTGGTGGTGTGCACTCCCTTCTCCATGACCACCAATAAGTGCGTCCACCGTCCACCAAGTGCGTCCACCAATAAGAGAACGCGGTCACAGTAGTCAGATGGAACAGGGCAGGGCCGTATTATGAGAGAGGCGCGTTCCCCAGGGCCTCCACCACTTGCCCTGCAAAGGGAGCCTTCACTAATCTTTTGGGTTATGGTCTGGTCCAGGAGGCTTTTCAGTCCTTGGTCTGATGGGCTGTGGGGCCAGCAACAACGCTATTGGTGGCAGTGGGGACGTGTGTTTTTTTTTTTTTTTCAAACCTGAAGCCAAAGCCACCACAGGGCAGGATGGAGAGTCTGGAGCAGCAAAGCTGCTGTCCGCTATGCTACAGTGATGGGTGCAGAGCTGTCACTGCACATTAGCCACCAAGCACAGCCGCTGGCAGCTCAATGCAGGGAACTGTTTTCTGCTGGACCAGCCGCGCAACTACACTAAAGCAGGATTTCCCGAGCAGTACATTTGGCTGCTTCAGGGCCCCATCCTGGGCCTCTGTGAGCTTAGCTGTCGCTACTTGACATTGACATGCTCTTCAAAGTTCAGGCTCGCGGCTTTTCTGGCGGCATCCCGCGCATAGGCGTGGGATTGCGGGTCACCCACAGTGCCTGATGGGATACAAGATGGCTTTGACCGTTGGAAGGTCGCCCGTAAGCCGGGGGACCCAGAATACAAGCTGCTGAAACCGGAGGTGGGGGGAGGGGGGCAGTCCGATGAAGTTTAGGGGAGGTCTTAATCTCCGCCAATGTTTCTCTTTAAGAGGTATATAGAAAATGGGTGTGGGGACGAATTGTGACAAGCTGGGGGGCGCACCCAGAGTGCTGATGCCATAGATCACTGCAACACCCCCACATTCAGCCAGCGAAATGTAGGCTTGTGACTGGCCCTGGCGGGTTGCGATCCCAGCCCATGTGACTCCCGCTTTATCAAGGTTCAAGTAAGGGTTGCGGGGGTCAACTCGATGCGCCCGCACCAATTATGTAGACAATGGGTGTGGTACCATTTTAAAATGCTCATGAGTTAGGTTATGTTTCAGCGGTATTTAGATCCCTAAAGCTTACCAAAACCCAGGTTTCTCACTGGCATGGGTTTTGGTCCATTTTACTGGGAAAACCCTGAGAGAGAGTATTCTAAACTCTCCGGCAATCCCTATGAGAATTTGCGAGCTCTCCTCTGACCAGATTGCTGGGGGATGCCAGCCAATCGGAACAGACTGTATGTTCCCCTCTAGCTGTGTGCAGGCATGCTCCAGCCAGAGGGGAGCCGGGGATGCTGCCATGACCAGCATATGTTCAGTGGGCCCCTCGGTGCTACCAGGGCGTGTGAGCGTGAGAAGCATAACTACTATGTCTTGTTGGGCTTGCTCACGCTGGGAGCACTGAAGGACATGGACCGATATGCGACCACATCTGGAGCATGCTCATGAAAAAATGAAAAGTAAAATGGGCCAAACTTGCTACAGAATCTACAGCATACTGCAGGAAATGGACGAGAGGCACATGGGACAGGCTTCAGGTGAGCTCCTTGCAGCCTTGTTAGTGCCATTGTCTGGACTGTCCCCTTTTTAAAGTGCATCAAAACCCAGCTTGAATCTATAAGATTCCCAGGCCGATCGATTCCCTCCCCCGGGGCATCCAAAATCAGGATGCCCCATTTACTTACCTTGCTTCCCGATCTAACGACGCATGCGCGGGCCACGGCCACATCCCCACTATCAAGCATACCCACTCTCTAGCAGGGCACGTGCCTGCGCCATCAATTTGGTAATCGGATCAGAACCACTGACCTTAAACGACGTCTTAGATGGTGTGATGTCAGTGGCTCTTGAGCGCGCTGATTGGACAAAACGGCCACGCATGCGCGGAAGAGGTGAGTTTCTTCTAACGATCTGGGGAGTTTCTCCCGGGGGAGAGGACCAAAACCCAGGATAGTCCAAATCTTGGTGTTTTAGTCCACTTTAAGATTATATTTAGATTCCCATGAGCAAGGTTATTATAAAACATGAATAACCGGAAAAGATGCTTTTGGAGAAGAGTCAATGGAGCTGAGTAATGCTTATATGCTTTTTGTGTTGCAATGATAATGTGACTCTTTTTATTGGATTGAAGGTCGGAATATATATATATATATTTATATATATATATCTATATCTTTTTTTTTTTTTTTTTTTTTTTTTTTAATCACCTTTTCCTTTTTTAGGTCCAATGTGGACCTTGACCGGGATCTCAGTGACTGCATGGATGCATTAAATCTGTTTCTGGACAATCGCTTTCCAGAGAGTCTCGATCTTTTAAAGCCAAGGTGAGCTCCCCTTTACACTGCTTTCAGTAATGATCAGTTTTTTTGCCTCTCCTCAAGTGGATTAAAGAATCTCTAAAACAGATGACAGGGCTGTTTGTATTAGTTTTGCGATGTTACATACAGGCATCAGGCAGGTATATTAAAATGGACCAAAACCCAGCTCGATCGGCCCGGGAATCTATAAGATTCCCGGGCCGATCCATTCCCTCCCCCCCGGGGCATCCAAAATTGGAATGCCCCACTGAAACACCCAGGTTGCCCCCTTCACTTACCTTGCTTCCCGGTCCAACGGCGCATGCGCGTGCCGTGGCCACATGCCCGCTATCCCTCTAGCAGTGTGTGTGCCCGTGCCAGGCATTTGTGGAAGTCCGGCGCAGGCACGCTCCCTGTTAGAGAGAAGCGGGGGATGTGCACATGCATGTACCGTTGGACCGGGAAGCAAGGTAAGTGAATAGGGTGACCTGGGGGTTTCACCAAGTGTGCTGATTGGACGAGCGCCCAAGCATACGCTGTAGGACCAGGAATAGGTGAGTTTCTTTGGGCGATCTGGGGGGTTTCACACAGCGGGGCACCCCCCAGAACCCCCGCAGATCACAGGGGCATCCCATCCATATTAGTGCAACACCATATATATAAATATCTAATCACACAATTCATTCAATAATACTAGACTGGCACCTTGAGGTGGTTACCATGGAACGTGTGGGTAAAGGTTACCAGCCGATACAGCAGGGACACCATCCAGAATGACTATAATACATAACTCAATACATGACTATGCTGCGGCTAGATCAATTGATCAGTACTTGCACATTTATGAGGATCCAGTACTTGTTAAAGTGGACCAACACCCGCTGCTATAAGTCTGGCGGGGGGCATCCAGAATGCTGGAGCCCTCCCAGCACATAACCCCCCAGAGCCCCCCTTAACCTCACTCCTCCACAGGGAATCCATTGCTGCAATTAGCCTCCGGTGCTCATGTGGGCAGGACATTCCGGCATCCGGAACAGTGGCGGCGATCACTACCCACGTGAGCACTTGGCAGCACTAGGACTGAGATTAATGTAAGCTTTACGGGCAGTCTCGGGGGGTTATGTGCGGGGGGGGGGGTGCTCCAGAATTCTGCATGCCCCCTGTCTTGCAGTGCTGGTACCAACACCCATGCCGCATGGGTGTTGGTCCACTTTAACCGGTACATGAACTATGACTAGGACTGCTCCTGGCCCTAGGATTTGACAGACTCTAGGACTGGGTAAAAGTAATTTGGGAAACGCCCAGATTTTGCCATATACACTGCTTGGCCTGCAATCTCGCAGAGCATGTGCGGACCTTTGGAGGCATTCCCACCACCCCTCAGTCTATTTAATCTGCACAGACTATTTGAGAATATATCACCGGGTGTAAGGATGACAGCCTGGCTATAGAATTCACATAAATGGGCATCCCAAATCTGTATTCCCCTGTTAAATGCACATCTTATGACCATCTCAAGCTTTTCTTGTGACCTACGATCATGCTGAGATGACCCGGCCAAATATTTGAACTTTTCTCCTTCTTTCTATCTATCAGTTCTCATTGCTGGGCTTCTTCTTTCCCGTAGATCTGGGGACAGTATGTACCACAGCTTGGTGTACGGCACCATCCTGGAGATGCAGGCCATGATGACATTTGAACATGAAGACATCCTCAACGCCGGGCAGATCATGAAGCAAGCACAAGAAATATGTCAGCGGTACGTAAGGCAGTTTCAAGTTCTTTAATTTGGTCTCAGAAAATGTCAGGTTGTGACTGAAGTGGGGATGATCACCACTGTGCTTGGAGATTCACAGAGAAGCACACGCCTGTTTATGAATGCAAGTCATGGGATTTCTGCATTGCAGATGTATTTAAAGCGGACCAAAACCCTGCTTGGCTGGCCCTGGAGTCCAGGACTGGCCAGTTGCCTCTCCCTGGGGTATCCCGATTTGGCAGGCTGGGTGCACCCCCGGTATCTTGTGGCTGAGGAGTGCTAAGGTGCCCAGCCAATCAGGTTGTTGCTCTCCTGTCCCCAGCCTCAGACTGAAAGCGGAAAACAAAACCCAGAAGCATCCGGCCTGGAATCTATCCCGAACCGGTATGCCCTCCAGGGTGCCCATAAAAACTCACTTTCCCCTCTGCCAACAGTACATGTTTATCTCGTCCAATGAGAGACGCCCAATATGACTACGTCATTCAGCTCTCATTATTTACGGAGAGCGTGCCTGCTCGACGCTCGCCCCAGCCATTCAGATGGGAGCATGTGCGCGGTTGAGGATGCGGCAGCGCGCGCTCCCTATTCTAGTAAATGACTAATGACTTATTCATCGCGGGTGTCTGTTATTGTGCATGCGCCGTTCGAGCCTGGACAGGTGAGTTTCTTTTTTTTCTGGCTTCCTGGGGGGTTTCAGACAGTGGGGTACTCCACTTTGGGATGCCTCAGGGGCACCAAACAAATTGTTCTGCTTGAAGGAAAACAGGGAATTTGGCCAGTGAGGCCCTACATCACCTGGCAAATGCGATCTATCAACCTATTGGCGATCTCAAACTTTCAGGGTGTCTTTGGCTTGCCAGAGCAAAGAAGTCCCATTACTTAAAAAACAAACAAAAAAAAAAACTTATGAGGAGAAAGCAGCACTTTTTTTGGCCTCTGTAGATAACCCCTCAGAGCTCTGTATTTTTTTATTTAACTTTACTTGGTGTGGTCCCCTACCCCCCTCTCCTCCCGGATACTGGGGCCGGAGTTTTATTGGCTAGCCCCTGGTGACCTACCAGTCTCTATGCCCTTTGGCACAGGTTTGGTGCATTTCCATGGATGCCGGAGGTGACTCCCCTTCCTGTGACTGCATCACTGTAGAATCCAGATAGGCCCTGCTGCCTCCAGCCTCAGACTGAAGGGAAACGGGGGATGCGGCCAGTGGGTGCGCCTACATTTCCTGGCAAATGAATAAGTTCTTTATTAGCCATTTGTACCCTCTAGACAGGAGCCGCCGTGTGCAGTGTGGAGGGTGCAGAACTTCTGCTGGGTGCATCCTGCAGCTTCCCCTGCTCCTTCCACCATGCCAGCATGCAAAGTAGGGGGACAAGCCACACATTCCCTCTTGGAGCTTCCCAAATTTGATTTTTCCCCGTGAACAGGGATTCTGCCGGCCAATTCGGGTTCTGGTCACATTTTAGAGGGGAAGGCGGGTAGGGTCCACTGCTCCTCCTGTGAGTTTTATTGTGGATCTCCAGGGGTGGGGTGGGGGGACTCTATAGTACCTCAAGTCACTCACTGCATTCCTTTTTAACTTTCAATGTATTTATTTACAAATGTGTTTATAATACAATCACCTTTTTGTTTCAGATACATGTAAGTGCATGAGACTTACATACATATTTACATTGCGTTATCTACAAAGTGTTTTGAAATCAGCTCATTGGATTGTTGTAAGCCCCAGTTGGGAAGAAATAATGATTCCAATATTTATTGGGTGTCCCCCAACTACCGTTGTAGAGGTAGTTGGATGTGGTTACGGGGTTGTAGCAAGATTTGGTTTGTTCTTTCTTTTTAGCAAGCTTTAACCATCTTTTGGCGTTTGTAGCAAGTGTTGTGAAGGCCTGTCACATACGCGTTTCGCCGTGGGGCTTCATCAGTGTGCGGACCTTTGTCTGTGATCATTAGGGCAATATGTTAGTATGATTAATTTGTGATGTGCCAAATTATTAATTTTTTTCTTTTTTCATGCCTGGGGGTACTTGCATAGTCTAAAGGTTTGCCCAGGTGTTCGCTGGTAGTGGTCGAACCATCTCCCATTTAAGGTCACCTTTGAGGTTTTTTGGTGGTTCCCTGTATACAATTAGTAATTGTTAGTGAGGCTGAATATGATGCAGCTCAGATGTCTTTGTAGTGTCTCATTATATAGTGCAGCCTAAATGTCTTGCATTGCTTTATAAGGTAAACATTGTGTATAGCAGAGTTCTATACCAGATATTGTTAGTCGATTTTGCTAGGGTAGGTAAAGAGTTAACTTACTTCTTCAGACAAGATGGGGGCGCATCCACGTCTATTTGGCGATTGGCAACAAAAAAAGTATGTAGGGAGGCACTCTCGACTCGAGTCTATGAGCCCCCACTTAGGGAAAACTTTTATTTCCCTCAGCGGAGTTACTTTTTCTGTTGCACATGATTTGTTTGTCTATGGGCACCTAAGAAAATGGTGCGGTCCTAAGTCTAAACACGATGGTTTTTAGCCAGATTTAGTTCAAGATGGATCTTTATCGTTTCCTGTTCATAAATCTATTAAGGATACTATTCTAAATGAGATATCTCTTCTCTGAGGAGGATTCAGATTTTTGGAAGAAATGTCCTAAGTTGGACGCTCCATTTGCGAAGGTTTCTAAAGGGGTAGATCTGGCTTTTGAAGATTTTGGGGGTTCTCAAGGAGCCCTTTGATAAAAAGATGGATTCTTTCCTGAAAAGGGCTTGGTACACCGGGTCTTGTGCACTTCTCCAATTCTGGCCTATACTTGTGTGGCTAGAAATTTGAATTTTTGGCTTCAGCAGCTTAATTCATGTTTAGTGGAACATACTAGTCTGGATGAGATTACCAATTCTATTTTCTGCAGCTTTCATTCTTTCAGATGCTACTGCAGAATCGGTCAGGTTTCTAGTTTAGAGTATGGGTTTGACCAATTCTGTTCGCATGACTCTTTGGTTGAGAACCTGATCAGGTTATTTTGGGCTCTAAGATGCCTTTATGTGCTCTGCCCTTCAGGGGTCAGTTCCACTTTGGGTCAGAGCTTGAGAGGGTGCTTGATAGATCGACAGATAGGAATAAATGTTTCCCTACTCACTTTAGCTCGGAAAAAGGGAGCTCGGAATTAAAGATTGGCTTTTCAGTCTTCCTTTAGGTGCCCCTTTCTTAACAGGGGGGCTCCCAAGGGAGCTAGGGGGTCCTCTACCTTGTCTGTTTCCTCTGGTAACAGGGGAAGGTTTAGGTGCTAAACTCTTTTCGGGACCTTTCAACCCAAATTAAAAAATTACGCCAATTTTCTGATCGGAGCCCGGTTTAGGTCTTTCCACATTAATTGGGAGACTCTGTTAGATTGTCCCTTTTATATCCAGGGGTATAAGGGACGGCTTCCACATAGAATTTACCCTGATCCCGCCTCAGAATTTTCTCATTGCCCCTCTCCTGGGGGGCAGGGAGGAAAGGTTGACTTTCAAGGAAAACCTTTGTTCAATGTTATCAAAACGGGTGATTGTGCCAGTCCCACTCCAACAACATTATTATTATTCCAGCATTTTTCTGGTAAAGAAGGTAACCGGAGGATTCAGATTTATTCTGAATCTAAAGAAACTGAACCTCCAGGCAACAGTCATTTTCGCATGGAAACGATCTATTTGGTCAGCTACCTCCAGGATCCTTCATGGTTTCAATCGATCTGAAGGATGCTTATTGGCAAATCCAGATAAGTCTCTGGGCCTAGTCTTTTCTAAGGTTTGCAATAAAGATCGGAGACCAGACACTAGATTTCCAATTCATTTGTCTTCCCTTTGGTCTAGCCTCAGCCCCCAGACTATTTACCAAGGTTTTAGCAGAACCTCTGGCATATCTAAGACAGAAAGGGATCGGCATTGTGGCCTACGTAGACGATCTGTTGCTATTTGCCCAGAGCAGAGAAAGATTGCTCCAGGATTTTGGGGTGCCCCTGCATCTGTTGGAACAATTAGGTTGGGTTCTGAACTACGGGAAATCCAGCCTCGTGCCATCTGAGGTCATGACATATCTGGGATTGGAGATCAGTACTACTCTCCAGAAGATTCTTACCCCAACAGAAGTTAGATGCCCTTCAGGAAGCTGTCCGGTCCATCTGTGCCAATCAGACAACATCCATACGCCAAGCTATGTAATTCCTGGGGTATCTGACATCGGCATTTTCTGCATTAAGGTGGGGCCAGTTGCATTCACAAACTCTCCAGCTGCAAATCTTGAACAAGAGCCAAGGAGTCTTTGGAGGTAATAGAAACATAGATGGTTGACGGCAGAAGGAGACCATTCTTAGCATAGATGTGTGCTTATCCCAAGCATTTTTAAATTCAGTGACTCTTGATTTTTCAACTTCCTCTGCTGGAAGTTTGTTCCAAGCATCTACTACTTTCTGTAAAATAATATTTTCTAACATTGCTCCTGATCTTCCCTATGACTAGCTTCAGGTTGGGCCTCCTTATTCTGGCATTAGGTTTCTTAAAAACACTTCCCTCCTGAACCTTATTGAATCCTTTTGCACATATTTAAAGATCTCAATCATGTCCCCTGTCTCCATTCTTTCCTTCAGACTGTACAAATTAAGTTCTTTAAGTCTTTCCTGATGAGTTTAAGTCCTTCCACCATTTTTGTTGTCGGCCTTTGTACCCGTTCTATTTGAATAATGGCTTTTTGCAGGGGAGGTCTCCAGAACTGCACACAGTATTCTAGCTGTGGCCTTACCAGGGCTCTATACAGCAGCATCACAACCCCCTCTTCCTACTGGTGATGCCTCAAGCTATGCAGCCAAGCATCCTGATTGCTTTTCCCCTTGCCTGGCTACACTGTCCACTCATCTTGCAGCTTGTTAATGATTCCAGTTCCTGAGCCACTGAAGAGGTCTCTGGAATGGTGGCTGCTCAGAGACAGATTCCTTCAGTTGTTGTCAGTAGCAACACAGATTCTACTATGGGCATAATATAATCTGTTGTCATTATCAGCGGTCCATCTTAAGGGGAGTCTGAATCAGGTAGTAGACTTTCACGCTCCATTATTAGAATCAGAATGGTCTCTACACCAGGAAGTGTTCGATAAGATTTGTGTCCGGAAGGGCACTCCAGAGGTGGGTCTTTTTACTTCGGCAAAGAATCACAAGTTAAAGAAATCTTTCTCTCTGAATCCTTCAGATCCCGCTCTGGGGGTGGATGCACTGGCTCACGCTTGGCCATTTAACCTAGCTTATGCTTTTCCTCCAGTATAGATGCTTCTTCAGTCAGTTAGCCACGGTGCTGCTTCTGGCTCCCTGGTTGCCCAAGACAACATGGTTTTCAACGCTTGTGACATTGTCCATATGGGAGCCATGGAGGCTTCCGATCAGATCGGACCTGTTGCTCCAGGGACCAGTGCTGTGTCCAGATCCTCAGAAGTGGTGTATGACTCTGTGGACCCTGAGGTCGCCTTACTTCAGAAAAAAGGATATTCTAAGAAAGTGATTGATACTTTACACTCGAGTAGAAAGAAAGTGACGAGAAAAATGTATTTAAAAGTTTGGAAGACCCTTAGAATCTGGAAGGTGCAGAACAGAAGATTTTCGTCTATGCTTCCAGTCATCCTTGTCTGGATGGGTGGATTTGGGCCTGAGCGTTAGCACACTAAACGTGCAATTGGCAACACTATTAGTCATCTTTTTCAATGGTGATTCTTCCCACCCAATAGCGGTAGATCTCGGTTATCTCTCATGAGTATGCTTCCGGAGAATGTTTTGAGAAAACTCAAATTAGTTATCTGGTAACTTCTTTTCTAAACATCCGAACGGGCAGCATACGGTGTTATTCCCTCCATGGAATGGAGATCATGTTGATCTAACCAGTTCTATTCTTTTTGTCTGCCTTTTTATCTCTTTCCAGATCTCTACAACAACTGAGGACTGGAGGGAGGAGTCCATTTTATGCTAATCTGGTGGTCAGGTGTTCCATCTCAATAGGCGGAAACTCGAGGTCTCAGGAGTATGCTGCCCGTTTGGATGTTTAGAAAAGAAGTTACCAGGTAACTAACTTGAGTTTTTTGTGCCAAAATGATGTCCTCAAGGTGCTGAGCTGTTATAATATTTTTTTATTTTATCTTATGGAAATGTGTTTTAGGGAAGCAATTTTCACTGCCCGCAATCTGTTAGCAACTGTACACCAAGTCTATACAACAGTACACTTGTACGCTGTACGTTGCTATAGCCTGGCCACTGCGGAGGTGATGGAGCTCACTTAACCTTACACGTGCCAAGCATGTTTTTTTTGTAGAACTTGGTTGCAGGTAGTGAAAACTGCTTCCATATAACATACGTAACATAGGAAATTAAAGTGCTAGATAAGCTCAGAACCTCTGACACAAAATATCTACACTTTTAGACAGGTCTTAGAAAGTAGCCTGTTTTAAGAATAAAGCTTCTGGCACCCCCAGCCACAGTAAACCAGACCAAACAACAAACAGTGCCAAGATGCCCCCAGGGCAATTTTGATTGTGGCACACAAAAATGTATTTACCCTTTTCTATCTTGTGGTGTAGCAAATTTAGATAACAGATGGCGGTTGATTCATTTGCAGGCCACCTGCATACAGGAAGTGCTGCTGGGCTTCCTGTTACTGAGCATTGTCCGTTAGGTTAGTTGAATCCAGACAGAAACATGGCTGATCTTTTCCAACTCTGTAAGGCTGTTGGTCCTGTTTAAACGCTATAGGTCAGACATTTTTAACCGTCCTAATCAAAGAAATCCAGAAAGGATATTACCACCTGAAAATTCATAAAAAAAAATCTCACATTTTATTCATATTTAAAAGTACATGAAGACAAAAAGACAATTCTGTGAGTACTCACCTGTATATTTGCTTTTACCATGCATGGCACGGCCTGCTTCACAAAGTCATAACATCTGGGATTCCGCCCAGTGGCACTGCAGAAGAGTTGTGGCTCCGTCCGGTACTATATAAACACGGAATCACCATAGACTTATCCAGTAGTTGACAAGCAATGATACAAGAACCGGGAACAAATAAAGATAACAACCCCAACTAAATTGGAACAATCAACATAAAGAGGCAACCAAGAACAATGTAACAGGGTGGGGTGAAGCAGGCCATGCCATGCATGGTAAAAGCAATTCTACAGGTGCGTACTCAAAGAAGTGTCTTTATCTTAGTGCATGGCACGGCAAGTCATAACATCTGGGACATCCAAAAGCAGTGTCCATAAAGTAGGGTGGGATCCCCAAAAAGAAAGGAACAGATGGTTTAGACCACCACCGACTGGAGTACTTTGCGGCCAAAAGCAGCATCAGCTGAGGCCTTAACATCGACTTTGTAAAACTTGGAAAAAGTATGAACAGAAGACCAAGTTGCGGACTTACAAACTTGTTTAAGCTTGGTGCTGAAAAGCCCAAGACGCACCAATAGCACGAGTAGAATGAGCAGTAACCCTAAAAGGGGGAACCTTCCCCTTAGCAGAATAGGCCTGCTCCACCGCCTGACGGATCCACTTGCTGATAGTGGATTTAGCCGGAGGCAGACCCTTCCTAGGTCCAGCAGGAAGAACAAAAAGAGCGTCAGATTTCCTGAAAGACTCAGTAGCAACCAAATAAAACTTCAGGGCCCTGACAACATCCAGAGAATGAAGCATCCACTCCTTGGAATTAGCAGGATTAGGACACAGAGAAGGCAAAACAATGTCCTGATTGAGATGAAAAACAGACGCAACCTTAGGCAAGAAATCTAGCTTAAGCCGAAACACCACCTTATCCTGATGCCGCTCAAAATAAGGAGGTTTGATGGAAAGAGCAGCCAGCTCAGAGACTCGCCTAACCGAGGTAATGGCCACCAGGAAGGCCACCTTAAGAGTCATAAAGGAGGACCCTGCAGAGCAGACAACACCAAAATTAGATCCCAAACCGGTAGCATAGGTTTACATGGTGGACGCACATGAGTAACTCCCTGAAAAAAGTCTTGACCAACCGGTGATTGGCAAAAGACCTTTGGAAGACCCTCCTGGGGACCCCATTGACCTGGAACTGCAGAGACTTCCAAAAGCCCCCCCAACCTGTCAGATTGGTAACTGTGGTGACAGTCTCTCAACGCTGGGGCAGAAAAGTCCTGCCCCCTAGAAGGTTCCTTGAGTCCAGCCACCACAAGAGGGACTGTCTGGCCAGGGGGGACAGAGCAAACTCCTGATCCAGGGACACAGGGTTCCGATTCCAAACAGACAGAAGGTGCAACTGAAGTGGCCTCATGTGAAACTGAGCAAAAGGGGACCACCTCGAAGCAGGATACCATCAGACCCACTAACTGCATCCCCTGCCAGATGGATGGATAGGGACCCAAGAGCAAGAGCCCGAGCCAGCTTCTGAAGGCCCTCCGCTCAGCTGGGGCAGGAAAAACTTGACCTGAGAGGTATCCCGAGTCATGCCCAGAAAGGACCTCACCAGAGACGGAGACGGTGAAGATTTGGGATAGTTGATCACCCAGCCGAAGGGCTCGAGAGCGGAGGTCACCACCCGAGTATCCCTCTCGGCCTGCCGAAAAGACTGAGCCGCAATCAGAATGTCGTCCAGGTAAGGAAGGATGCGAATGCCCTGATTCCGCAGCAGAGCCATGACGCCTGCCAGCACCTTTGTGAACACCCGAGGTGCCGAGGTGATACCGAAGGGTAAGGCCACAAATTGGTAATGCTGATCCTCTAAAGCAAACCTGAGAAATCTCTGATGACCCAGGAAGACTGGCACATGAAGATAAGCATCCTTGATGTCCACGGAGGTCATAAAGTCGCCCGGGCGAAGGGAACTGACAGCCGAACGAAGAGTCTCCATGCAAAAGTGCTTGAACCTGACAAACCTGCTGAGACCCTTCTAGTCCAGGATTGGCCTCAGGGACCCGTCCTTTTTGGGGACCGTGAACAAATTGGAGTAGAAACCCTGACCCCGTTCCTGGGAAGGCATGGGGCAAATGACTCCTGAGTCCAGCAGACGTTGAACCGCAAGGCGCAACCCCTGAGCTGACAGAGGATTGTGAGGCATCCGGGATCTGAGGAATCTGGGGGGCGGCCAGGCTGCAAACTCTATCTTGTAACTGGAGGACACCACCTCCTGAATCCACTGGTCTGAGACTCGGAGCCTCCAGACGTGAGCAAAGAGCCGAAGCCGTCCCTCCCCACCCGGATGGGTAAGGGCGCCTCCTCATGCCTGAGGGGGCTTGGGAGAAGGTTTGGGCTTGGGGTCCCATGAGAGACCGGTACGAACACGGGATTTGCCACGGCCCCAAGACCCCCTGCGGGCACCTGAAAAGAGGGACCCTCGACCTCCTCTGGGGGTAAGAAAGGAGGAGACTGAAGCAGATGGCCTCCGAAAAGGCCGAGGCTGCCTCCTACGCTGAGGCAGCCTACCATCCTTGGCTAAAACATCCAGGCGCTCACCAAAGAGCTGCAGCCCCACAAAGGGGAGTCCAGTGAGAGCTTTCTTAGCAGCAGCATCAGCTGCCCGCTGACGCAACCAAACAGAGCGGCGCATAGCCACCAAAAGGGCAGAGGCTCTACCACTCAGCCGTACTACATCATCCATGGCAGTAAGTATAAAGGCAACAAAATCAGAGCACAGCAAAAGGGTCCTATACTCATCCTTTCCAGCTGTAGCGCCATCAAGGAGACGATTGATCTGTCTCTTAAGAGCAATAGCAGTTATGGCAGCAGCACAGGACGGACGCAAACCAGCCCCCACATAAGCTAAGGCATGGCAGGCCACCTGATCCATACGCCGGTCCTCGCTGTCCCGCAGTGTAGTAGTGTCAGGGGAAGGCATAACAGAAGTCTTGGACAATCCAAGAACAGGCGTGTCAACCTCGGGGGGGCCCGACCACCACTTAACCAAATCAGCAGGAAAGGGATACTTCTTATCCAAACCTTTAGGCACCGCGGGCAATCTACTAGGACATTCCCACTCCTTGAGCACCATATTAGTGAAATGACTCTGCTCAGGGAACTCCAGACGCTGCTTAACGGTATGAAAAAGCTCACCCTGCTTCCTCTTAGCCACCTCGGGGGGGGCAATGTGTAAAACCTCAAAAATGTGAGACAACAGATTAGCGGTGAGACCCAGGGTCACTGTCGCGGCCCACCTGCTGGTCCCCACAGGAGTCGGAGCCCGAGAAAAGCTCCCCCTCCTCCAGGGAATAACGTTCATCAACAAGATCAATTTCCTCCTGCTCCTCAGTAAACAGTGCAGGCGAGGAAGTCGGGTGCCGCTTCTTGCTAGAGGCCTTACGCTGAACAGGCCTGGCAAGCTGTCTTTCAATGCTGGCCACACGCAGTGCCAGATCAGATTGTGACCCCCTGCTAGTATTCCCCTCACTGGGAGCTAAATGCAGGCGCGACAGGCAAGGGGGCGCAGAGCTTGGGAGAGAAGCAGGCAGCCCAGACTGAAGCAAAAGGACAGCCTGGGCGCACGGCCCACACACTGGGACGTCATTACTGATAGGGGATACTCCACACATGGAACACCGCCGGGGTTGTCCCAAAGGACCCCCGAGCACGTTATCCCCAGAAGATTAATACAGGCGCAATATGCCAGCACAGGGTAAAGGCTAATAAAAGCCACCAGGGATGCCCCCTCCCCTGAGGGATGCCCCCAGAATCAGTAATGGGAGATGAAGGGGGGGGGTAAGGAGCAGGACCAGGAGAAACCACAACCCACGGGTGTCCCGCCTGAAAGACATAAGCAAAATACATAAGTATCCTGCAGCCCGTGCCCCAAGGATAACCAAAAACCCCAGAGGGGACTCACGGACCAGCCGCCAGACCACAGGAGGAAGCGACGCAGGCAGAAATCACCGCCGCAGCCCAGGGATTGAAGAGGGCACCAGACACGCAGCAGAAGCAAGATGGCGACGACAGAGGAACCTTGAGGGACGGGCCGCGGGAGAACGACGTGATAAGCGTCGTCCCCCGGCCCCGCCCCCCGAAGAGCGCGAAAACGGTGATCACGTGACCTCGCCAATGTCATCCCCACAGTGAAAAAAAAACGCGTCACAAATATAGCGCCGCCCGCCGCGGAGCGCATTACAAAGCGGCGGCAAAAGCATACTAAAAAAGCATACGTCTAAAAACAGGCTAAAAACACACACATTACCACCGCCCCCCCCTGAACACCTGTCGGGGAGAGAAGGGGGGGGAGGAGAGCGAGCAGGCAGGGACGAAGCCCAGGCCAGTGGGAGGGGGAGGGGGGGACCCCGAACATAGGAAACATGTCCAAAAACACTCACCCCCTCAGAAGCTAGGACAGGAACTCCGCATCCCTAGTAGGCTCACCATAAAGCCTATGGCCGGCTACCCTTTGTGGTACAGGGTCTGCGGCTTGGAGCAGCGCTCCTTGAGCACTTGACCCTAGTGCTCCGCTACCGTCACCCGATCAGTCCGGAAACGGGTGGAAATAGACATGCAGGACCACAGGCCTGGTTGCCCCGCTCACCTACGCATAGAGAGAGAGCCATCTTCTATCTTCGCAGTAAGCACTGCAAAGAACAACTGGATATGTCTATGGTGATTCAGTTTTTATATGGTACCGGGCGGAGCCACAACTCTCCTGCAGTGCACTGCGCCACCTTGTGGCGGAATACCCAGAAGTAATGAATATGTGAAGCAGGCCGTGTCATGCACTAGGAAAAACCAGTAGACAACACAATAGACATTAAAATGTAATAAAATGTGAAAACACATAAACAGACCTAGATAAAGACACAGGCTGCTAAAGAAGAATGTGTGTGTGTATAATATATAATAAATATTTTTTTTTTTATATGTTTGAAGCAATATAAGGCTGATCATGGACCCCTGAGAAATGCAAATAATGGGTTATATAGCAATCTTTTATAGCTGTGGGTGATGCCACAATAGAGTGTCACTACAGTCAATCAGAGCAACAAATAAAGCTTAGAGCAAAAGATCTTACATACAGTATAGCAGCATGCGGGCACCAAAGGGATCACCAAGGAGGCCTTCGCTGTCAAGGTGGTAGTTGCACCTTAAAGACCTTAGACCAAAACTCACTGAACTTGTTTAATACATTTGGCCAAAGCCCCTGCCAATACGCCCCTCCCCTCTAGTAGAACTAGAAATGGATATTTTCACTTTTTGAATTGTCCTGGAAAACCTGTATCAGTCATTACATCAGTGTGACATAATTGCCAAAAATGTGGGTTTTGGTCTGCTTTAAATGCTCTAGGTCAGACATTTTTAAATGTTCTAATTTTAATGTTGCTTATTTACTCAGGTTTCGAAAGAAAACTTCCCTTATAAATAAACCTGGTGCTGAGGCCTATACAGAAGGTATTTTTTTCTCGTATTGTATATTCCGTATATCTAATTTCATTTCCCTTCTCCCACCACTTACAGTAGCATCATACAAAACCCAACCATATATTTACTTTGTTATATTGCCGCCAACAACCAGTATTACATTAAAGCAGCACTAATGCTATACAGCAGCTTACTTACGATCCATCGCTGTAACATCCCCATCTAGGAGGCTGCAGGCCGCAATGTGCACATGCACGCCAACACTTTGGGAGGTTGTCCACCATTTGCAAGCAAGACTGGTGGACGAGACTCCACCTCCTGTGGCTTGACAGAAATGCTACGCTCACTGTGAAGAGGCGTGTCAGGCACTGCATCACTGTATAGAGCCGCGGGGGTGTGCAAACAAGTCGCTGGACCCGTTCTCTGAAACCGTAGCGCTGGACCCGTTAGCCAAAGCCAAAACCATAAAGTCTTGGAGCACTGGACCCAGAGAAAGCTGCTGCGGAAGACAGACAGGACTTATAGGCAGTGGCAGTGCGAGCCAGAGAAATATGGGGTTATAACAATGGGCAAGAAGCTGGTTGCGGGGGAAATTACACAGAAACTGCCCCCTCCTGAGAATATGATAATTGATTCCTGAATGATTAAGCTGGGCCCTGCTTACCAGATCTGTGAGCTGATTGGCTTGCTGCCTATAGGGCCATATTGGCAAGCAAGGAGTGGAATTAGTGCTGGGGTCAGAGCTGAAACGTCAACCCCCCGCTCGCCTGCATCTGTTGCAGAAATGTTTTGGTCAAATTGTGGCCCTTGGAAAAATTAAAAGTGGAACCCCAAATATAAAAAATAAAACATACATCGCCTCCAGGAACATGTGTGCCCACATCTGCTTCTAGGGCCCACAACTGCACAGCACCCCCTCCCCATCCAGCAACATTAAATTACATAGCCTTTCCCCATCCAGCAGCATTAAATTACATAGCCTTTCCCTATCCAGCAGCATTAAATTACCTAGCCTTTCCCCATCCAGCAGCATTAAATTACCTAGCCTTTCCCCATCCAGCAGCATTAAATTACCTAGCCTTTCCCTATCCAGCAGCATTAAATTACCTAGCCTTTCCCCATCCAGCAGCATTAAATTACCTAGCCTTTCCCCATCCAGCAGCATTAAATTAAATAGCCTTTCCCCATCCAGCAGCATTAAATTACATAGCCTTTCCCCATCCAGCAGCATTAAATTACATAGCCTTTCCCTATCCAGCAGCATTAAATTACATAGCCTTTCCCCATCCAGCAGCATTAAATTACATAGCCTTTCCCTATCCAGCAGCATTAAATTAAATAGCCTTTCCCCATCCAGCAGCATTAAATGACGTAGCTCTTCCCATCCAGCAGCATTAAATCGGAACAAACCCCCTTTTTCTTCTCCACAAGTACCTCGGGCAATGCTGCCATCTCGGCAAAGGTCTGGCTTTAAAGTGGATCAAAATCCACCCTGGAGTCTGAGACTCCAGGGTAGGCATACTCTCTCTCCCTGGGGCATCCAGATTCGGGATGCCCTTCTGTGCCAAACCCCCCCCAGGTCGCCTGAAAACTTACCTTCTATCTGGGTGCAACAGTGCATGCGCATGCAGTGTCCGCATCCCTGATATCCCTTTAGCAAGGCACATGCTCCCTGTTAGGGGGTAGCGGAGGATGTGGCTGTCTATGCACTTGGATCCGCTCGCATTAGACGAACTCTTGGATGAAGGGGTGGGAGCTGATCCGAGTGAGCTGACTGGGCGAGAGGCTACGCATGCGCCGTAGGACCGAGGGAAGGGTGACCTCGGGGGTTTCACACAGCGAGGCATCACCAATTGGGGTACCCAGGGGGAAAAGACCAAAACCCAGGATAGTCAAAATCCTAGGTTTTGGTCCACTTAAAAAAGAAAAAAAAAGAAAAGAAAGCAGGTTTTTCCACTGCCGGGGCCACACCCACCTGGCACTTTTTAGTTCGCTGATTGACTCATCTTGAGATTGCCTAATGACTTACACCAGCCAGCTGGTCGCATTTGCTTTTTGCCACGCTCACAGCTTTAGGGAAGCCAGGGATGCGGAGGTCTGGGAGCGGATTACCTCTGACCCTGGGGGTTTTGCACAGCAAAGTAGCGAGTGGCCAACCCTGCTGTCTTTTACATTCCAGGGCTGGCCACTGAGGGTTTTGTGCTTCTTTAAATGAAACACCCCTTCCCCAAGCATTAAAGTGGAAATAGTCCCCCAACTTTCTCATTCATTGTATGGCTGCCAGTCACCGGACTGGTAACCAGCTACCTGACTGGATGCTGGCTGCCATTTTTTGCCAAACATGAATGAGGAAGTGATGACTGGACAACAGTGTCCTTTTTTTAAAATGAGTTAGCCATTCCCCATCCAGCAACATTAAATCCATTCCTCTAGCCACCCCAACCAGACAAGTAAGGGTTTGTGGCCCAATTGGTAACCTGTAGAGCAGTGTTCCCCAACCCTCTCCTTGAGCCACCTACAGGTCATGGTTGTGGATCTCCACACAGCTGCTCTGTCTGAGCTCCAGTTACTTCCCCTGTACTCTGCAAAACGTGGCCTGTGGGGGCTTTCACGCTCATGTCAAACTGGCTACAGGGTAGTGGGGATGCGGTCGCCGGCGTGCTCCGCTCACCTCTTCGCGAGTAGACTCTGCCTTTAGCCAAGTCTTAGACAGTTTGACATGAGCGCAGCTAAGGGCACCGATTTGGACGAGAGACCACGCATGTGCCGTAGGGGTTGGGGAAAGGGGAGTTTCTTGGGCGACATGGGGAGGTTTCACACAACGGAGCAACCCTCACAAATGCCTGGTAGAGCAGGTGACTGACTCTGCTTACCCATGTGCCGCTTGATTGAGGATAAGGTGAGTTTACTTGGCGACCTGGAAGTTTTTATACAGCTGGGCATCCTGAATTTGGCTGCCTCGGGGGAGGGAATCGGACAGCCCTGGAGTCTTAGACTCCTGGGCCCTTTTGGTCCACTTTAAATGGTGGCCCTGAGGTAAAATTCTGCAAACTATCAGAAACCATTAGCAACCTTGAAGAGAAGCCAAAGAACTTACCATCTCCAGGTACAACCTCTTCCACAACCCTCTCCACATCCACATAAAGGCACGGAAGAGGGAATCCACTGAGCAGTCTTCCCAAATTACAGCAAATCATCAGTGTTTATCCAGCCTCCAAGTAAAATGTAACTTTTAATATTATTTTTTAATATATTTAATTTTTAATATCTTGTTAAAAATAGCCAACCATAGAAAATTCCAAGATAAGAGAAAATAAAGTCCTGCCACCAGAACCCCGTTATGCGTTTTGGGCCACAGGGGCCCTTAATCATAAAACTATTTGTATGATTAAGGGCCCCTGTGGCCCGAAACGTGTAATCTCTTATCTTGGCTATTTTTAACAAGATATATTAAAAGTTACGTTTTACTTGGAGGCTAGATAAACACTGACGTCCCGGGGCAAGGACCAAAACCCGGATAGCCAAAATCCCAAGTTTTGGTCCACCTTAAAGGAGCTCTGTAAGGAGGCCTTCAGGAGCATGTGCGCACACACAGACCTGACCATTTTCCCCATCTTTCCCATACACCAACACGAAAATAAATAACGCTAAATATAAATAAGAGGTGATTGATTCATTACAGTATGTTGTGTCTGATTTAATTCTTTGATTGTATACAGATATTGATTTGTGCAAAGGTGCGAGTGTGTACAGTTGTGTTACTCTGATATTTTCATTTCAGTTGAATTGCACGCAGAGGTTTGCTATGCTGAGTGTTTACTACAAAGAGCCGCCCTTATTTTCCTGCAGGTAAAGGTTTTGTTGCCTGTGTGTCTTTTTAAATAAAGCTAAATGTGTATTTCAAAACCTGGAAAAACTTTATTCATACCTGATCGCTTAAGAACAAGCTTATTTGTGCATTTGAATACATTGTTTGGGTTGAGTGGCTTTAGTTGATTCCCTCCAGTTGTACTTAAAGTGGACCAAAACACAAATTTTTGATTAGCATCCCCTGAATTGCTCCCCACACGAATAGTAACTTTTGCCTATTTTTACTGCTCCTGCTTCACTCTGATCCCAGATAAAGGCGTTTGTTTTAGCTGTAAAGCTCCGCCTCCTCTATTCATTGCCACTGTTGTGTGTGGCAATGATGTCATAGCAACACTTATGCAATGACTGATCACCAACAATCCTACGGAGAGCAAAAAAGGAGATATTTAATGAGCGAAAATATGTATTCTAAGTATACAGCACGTCCTGCTCCAGAGATAATTCCTTACATTTGGGTTATACATCCACAAGATGGCACTGTGCTGCAGAGACAGAAAAAAAGTGGCTCCTTCCGGCCCCTTATATTCCAGGGACCTCCCACAAAATCCCCAGTTCTTCTCTGCAGTCGGCGCTGCAAAGGCAGGAAGATGGCTCTTTCTACTCGCAGGTGAGCGGGGCTATTAGCCTGAGGCCCTGTAGGACTATTCCCACCCGTTTCCTTCTACTGCCTCCCAGCTCAGGCTGCTCTGGTTCGGGTGAAGGTAGGCAGCACCTCTGTCAGGTGCTAAGGAGCACTGCTCCAACCGCAGTCCCCCCACCAAAGGGTAGACGGTATAGGCCCATGGTGAGCCTTATGGGATGCCCCTCCCGCGCTATCGCCCCTCGCCCCCTGTCCATCTGTGGGCTCTTGTTAGGTTGGCCGCTGCCCTCCCTCGCATTTCTCAGGGGGGGGGGGGGGGGGGTGTACGTATCTGTATTCACTCTTTGGGATTGTATCCCGTGGTATGCTTTGGATTTGTGTTGCAGCGTGTGTTGGTTACACTGGTTGCTCTTTTAAAAATGCCGCCGCCACGCGTGCTTGTACGGCATTCCACGGTCGGCGGCGACTTTACCTCAGTCGCTGCTGCGCCATCATTGGCTGACATGGTCACATGGGCGCCTTCGCGCTCTTTGGGGGGGGGCGCGGGCCTTACGGATAGTGCGTTCCGCATCACTGTCTCCGCGGCCCGCCCCTCAAGGTATCCGCGTCGCCATTTTGCTCTCCTCGTGCTGCGTGGCTGGCGTCTACCTACCGCGGTCTGTAAGTGCCCCCGCGGGCTAGCTTATCTTTATATTATTGTGTATGCATACCGCTTACGGGACCTTTCTGTTTGTCTTGCAGGCGGGTCAAACTTAATTGTGGTTTCTCCCGGCCTATCCCCTCTATTTAGTTGCTATTAGAGGCCTATTCTGCCTTTACCTCTCACTTCCCTAGCGGGCTATTGGGGCATCCCGGGTGGCCTTATAGCGTAAATCCCTATTGAACGGTGGGCCGCGATAATCACCATATGGAGGCTTCTAGGATAATGTGCTTGGGGTTCCTTCGGGACAAGCCCGGCTGTGTGTGGGGTGTCCCCTACAAGTGATGACAATGTGCGGGTTTGTGTACCCTGTGCCCAACGGGCGCTTGAGCTGCAATCTGGGTTGCATGTGGCTGGGCCTGCGCCCCGTGTGGCTTCGCCCACTCCCCCACGCTTACATCTGACTCCCAGATTGCTGGCTCTACGGCGCGTAAGGCCTTGGCTAAAAGGTGGCATCTGGCGCCTGCCATTAACCTTTTTCCTATGGAGGCTGAGGAATTTTTTGACCTGGCCGGCTATACCCCCTGGAAGAGGGGGAATTGTTTTCTGATTCAGAATCATCTGAGGAACAGCCTAAAGTTTATGGTGCTGATTCTGGCTCTGACCCATGGGCTCCAGATGATACTGACAGGCTTTTGGCTCACATTTTTGAAGTACTTTCTATCTCTCCTCCTGCCGCGGCTCCTCGGGGAGTTGTTTCACACTGCTAAGCCACGTTTGGAGTTTCCTGAGCAAACTCACTTTAATAATCTTGTGCTCAAAGAGTGGGAGCAACCGAGCAGGCTCCCAGGGGTGCCTAAAAGTTGGGATAAGAGGTATCCCTTTCCTGCTGAAGTGGTTAAGCGTTGGTCATCCCCTCCAGAAGTGGATGCACTAATTCTAGGGTTGTCCAACACTTCTGTCATGCATTCCCCTGACTCTACTACGCTGAGGGATGGTGAGGACCGGCGCACTGATCAGCTGGCTTCCCATGCCTTTGCCTGTGTGGGGTCCACGCTGCGTCCGGTTTGTGCCTCTGCAATTACAGCGGTGGCTATTAGGACTCTGTTCAAAAGTATTTTAGATGGGGCTCCTGATGATGCGGCTAGTGAAGAGTATAGAGCCCTTCTGCGTTGTGAGGAATTTGTTGCATATGTCCTCTCTGCCTTGGATGATACCATTAGAATGTGTGGCAGGGCTTCTGCATTGGCGGTAGCTATACGCCGCTTGGTTTGGCTGCGCCAGTGGGCAGCTGACAACGCTGCCAAGAAGGCTCTCACTGGGTTCCCCTTTAAAGGACTGCGTCTATTTAGGGATCGCCTGGACCTGTTTGCTAAGGGAGGCAGGTTACCCCAGCGCAAGAGACAGTCTCGGCCCTTTCAGGGTTCTGGCTCCTTTCTTCCCTCCTACCGTGGGTCCAGAATGGGAAGGAGAGCTTCATTTGCAGGGGCCCGGTGAGATTTCTGGGGCAGGGGCAGAGGGCGTGGCTGCCCTGGCCCCTCCTGGGGTTCCAAGTCTAAGTCTTCCCCCAAGCCCCCTCAGGCATGAAGGGGTGCCCTCCCCCATCTGGGTGGGGGGACGGCTTCGGCTATTTGCTCACGTCTGGAGGCGTCATGTCTCTTCAGGAGGTAGTGTCCTCCGGTTACAAGATAGAGTTGGCAGCCTGGCCGCCCCCAAGATTCATCAGATCCCGGATGCCTCAAGACCCCCTGTATCAGGGCCTGTTGCTTGCTGTGCAGAATCTACTGGAGCTGGGGGTCATCTGCCATGTTCCCTTATGGGAAAGGGGAAAGGGCTACTATTCCAACCTTTTCACCGTTCCCAAAAGAGATGGGTCTGTCAGACCCATCCTGGACTTAAAGCTTCTCAACAAGTTTGTCAGATCCAGGCGTGTTTACTACGCCCAGGGGACTTCATGATCTCTGTGGACATCAAGGATGCTTACCTCCATATTCCAGTCTTTCCAGGTCATCAGAGATTCCTCCAGGTTCGCTCTGGAGGATCAGCATTACCAGTCCGTGGCATTGCCCTTCGGTCTCACTTCGGCTCCCAGGGTATTCACCAAGGTGCTGGTGGGCATTATGGCTCTGCTGCGAGCTCCGGGCATTCGTATTCTTCCCTATTTGGACGACATTCTTATCACTTCTCCGTCCTTCCAACAGGCAGAGCTGGATACTCAGCGGGTGGTGTCCACTCTGGAGTCATTTGGCTGGGTGATAACCACTCCAAATCTTACCTGTCTCCCTCTTTGGTGAAGCCATTTCTGGGCATGAATCTGGATACAGCTCGGGCCAGGACCTTTTTTCCTCAGCAGAAGGTGGACAGTCTGCAAGCTCAGCTCCTTCTGTCTTGCCCTTATCCTTCCATCAGGCAGGGAATGTAGCTGGTGGGCCTGATGGTGTCCTGCTTCGAGGCGGTTCCTTATGCTCAGTTTCACATGAGGCCTCTTCAACTCCACCTCTTGTCTGTATGGGACAGGGACCCTGTGTCTCTGGATCGGGTTTTGGTTCTGTCCCCCCTAGCCAGGCGGTCCCTCTCGTGGTGGGTGGACTCAAGGAACCTGTTGGTGGGCAGATCCTTTCTGGCCCCTTGGTGGGAGACGGTCACCACAGATGCCAGTCTGACAGGTTGGGGGGGGGGGCTTCTGGAGATCCCTAACAGGGGCAGTGGGGCCCTCAGGAGGCCCACACTCCTATCAACATTCTGGAACTGAGGGCGATCAGGTTGGCTCTAGCTCGCTTGACCCTGCACCTTCGGGGTCGGGCTGTTCAGGTACGCTCGGACAACCAGGCGGCGGTTGCCTACATCAATCATCAGGGAGGGACCCGGAGCAAGGGGGCACTCAAGGAAGTGTCTCTGATCCTGTCCTGGGCAGAGGACCATGTTCCCTGCATCTCAGCTGTGTACATTCCGGGGGTGGAGAATCTGGAGGCAGACTCTCTGAGCAGGGGGACTTCTCGCCTGGGGGAATGGTCCCTCAGCAACAGGGTGTTTCGCTCTCTGTGTCACAGTTTGGTTCAGCCAGATGTGGATCTGTTTGCGTCCCGTCACAATCACAAGCTTCCAGTCTTTGTGTCTCTGTCCCAGGACCCTCTGGCCTTAGCCATGGATGCTCTGACAATGCCCTGGCAGGGCTTTCAGCTTCTGTATGTCTTTCCCCCGTTTCCCCTGTTGGGCAGGGTTCTGCGAAAGATTGCTCAGGAAGGGGTGCCAGCAATCCTGGTGGCCCCCAGTTGGCCAAGAAGAGTGTGGTTCGCTGACATCGTGCAGCTGGCGGTAGATCAGTACGCCCTGCCCAAGGATCCAGACCTGCTCACTCAGAGGCAGCTACGCTACCCCAATTTACAAACGCTGGCTTTAACGGCCTGGCTGCTGAAACCTCCATCTTAATGGAAAAGGGGTTGCCTGCCTCTGTTGTTTAATACCATGATCAGTACTAGAAAGCTATGGGTATGCACCGTCCCACTATCTCAGAAATGACATGAAGAGGTGCTAAAAGCCCGTATGGTCAAACAAATATAGTATCACCATATAGTGAGGGGAGCCTGGATAACTCCTCTCAAATGACCACCATATAACAGGCCGCACTCAAAATGATAAAAGTAAATCCATATTTTATTGCTGAATTACAACCATAATAGTTTAAATGTTTAAGTCAACACACAACAACACTATTGACACAATTAAAAAACATATAAACAAACACAGGGGGGACCTATATACAAATGGAGACTATCTGAATAAAAATAGTAATGCTGGGTGGCGTATCAAGAATACATATAATAAATGAGTAATTGAGATAAGATAATATATATGCGCTAGCAAATAAGAAAAACCATGAGCTATATCACATGGTAAAGTGCATAGTGCATAATGTGCAATGGTGTACTAATGTACGTGTATCAAAAAAATAAGAAAAATATTTAGAAAAATATTAAAAATACAAACAATGTGGCATAATGTGCCCTAATGAAATACAAACAATCACAAACCAAAACAAACACCAAAATACCTAGAGTGCTGAAGTAACAACAAATGTAACCATTGAATTAAAGTGCTGTAGTGCAGAGCAATGCAGCGCACACAAGATGACAAGATTAATGAGAAAACTGAGATTCAAAAATTGCAAGACGCCGCCGAGCCAAAGGTACAATCAGAATGACAAATATAAAAGTAAGAAAATTTACATCACCAGTCTCCAGAGGTCCCCCGCAGCAGCCGCCACCGACGCGTTGCGTGTCCTATAGACACTTCGCCAGGGTGAGGTGGCTGCTGGGGGCCCCACTCCCTAAATACTCGAAGTAAAGGAAACGTGATCCAATGGTAACAGGCGGCCGCCGCCGCCCGCACGTGCGCCCCGCCCAGCCATCACGTCAGGCCGTAAGGGCAGCACGTCAGGCGGCGCGTCACCGCATCACCGCTGGCCGTCAAGTCAGTGTGCGGCTGCGCGAGACCCACCGCCGGGCGCGCGGCAGGCGGGACGCGCTCCCCTGCAGTAGGAGGCGCCCGCCAGCCACCCGCCCGGCCACGCGCACAACGCGCAGCCGCACACCGCCCACCCAGCAGCTGCAAAGATGTCAGATGCAGGAACGTGGAAGGTGAGTATTCAGGGGGAGGGGAAAGCAAGGAAAAACCGGATACATATTGAATAACAAAGACAACAACATGTAAAACAATGACAATATGGGCTGCATGACTATGTAAATATATGTGTCTTATGCAGCAACCATAAGTCAATACAAACATGTGGTATAGTGTTGAACAGTAGATTTAGATTTATTAATAAAATGGTCTGAATGAATAGGTCTATACAGGTAAATCCATTTGATCACATATTTGATAATAAATAGTTAATTAATTGATTAGGGTCCATATAAGGCATGGCACTATATAAGGATAAACATGTACACCATCTGGGCCCACCCCTGCACATTTAAAAGGGGGCATGTCTACATGTCTATATGCTGTAAAGATATATCCCCACTCCTATGGGATCAGCCCTATAAGCTGAATATGGACACGGGGTACATTTCAAATCCCAATGTCCAAGAGGGGATGGACCCACCAATATTGTAAAAGGTCTGTATGTATTAGCCACCCACGGCATTGACCATCATAGTATAAAATGCTGGGTGTAATACCCCAATACCTAGCGTGTAATGTAGGGAACCCATGGATAGATAAGGGGTATAATGCATCTGGTACATTTGATTTTGTGGTATTTCTGAGGTCAATAAGCGTGTCTAGCCGACCTGGCCACACCCCAATTGCCAATCAGAGTGCCGCAGCACCAAATGTCAGATGAATATGTAGTTAAAAGTTAATCTGACATTTGGTGCTGCGGCACTCTGATTGGCAATTGGGGTGTGGCCAGGTCGGCTAGACACGCTTATTGACCTCAGCATATAGACATGTAGACATGCCCCCTTTTAAATGTGCAGGGGTGGGCCCAGATGGTGTACATGTTTATCCTTATATAGTGCCATGCCTTATATGGACCCTAATCAATTAATTAACTATTTATTATCAAATATGTGATCAAATGGATTTACCTGTATAGACCTATTCATTCAGACCATTTTATTAATAAATCTAAATCTACTGTTCAACACTATACCACATGTTTGTATTGACTTATGGTTGCTGCATAAGACACATATATTTACATAGTCATGCAGCCCATATTGTCATTGTTTTACATGTTGTTGTCTTTGTTATTCAATATGTATCCGGTTTTTCCTTGCTTTCCCCTCCCCCTGAATACTCACCTTCCACGTTCCTGCATCTGACATCTTTGCAGCTGCTGGGTGGGCGGTGTGCGGCTGCGCATTGTGCTGGCGGGCGCCTCCTACTGCAGGGGAGCGCGTCCCGCCTGCCGCGCGCCCGGCGGTGTGTCTCGCGCAGCCGCACACTGACTTGACGGCCAGCGGTGATGCGGTGACGCGCCGCCTGACGTGCTGCCCTTACGGCCTGACGTGATGGCTGGGCGGGGCGCACGTGCGGGCGGCGGCGGCCGCCTGTTACCATTGGATCACGTTTCCTTTACTTCGAGTATTTAGGGAGTGGGGCCCCCAGCAGCCACCTCACCCTGGCGAAGTGTCTATAGGACACGCAACGCGTCGGTGGCGGCTGCTGCGGGGGACCTCTGGAGACTGGTGATGTAAATTTTCTTACTTTTATATTTGTCATTCTGATTGTACCTTTGGCTCGGCGGCGTCTTGCAATTTTTGAATCTCAGTTTTCTCATTAATCTTGTCATCTTGTGTGCGCTGCATTGCTCTGCACTACAGCACTTTAATTCAATGGTTACATTTGTTGTTACTTCAGCACTCTAGGTATTTTGGTGTTTGTTTTGGTTTGTGATTGTTTGTATTTCATTAGGGCACATTATGCCACATTGTTTGTATTTTTAATATTTTTCTAAATATTTTTCTTATTTTTTTGATACACGTACATTAGTACACCATTGCACATTATGCACTATGCACTTTACCATGTGATATAGCTCATGGTTTTTCTTATTTGCTAGCGCATATATATTATCTTATCTCAATTACTCATTTATTATATGTATTCTTGATACGCCACCCAGCATTACTATTTTTATTCAGATAGTCTCCATTTGTATATAGGTCCCCCCTGTGTTTGTTTATATGTTTTTTAATTGTGTCAATAGTGTTGTTGTGTGTTGACTTAATCATTTAAACTATTATGGTTGTAATTCAGCAATAAAATATGGATTTACTTTTATCATTTTGAGTGCGGCCTGTTATATGGTGGTCATTTGAGAGGAGTTATCCAGGCTCCCCTCACTATATGGTGATAATACCATGATCAGGGCTAGGAAAAGATCCTCTTCTTCCATCTACTATAGGGTTTAGCTTACCTACATTGACTGGTGTGAGGCTAAATCTCTTCCCTGTCGTGTGTTTTCTATTCCTAGGATTCTGGAATTTCTCCAACATGGTTTGGATCTGGGGCTTCAACTCAGCACTCTGAAGGGTCATGTGTCTGCCTTGGCTGTTTTCTTTCAGAGATCTTTTGCTCAGCATCATCTGGTCAGAACTTTTTTCCAGGGGGTTACTCATGTGCGCTCCCCATGTAAGCCTATGTTACCAGTCTGGGACTTGAACTTGGTCCTATCTGCCTTGAAGGGGTCTCCTTTTGAGCCTGTGCATGAGGTTGCTTTGTCCATTCTTACGCTTAAGGTAGTCTTTTTGGTGGCTATCACTTCTGTTAGGCGTGTTTCTTTCCATCAAGCCCCCTTACTTTGAGAGACACCAGGACAAGGTGGTGTTTCGCTTTAAACCAGATTTTCTGCCCAAGGTTGTGTCTGCTTTTCATCTCAATCAGGACATTGTTCTGCCTTCTCTGTGCCTTAATCCTAGTAACCCTAAGGAGAGGGCTCTACATTTCTTGGATGGGGTCAGGAACCTGAAGTTCTATTTGGTGGCTACTGAGCCCTTCAGGAAGACTGATGCTCTTTTTGTGGTCCCTTCTGGTCCTAAAAGGGGTCTGGCTCCAGCTAAGTCTACCATCAGCAAGTGGATCTGTCAGGCATTGATTCAGGCCTACTCTGCTAAGGGGAAGGATCCTCCCTTCCGCCTTACTGCTCATTCCACTCGTGCTATTGGTGCCTCTTGGGCCTTTCAGCACCAGACTTCTGTTGAACAAGTTTGCAAGGCCGCTACTTGGTCTTCTGTTCATACTTTTTCTAAGTTTTACAAGGTTGATGTTAGGGCCTCAGCTGATGCTGCTTTTGGCAGCAAAGTTCTGCAGGCGGCAGTGGTTTAATCTGCATGTTGTTGCTTTTGGGGATCCCACCCTACCTTACGGAAACTGCTATTGGATGTCTGAAACGTAAGGAATTATCTCTGGAGCAGGACGTGGTGTATACTTAGAATAATACAATTCTGTGATTACTCACCTGTAGAATTGGTATTATACGTATACAGCACGTCCTGCTCCACCTCGCCCTTGTTTTCATTATTCTTAGTGCCTCTGTATGGTGATATTCTCCTGGCCTCTTGCTAACTGCTTGTCAATACTGGGGAATTTGTGGGAGTCCCTGGAATATAAGGGGCTGGGAGGAGCCACTTTTTTGCTGTCTCTGCAGTCCAGTGCCATCTTGTGGATGTATAACCCAAACGTAAGGAATTACTCTCTGGGGCAGGGCGTGCTGTATACGTATAATACCAATTCTACAGGTGAGTAATCACAGAATTGTATTATTTCTAGTTCTAAACCCTAAGAAGGGAATATCAGCAGGGGCTTCGGCCAAATGTATTTCACAAGTTCAGTGGATTTTGGTCTGCTTTAAAAGTGGACCAATCGCCCCCACAGCTTGCTCCAAAAGACTCCAGGGCCCAAGACTAAGTGCCCCTGAGGCATCCTTATTTAGGGTGTCTCACTGTGTGAACCCCCCTCCCCCAGATTGCCCACAAACCCTTTACCTTTCTGCTAGTTCCTTGCAGTGATCGCAGGCCACACCCGCATCCCCGCAGGGAGGCCCCAGGAAACTGACCAATAACCAGGATGGAGAAAATCCTGGTGATTGTCCCACTTTAAAAAGGAACACCACCCAAGAATTTGTAAGT
Organism: Gastrophryne carolinensis; assembly: GCA_027917425.1. Taxonomy (NCBI): domain Eukaryota; kingdom Metazoa; phylum Chordata; class Amphibia; order Anura; family Microhylidae; genus Gastrophryne; species Gastrophryne carolinensis. The sequence continues at coordinate 417,532,645 of CM051238.1, read as the reverse complement.
TTTGTTCCACTCTGGCGGGGATTGCCTGTAAACTCACCTTTTCCTCCCCACGGCACATATGTGGTCCACTCAGCCAATCAGTGGGGCTTATGCTGTTCAGGTTACCTTTGTCGCACTGAGCGGCAAGGAAATCTGAATTGAGCAAGTGCCACTGGTTGCATCTCTGCTCACCTCTAGCTGTGGACGTGCCCACAATGGCCGTTCGGAAATGCTTGCCACGGGTGCTCAGCTAGCTAGAGGTATGCTGGGTGCTGCCGCCACGGCATGGAGATGTGGTGAGGGCACATGAAAGAAGTGAGAAGATTCCAATTTGACATTCTCTACTCCGTAAAACCTCCCAGATCGCCCTCAAAACTCACCTCTTTGACGGTCCCATGGTGCATGTGCGGGCACTCGCCTCTTCTCAGAGCATCTCGATTTGGAATGCCCCACTGAATCCCCAGTAAAAACTGATCCCCAATCCAATGGCGCATGCATGGGCTGCGGCCGCACTGTGCTATACCTTTAGCCAGACATGCGCCCGCACCAGGCATTTGTAAATGTGCAGCACGAGCATGGCTGTGGCCATAATGGCCGAATGGAGCCGAGTGCAGTGATTAGCTGAGCGCCCACATGTGCGCCGTTGGACTGGACAATGGTGAGTTTTTCTGGGCAATCTGGGGGGGGGGGGGGTTCACACAGTGGGCATCCCAAAACCCCAGTATAGTCAAAATCCTGGGTCTTGGTCCACTTTAACTGTGTAAACTGGGTTTAGTCTGGGGTAGGGTATTTTGGGCATAGGATAGTGGGGAAAAAAAAAATTATATATACATATCACCTAAATCTCTCTAGTCTTTCGAAAAAATGGCCCATTAATAAAAATCCATATAAATATGCTGGATGGCGAGTGGCGGGGGTGCCTTATACACCCAGCATTAGGAAATATCTAGTTAGGCTTGTTTTTATTATTTTAATGGTAGAAATTGCGGGTGACAGGGTCTGTCACCCCTCATAAACTTAGCCTGTCACCCCCTGAATTTTATTCCTACCAGGAGAAGAAAACCACAAGCTTGGAGGGAGTTTGGTTCAGTAAATGTGTATAAGTCACCCCTCCTCTCATTAGACAAGGTGTTTATATACATTTTTTTAATTACAATTTCGCGATAGTGCTCTTTTAAATTCACAGACTGACATTTTTTTCAACTACCTCTGCTGGAAGTTTGTTCCAAGCATCTACTATTTCTGTAAAATAATATTTTCTAACATTGCTCCTGATCTCCCCCCCCCCCCCCCCCAGGTTGTGCCCCCTTGTTCTATCTTTAAGTTTCTTCTTAAAAACACTTCCCTCCTGAACCTTATAGAATCCTGTCACATATATAAAGGTCCCCATCACTCAATCATGTCCCCTCTCTCCCTTCTTTCCTCCAGACTGTACAAATTAAGCTCTTTAAGTCTCTCCTGATAAGTTTAAGCCCTTCTACCATTAAATATTTTATTGTGAAGGGCTGGATCACCTGTTTCCTGTCGGTCAGTAATGCTTCAGACAGTAGAAGTTCAGAAATGTTTTAGCTGCTTATGTGATGAGGGTGGTGCATCGGGGGGAATGTTAGAATGCAGGCAGTGCTCTGAAGGCCAAAAGCTCATGTCTGGCCTCTGGGCAATGTGCATTGTCCCGTGATGATTTCCGCATTGATATCATGCCACAAATAGTGTCATTTCTGTTTTTTTTTTTTTTTTTTTTTTTTTTCAGGATGAAAACATGATTAACTTCATAAAAGGAGGCATGAAGGTGCGGAATAGTTACATTATCTACAGGTGAGACACGAAACATACCATTTGCCACTGTGTTTTTTTTTTTTTTTTTTTTTTTGTAGAGCAAAGTACTACATTTCCAGAATTCCAGATTCGGGACCATTTGCTGTCTTTTGGAAAACTAACCTTAAATTCAAACTAATCCAAAAATTCCCAATGCCCTTCCAGGCAATCCCAATTAGGTATACCTGTCGGTTTGACCCTTTGACTGATCCAGCCTTTTTGGAGATCTGAATGGGATCATGCAGGCAGACACCTTCCAGAAGGGCCAGTCACAGGTTCACCTATAAGGAGGCGTTTTTTGGGGCGTCTCAGGCCTTAGTCTGCTAGAGTGAATGCTTGTTCAATATAATGGAAAATTAGGAAAGGCCAGGTGATGCAAATGTCAAAGCTTTATAAATACCCAGAGTCCTCTAACCTTGTCCTCAAAATACAGCAGCCATGGCTTCGTCTAAGGAGCTGCCCAACACTCTTGAAATGAAAGGTTGAGGCTCACAAAGGCGACTAGTTCATGGTACATAAAGTGAAAAAAACATCAACTTTTAGTGATCTAACCTTAAATTTTACTCCCACAGTCATGCACCTCTGGGACCCTTTTTCTGCCAGCAGAATTTATTAAAAAGAAAGCTCTGCTGGTATTTGGAGGTAAGGCAAACAAGGGTCCCCCTTCCTTACATGCGGGCACCTTGCTAGGCTCTGAGCATTTACTACCCCAACCATTTCTATGGGAGTGGCCGTGAAAAACACACCTCCCTCCCCATGAGGAGCACCAAAGAAATATTACTAACAACCTATATATTCAAAAATGTATTAATACATATAAGTACATAAAAATATACAAAACACACACAACACAGGACAATTAAAACCAAATGGCAGGTCCCTTATATTATTGCTCTAAATATATTCTATTTAACTAACCCAGGACATGGGTAAATCACTGTAAATATTCTGTGATGCAGTTGCTCCAGGAATATATGAAATCAATATGGGCAATCCTATAACTCTGGATAGAATACAGGAGTCTGTGTACGCAGGGATAATAAATCCCTGCACCCACTTACCCCCGTACCTGTGCCGGCACCGAAGTGGACCCAAAAATAGGTCCTATATACTAATCGGTAATAATGACCAATAATACCAATAATGGTAGATAGAACAACCCTTAGTGATAAAACCCTATGCAGAAACATCCGCAGTATTAAAGTGCTAAGTGCTAAAGTGCATACACACCGTGAATCTAAACACAATGCAAAAAAAAGAAAAAATGAAAAAATATACCTGTAGACAAAGTCCACTCACTAAATGTTAGCTAAAGTGCATACAAAAATATACTCATAATTAATCAATAATAAATATTAAATATTGCATGAAGTACACTATAGATGAAAACATTAATGTGTGCTGAATAAATTGCAAATAAATATTACTACAAACCCCATAACTAATCACTCAAACTACATGAACCAATATGACAAGTGATATGAATATCAAAAACGCAAAGGGAAGATGAGGAGTCTGCACAGTCTAATAGACATACTACCAGTGCCCATATGAACCAGGAGACATATCACGCATCACATCAAGAAAGGGACCGCAAAGAACCCAGGCCACCCGCGCCCGCCGCCCCCGTGCGGCTTCAGAAGCCGGGGGCGGCGGGCGCGGGTGGCCTGGGTTCTTTGCGGTCCCTTTCTTGATGTGATGCGTGATATGTCTCCTGGTTCATATGGGCACTGGTAGTATGTCTATTAGACTGTGCAGACTCCTCATCTTCCCTTTGCGTTTTTGATATTCATATCACTTGTCATATTGGTTCATGTAGTTTGAGTGATTAGTTATGGGGTTTGTAGTAATATTTATTTGCAATTTATTCAGCACACATTAATGTTTTCATCTATAGTGTACTTCATGCAATATTTAATATTTAATATTTATTATTGATTAATTATGGGTATATTTTTGTATGCACTTTAGCTAACATTTAGTGAGTGGACTTTGTCTACAGGTATATTTTTTCATTTTTTCTTTTTTTTGCATTGTGTTTAGATTCACGGTGTGTATGCACTTTAGCACTTAGCACTTTAATACTGCAGATGTTTCTGCATAGGGTTTTATCACTAAGGGTTGTTCTATCTACCGTTATTGGTATTATTGGTCATTATTACTGATTAGTATATAGGACCTATTTTTGGGTCCACTTCGGTGCCGGCACAGGTATGGGGGTAAGTGGGTGCAGGGATTTATTATCCCTGCGTACACAGACTCCTGTATTCTATCCAGAGTTATAGGATTGCCCATATTGATTTCATATATTCCTGGAGCAACTGCATCACAGAATATTTACAGTGATTTACCCATGTCCTGGGTTAGTTAAATAGAATATATTTAGAGCAATAATATAAGGGACCTGCCATTTGGTTTTAATTGTCCTGTGTTGTGTGTGTTTTGTATATTTTTATGTACTTATATGTATTAATAAATTTTTGAATATATAGGTTGTTAGTAATATTTCTTTGGTGCTCCTCATGGGGAGGGAGGTGTGTTTTTCACGGCCACTCCCATAGAAATGGTTGGAATTTTTGAGGAGTGAGCACATCAGTATAGGATATAGTGGTGCACCCCATAGCATTTGTTCCATTTACTACCCCAAGGCGTGGATTCCTCTGCATACCTCCTCCTGCCCTCTAGGTGGAATCCCAGGGATGCAGGCCTTTAAGGAGGGGTGGCCTTTGTCCCAGAGGTGCTGGACAGCCGAAATATGCCACCTGTTGGGCTGGATGAAAATTTTGAGGGTGAGTAAAGTTTGTTACAGTTAAACACTTTTGTGTTTGGTGTTTTTTTTTTTCAGTTTTTTACAATTTTTTACTGTGAACTAGTAATTGGTCCTATACTAGTTCAAATGATGGGGAGGGGGACAGCAAGTTACCTGGCAGCATGACAGTGGGTGCCTTGCTGTTATCCTCACCCCATTAGTTGTACCAGACGAGTACAGAAAGGCCTGATGTACTTCGGCAGGGGCTTGGTGTTCTCCCCTGGAGAAGCACCATCCCCATGTCGAAGGGCCTAGGGGCTGTTGTCCTGGCATGGCTGGAGGCCAGCTGTTCGGAATGTGAGCCAAGGGGCCTGGTGTGAGGGCTGGTAGCATTGGTGGGGGGGGGGGGGGGGCATTTACGCAAAGTAGTAGGGAGGTGATTGACACAGGGGGGCACTCTATAAATAGGAATAAATGAGGGAGGTTGTCCCTTTGGAAGCCCCAGACTTCTATTGGTGGACGCGATTGTGAGTGCAGGGGAAGAAGAAACTTTTTCCCCCTCCTCAGGACAGCAGCAGGAGGTAAGCTGTTGGCACCCATTTTTATTTATCTGCCTGTACAATGCCTGTAACCCTAGCGGCAGATATACTGGCCTATACATACAATAAGTTCAAGTATGACCGCCCCTATCTCCCTGATATTTCAGATTTGGTTAGGGCCTTTGTGGCCAAGGGAGTTTTTTTGGGTTAATCTTAAATCTGTGTCCAGAAGGAAAACGTTTGAAGATGTGGGTGCGATGTGACCTCTATTGTGTCTTTTATGTGATTCTGCTATTGAACTGCTGTTCCAGAGACTGTAAATAGGTGAAGTGGAAAAAACTCAGAATGACTCAGAAACAAAGGTCTTCAGGAAATGCAATATTTATTCGGTCAAACCCCTCCACACACTGAGAATGTGAGATATGGCATACAGGCGGCTAGAACTAAATAATTAATACTAATTAGAATATTTCATTTTCCAACCAATTAATCTTTTGGCAGGTTCTAGTCTGAGGGCATAAAATAAGATCTTATACTATTCCTACTGTGCACACTAATACGTGATTTTTTGGAAGTGTTTTATTTACCTGTATTATTGCCATTGTATACAGCACTGTACAGGATTATTTGCATTGAGCTAAGTGTTAGATCCATGTTTCTCTAGTCTAAACGCATTGTCTGTTTCCAGAGATCTGAATGCGATCATGCAGGCAGACACCTTCCAGAAGGGCCAGTCGCAGGTTCACCTACAAGGAGGCGTGTCTTTGGGCGTTGGAGCTTTTAATCTGGTAAATTAACTCAAAAAGGATTTTCACACCTCTGTAGTTTGGCAGAATCATTTGGTGATCTTTAGAGGAAAGAGCTGCTATACTTTAATTTTTGAACTAGTCAAAGGAGTTTGATAAACTGCTTGTTCTCTTTAAGCCTTTACATATGATTGTTAAAGAGCTAGTGCACTATTTAGGCCTCTGCCAATCCATATTGCTGTAAAGTGGAACAAAACCCACCAGCGTCCACCTTCGTATCCAAAAGATCCCAGGGCCAGCAGCTGACTTTCCCCTGGGGCATCCCGAATTGGGACGCTCCACTCTGAAACTTCTCAGGGCACAGGTAATCGCTTACCTTTCCCCTGTCCAACGGTGTATGCGCGGCTTCTTGTCCAATGAGAGCCGTCTACCGTGACTGTCATTCGGCAAAAGGCTTGCACCTCCGAGCATACAGGGTATATGGCAGCCAGAGTGCACTCCTGCCCCAGCCTATCTGAATGATGTGGCACAAGCCGTCGGGCATGTGGGAAATGCGTCAGCTCACGCGGCAAGTGGCTCTGTCTGCGCATCCGCTCATGCACTGTATGATCAAGGAAGAGGTGAGTTGTACTGGGTGTCCTGGGGGGGTTTCATACAGCAGGGCATCACAGTTTGGGATGCCTAGGGGGGAACAGAACAAAACCAGAGAAAGTCAGATTCTAGGGTTTTGTTCTGCTTTAAACATTTTTACTATCTTGGGTTTTGTTCCTCTTTGCCCCTGCGGGGGCCACTCGCTTTATTCAGTGTAAACCCCTACCTCTAGCTGTGGGTGTGACATGATGGAGATGCGGCAGGGGGATCTGCCATAGGCTTGTGGAAGAGGTGAGTTAATCGGGTAATCCGGGGGGGGTTCATGCAGGGGTGTATCCCAATTAAAGAAGTAGACTGACCATAACCCCCCCCCCCCCCCCCCCCCAAAGAGGAAGGTGTTGCTCCTCTTTAGGTAGATGCCAATCAGTAAGTTCCTTGCACACTCCATTAGCCTGCTAGATGCACAGTAAAGTGGAGCGGCACCTTGACCGCGCAGGCTGGAAGACCAGCAAGGTTGAGGGTTTTCGGGTTTCTTAATCCATTTTGTCATCTGACCTTTTGAATAATATCTTTGCTGCTGTTTCTAGTTGTGCATTTGATCACAGCCATTTTTATTTCCTCTACTGCTTGCAGAGATGGGATAAAGGTAAACCTTACCAGTTTGTGTATAATATTTTGGTATATACAGGTTAGTCCTGGTCTTCAATCTCCTCCCAGGCTCCATGAGGGGCTGTGCCTGGAGCCCCACATTATTTTACAAATGTTGCCTGGAGTTAGTATTTCAAAGATCCTGTACCAGTAACAGACTTGGCTCATAGGGAATAATGGCCAAGACTAATTCTTCTTGATCCTCTGTCCTTCTGTCAGAACTTACTGAAATGTGCAGTGGCTTTCTTAACCACCATGAAAATACATGTGGCCCTGATCTGCCAGGGGGTCCCCAGAGGCAGGATCAAATCAGTGGAAACTTTTTGTTTAAAGAAATAAGAAAATAATGTCACTTGGTGGGAGGTCTGCGGGCATCCCATCTTTGTCTACTTTACAAGATGATAGACCACAGATGGTGACCGTGATGTCGGTGAAACATGGCGCCCCGATGATAGAATTCAGGATCGTCAACCCCTCGGGCTCTATGTTGCTCATATATTCGTCTATTCTCATGTGCATGTGTAAGTCTTGTAAATATTTTCCCATCCCTCCTGCAGACGCTGTCTCTCTTCCCTCCCCGGATCTTAAGGATCTTGGAGTTTGCCGGATTCTCTGGAGATAAGGTCGGCTTTTACTCTAATTTGCATGTTTCTATCCGCTGCTTCTTAAAGAGGAATTGGGAAACATTTCACATTTCAGAGAACGTCATAGCAGAATACTCGCCCTTGTCCAATTTGGATTGGTCTGTGGGGACTTTAGAGTGAGTTCATTAAACCAAAAAGCCATAGGCGTCACCTCGACCACAGGCACTAATTAAGGAATTTATTTGATTTCACAATCCTTAGGCAAGGGCTGGGCCTCTTTTATCAAACGTATTAATGTATTGAAGAAAATGTCCTTGTTTTTTGTCTTACATGGGGGGAGGGGGGCATTGTTTTAGAGCTGTTTGAGCCACTGCTTCTAATACTCATGTCCAATCCCTGTCTCCCTATTCTCAGCACCACTGTACCCCAAAGCCAAGAAACTCCAAACCCCCAATGCTATACCCTTGCGTATACTTGTTAACCAGCTAGGAAGTTTATTAGAGGCCTCAGTTGAGCTGGCCAGGAGTCAGTAAAATCCCAGGCTGATTTTTGCCCCCAGTCCACCACTGCATCGTGGAGGGGTTCATGCTCAGGACCTACCTTAGGATGGATGGCGCCCCCATGTGAGACTACAGGATGGTGCCTCCCAACACACTGCTGCGCTTCCTCACTACTATCCTACTGCCCCACATGGTTGCCAACAGCCACCGGGGTTTGCCGCACATAACCAAGCATTAAGCCTGATGCCAGGCAGAGGCTTAACTAAACATTGGCTGGCAGTTCCACTTCCCCATTTGAGACCATCCATGTTGGGTGGAGAATGGGCAGATGTTTGGGAGGAATTGCAGAAGTGGGGGGGGATTTCCTTCTCTATCATGCATGATGCTAGGGGTGAGTGGGCCAGCAGTTATATTTGACTGCCGTCCTGCTTTAAAGTGGACTAAAACCTCTACTTGCTGGCCCTGAAGCCTAAAAGACTCTGGAGGTGGCTATACCTGGGGCATCCCAATGTGGGAAACCACCATCACAATCCCATGATACTTTCCCCACAAACAATCCCATGGGGCATACATGGGCCACACCCTGGTTTTTCTAGCTGAAGGAATTCAGGAATGCATGCTGCTCCAAGCTCTTGATGCCGGGCTGTGTAGATAAAACGCGTTTTCCCCCTGTATTAATATGCACTGCATAGCGCCATGAGATTGCTTGCAATTTGGGTATGCTGGCAATCCCAGGGGGCTTAACACAGTGGAGCATCCCACATTGGTGATGGGGAATCAGCTGGTTTGGTCCACTTAAAAAGGCAGAACAAAGGTGAGCATGGCACCCATTCTTTCACCCACCCAACCAACCAACCATGCATCCCAATCAGCTCCAATTGACATTGAGCTGGCAGACAGGTTAGGGCATTAATCGGGTGTGAGCAGCTGTACGGTGCATCCCCCTCCCCGACCATGGCGCCCTGTGTGATGGCACACCTTAAAGGCTGGCCCTGGTCATGCTAATTCTTTAACTTTAACTAGAGCTATTTTCCTAGTGCACAGCACGGACTGTTTCATGTAGTCCTTACGTCTGGGTATTCCGCCACAAGGTGGCGCAGTGTACTGCAGAAGATTTGTGGCTCCTCCCAGCCCCATATAAAAATCGGAATCACCCATAGACCCCCAGTGTTTTCTCTGCAGTAATACTGATAGAAGATGGCTCTCTGTTTCGCAGGCGAGCGGGGCCGGGCGGTGACGCGTATTGCGTCATGCTCCCGCGGCCCTCCCCTCGAGGTGCTCGATCGCGGCGCCATCTTGCTGTATGCTGCATCGCTTGTGACCTGTGTTCTGGAGGCTTCTTGTCAGCGTGGGCTGTGGCGGTGAATCTGATCTTCCTGTTCTGCCCTCTGCGGATCTCTTGACTGTGCTCTGGTCGCCTGTGGGTGCTGCGCGTGCGGCGCTCTTGGTCCGTGAGTCCCCCATGGGGTTTTTTTCTTCTTGTTGGGGCATGTGCTGCGGGATACTTGTGTCTTTTGCTTATGTCTTTCAGGCGGTATAACGGTGTATTGTGGTTTCTCCCGGTCCTATCCCTCCCCCCCCTTTTCCCTCTGGGTCCGCTCTGTGGGCATCCCTTGGGGGGCATCCCGGGTGGCTTTTAGTAGCCCTTACCCTATACTGGCCCGTTGTGCCTGTTATAATCACCATATGGGGGCTTCTGGGGATAGCGTGCTCGGGGGTCCTTCGGGGCAATCCTGGCTATGTGTCATGTGCTTGGCATCCCCTTTGAGTGGTGGTGGCGCGGTTTGTGTGCCGTGCGCCCAAGGTATTATTGCGGACCAGGCTGGGATGGGTGTTTCTCTTCCCAGTTCTGCGCTCCCTCCGGCATCTCCTACTCCCCCGTGCCTGCATTTAGCCCCCAGTGAGGGGGATACTAGCAGGGGGTCCCAATCTGATTTGGCACTACGCGTGGCCAGCATTGAAAGGCAGCTGGCCCGTCCGGTGACTGGCAAGGCCTATGGCAAGAAGCGCCATCTTGATGCCACGCCTTCCCTCTTTGCCGAGGAGGATGAGGGCCTTGATGTGTTTGGCGGCCGTGACTTCTTAGAGTAGGGGGAGCTTTTCCATGATTCAGACTCCTCTGGGGGCCAGCAGGAAGGTTACGACAGTGACCTGGGGTCCGCCTGTGATGAGGATACAGGGCTCCCTGATGACACTGATAGACTGTTGTCGGACATTTTTGAGACATTGCACATCGCCCCCCCCAAAGGTGGCGAAGAGGAAGCAGGGTGAGCTCTTTCGCCCTGATAAACAACGCTTGGAATTCCCGGAGCAGGGCCATTTCTCCAATATGGTGCTTAAGGAGTGGGAACGTCCTAACAGATTGCCCACGGTGCCCAAGGGTTTGGACAGAAGGTATCCCTTTTTGGCTGATCGGGTCAAGTGCTGGTCGTGTCCCCCTGAGGTGGACGCACCTGTTCTGTTCTAGGACTGTCTAATACTTCATGTCGTCCCCTGACACTACTACGCTGCGTGACAGCGCGGACCAGTGTATGGATCAGCTGGCCTGTCATGCTTTCACCTTTGTAGGGGCAGGCCTGCGTCCGGTTTGTGCCGCAGCCATTACGGCCATTGCCCTTAAGAAGAAGCTCAAGCGTCTCATAAATCTTACATGTGCCAGCCATGAGACAGTCCAGACTCCATTTGCCCTGAGGAAGCGACGTTCCGTCGCGTAACGCGTAGGCTGGGGGAGGGGTGCGGTGACGGCTGGCACATGTAAGATTTATGGTTGGTTGTCCCTCTTGTTAACCTGCTGTGTCCCTTGGTATGGTAATTTTTTCTTACCTTTTATGCATATGAAGGTTTACACTGCTTAAATTTTTCTTGAACTTGGTCACTTTAGCACTTATAGTATCATTAGAGTTGTTCATTAATTGTATATATAGCACATAGCACTTTTTGTTTGAAACACTAGGATTCAGTCGGTTTTCATAGGGACATATGCTTGATATCTGACCTAGTTAATTGTGCATTACCACCAGCGCCCTTTAGTGGAATGTTCATATAATCAGTTTTTAATGTATTTTAACCTGTGTAGTGTTTAGATGAATTAATAAAAGTGATTGTTATCATGTAAACGGAGTGGTGCAGATTGTGTCTTGGGGTTGGGGGCTGTGTGGATGCCTCCTTGTTGTATACATCCTCCCTTACCTGGCCGACATTCTGATTGTTTCTCAGTCTCTTCATCAGGCCGAAAAGGATACTCAGGTGGTGACCTCCACTCTCGAGTCCTTCGGCTGTGTGATCAACTATCCCAAGTCCTCACTGTCTCCGTCTTTGGCGAGGTCCTTTCTGGGCATGACTCTGGATACCTCTCAAGTCAAGGTGTTTCTCCCTCAGCAGAAAGTGGAGGGCCTTCAGTTGCAGGCACGGGCCCTGCTCTTGTGTCCTCATCTCTCCATTCGGCAGGGGATGCAGTTAGTGGGATTTGGTGTTGTTGTCTCTACAGGGTCCTCCCTTTGAACCTATACGTGCGGCTGCGTTGCCCATTCTGACTCTTAAGGTGGCCTTTTTGGTGGCTATCACTTCGGTCAGGCGAGTTTCTGAGCTGGCGGCGCTTTCCGTGAAGCCTCTTTATTTTGAGCGGCATCAGGATAAGGTAGTGTTTCGGCTTAAACCGGATTTCTTGCCCAAGGTTGTGTCTGCTTTTCATCTGAATCGGGACACTGTTTTGCCTTCCTTGTGTCCTAACCCTGCTAATTCCAAGGAGCGGACCCTGCATTCTCTGGATATGGTCAGGGCTCTGAAGTTTTATTTGGTTGCTACTGAATCTTTTAGAAAATGCTCTTTTTGTTCTTCCTTCTGGACCTAGGAAGGGTTTGCCTCCGGCTAAGTCTACTATCAGCAAGTGGATCCGTCAGGCAGTGGAGCAAGCCTATTCTGCTAAGGGGAGGGTTCCTCCTTTTAAGATCACTGCTCATTCCCCTCGTGCTATTGGTGCCTCTTGGGCTTTTCAGCACCAAGCTTCTGTTGAACAAGTTTGTAAGTCCGCTACTTGGTCTTCTGTTCATACCTTTTACAAGGTTGATGTTAAGGCCTCAGCTGATGCTGCTTTTGGCCGCAAGGTACTTCAGGCGGTAGTGGTTTGAACTGCCCGCTGTTACTCTTGGGGATCTCGCCCTACCTTACGGACACTGCTTTTTGGATGTCCCAGACGTAAGGACTACATGAAACAGGCCGTGCTGTGCACTAGGAAAAATACAATTCTGTGAGTACTCACCTGTAGAATTGTTTTTACTATGCACAGCACGGCCTGTTTCATCCCTCCCTTGTTATCGTTATCTTCGGTTGCCTTTGTATGGTGATTTGTTCCAAAGTTAGTTGTGAGGGGTCTTTTTACCTTTTTTACCTTTATCACCTCCCGGCTTCTTGTATAACTGCTTTTCAACACTGGAGGTCTATGGGTGATTACGGTTTTTATATGGGGCCGGGAGGAGCCACAAATCTTCTGCAGTACACTGCGCCACCTTGTGGCGGAATATCCAGACGTAAGGACTACATGAAACAGGCCGTGCTGTGCATAGTAAAAACAATTCTACAGGTGAGTACTCACAGAATTGTATAGTCACTTGCATGTGTGATTGGCTATTTTTCCAGTTAGGTAAAGATGATTTGGAAACTCAATGGGATATGCAATTTTGATGTTGGCTCCTTTACCATAGACCAGAGAAAGCTGTTGATTCCAAACAATTCCAAAATGATCCTTACCTCACCTATAATAATTAACCTGTAATACAATTATTGTAACCTTGTACGCCATTTTATGACCTTGATTGTATTGTACTTTCTTTACTGTGAGCCTACAAAATAGGACACCATGGATTGGTTGGCAGGTTTTTGTTGCCTGTCTCTAATGCTGTGAGGTTCCTCTGCAGGATTACGGCCTCAGCCAGCTTCATGAAGGTGCCTCGTCCTATAACCTGCGCTCCCTGCTCTGCGCCATGCTGCTGCTCTGCTACTACACTTTCCTCAGCTTCATCCTAGGTGAGAAGAGGATGTAACAAATAACATTAGATGAAAATGAGATTTTACGTGGTTTTCGTTTTCACTATTTTTTGTGGCATCATGTGGTTTTACAAATGGATCTACTATAGCTACTTTTTGAATTGTGTTTTCAATTATGTTGAAAACTATACTAGTTGGGACATTGCAAGGTTGACTACCCACACAGTACAGTAACGAACGCCCTCCTACTACTATACATATATACAAAAACCCATATTCACGGTAAAGCTTTACCAGTGATTTGCTTAGGATCTTATTACACTGGCATCTCAGACTCGAATGCCCTGATTTATACAATTATGCATATAAATTGTTGCAGCTGCTACTAAACTTGTTGTTCAGTATACCCAGGTCCTTCCCTACCGGGCTGGCTCCCTCCCATGATGCCAGCCCTGCTTCTCCAGCACTGCTGTATCCTACATTACCCCATTTAATGAAGAGGAGGAAGCTGGTCGTGCCTTGGGTATTTTGGTTGCTCATCTGCCTTAAACATTCTGCCTGGAATTGTAGTAATTCTACTTATTTTGGTGTGAAGTGGAAATGGCACGGACTCAAACAAAACAAAAGTCTTCAGGAAATACAATGTTTATTCGGTCGACTGGGGGCTTGCTTACTTCAGTTGCCAATGCCAGAATTGCTGGCTCTTTTTTCTTGCTTAAATACAGTTTTAGACAAAGGAGCTTAAATGACCATACTGATTGGATGCCTGGACACATGTCATGTCACATCATCTCATTAAGCAGACATAACATTCTTTAGCGATAGTGCAATGAGGAGGGGGTGGGGGAAAGTGTAAGTCCATGGTCGGGGCAACCCCCTCCCCTGGTGCTGAGGCAGTATGGTGGGGAGGGGGGTACAAAGAAGAAAACTTTTACCTTGCCCGTGATCCAGTGCGCTTCAGACCCTAAGCTTAGACTCCACCATCTCGAGGAGAAAGCACAGAGTGGCTTCCCCGATGTATGCACAGCCCTGTCCGTCCATCCATTCATTAAAATAAGCAGGTGGGAGCATGCCCATAGCAGGGGTGGCTCTGAGGGTAAGGTAATGGTTTTTCTTCTTTGTAACCACCCCATCCTTCCTCCGTGCCAAGGAAAAAGTGGCAGGGTGGAGGGCTTACTCCGCACTGGACTTCCTCTTTAAACCCTCTAAACCCCATTTCCATCTTCAGAGCACACTGGATGTGATCTTTTATGACGACTCGTGATTGCGTGTGACTCTTAACCTTTTTTTCTAGCCATGTACATATATTCTTCGCTCTGCCTTGCATTCTCATTCTCTTTAGTATCAGGTTATTCGGGACCATATCAAAATCTAAATAAACCACATCAAAGTGCATAGCCATCCCCCCAGGTTATAGACCTAGAGCTCCAGCACCCTTCGTGAGGCAGCGTTGCCAGACAGAGAGTTGGTCTGCTTTAGTGTCCTAATGCCTAGCAAACTTCCAGAACATTTATGAAGCTTTGCAATCTAGAATTGTTGTGAAGGTATCGCTGTAATACTGCATTACCAGTGGTGCTAACCATACATTAAGCTTTGCGTCTCTCCTGTAGGCATTGGCGAGGAAGATATCACAGAAGCAGAGTCCCTCCTTCAACCCTACCTAAACCGCTACCCCAAGGTAAGCCGCAATAACCCCTTGTGTATACTGGAAGCTAAGCCCAAGAGGGATAACTTTTGAGTACTTTTGAAGCTGTGTCCAGGAGGGCAGGTTTCCCAACCTTTTTTTTTTTATCTTCGAGTTCCACCTCCTATTTTCCAATTATCTTAATGGAGAACTATCACAAAAGAGGTTTCCAATAATAAAAATCCACACAAATATGATAGATGGCAAAAGGACCAGATTTATATACACCCTGCATCAAATGAATTCCAGCCAGTTTCTTTCTTTTAATGGAAGGAAGAACAATTTGCGGTGACATGGTTTGAATGTACCATTCTGCTTTTTCAGGGGCGATCTGTTCAACTTAATGACCTGTCCCCTGAGCTAGACTGTGCTGGAATAACCGCTAACTACTAGAGTAATTTTTCTGATGGGCATTTGGAATGGAGCAGTTCACTCCTGTAAAGATGGAATGGGACTGGATTTTATTTCTGCTAGAAAAAGTAAACCACAGGCTTTGCACAGGGGCGTACATAGGTTTCCTTAGGACCAATAGCAAATGGCATAGGGCCCCCCCCATGTACAGGTCTGAGAATCAATCCCTGCCCCACCCCAAACTCACAGCCAGGGCCAGCTTTAGATAAAGTGTGACCCAATTCACAGGACACCACTGTGGCAACTGCAACCTGGGTGCACCAGGTGAGTATACCTAAATAAGCTATGGATGTCAGGAACAGTTGTATAACAGAGGTGCAGATGCACTTTTAAGGGGCAGTGTCCATGTCCTGGGGCCTTTTGTGGTGTCTGGGGGCTTTGGGCATTTGTCCACACTGGCCCGCTTATGCTGGCTCTCCCCATACACACATAGCCCAGCCCCCAGCATTATGTAGGTTACCCCCCAGCATATTACAGGCTTGTGGGTAGCCAGGGAATGAGAACAGTATCTGTCATCTCCGTAGACACCACCCTCGTGTGCAGTGGCTATTACAGGAAAAAGCACCTGTCTGAGCCTGTTGTCCATAGTTTCCAAGGCCCCCCTCATTGCTGACCCTGATAGCAACAGTGCTCCTCTGCATGGGCCCCATGTTCTTCCGGTGGGATAGTCCCAGTGTTGCCACGGGGGCTTTAAAGTGAGGGGAGGCAACATGCATTGGGCCCCTTTCTGCCAACAGCCCATTAGCAGCTGACTCCCCTCGCCTCTGTTGTTTGTAAACCCATGGCCTGCTAGGATTTTATTTCAGTTGGTATATGTAGTGAATCCTCTCTCTATCCAACATAACATTTAAGATTTTGGCAGTTTTGCAGTATAGCTCCTTTAAGTACCACCCAATATGGACTTCGTAGTTGGATTTAGATCCTTTTTAAATGAGGACCTATACTATACTATACTATACTATAGTATCCCTATACTGGCAAAGAAAACCTCTTCTGCCACCCAAAGTGCTTCTGTCCACAGTGCTTCATGCCTCCCCTGCCCCAGCTTTTCATCTATGGTAGCCTTGAGTACCACCATAGGATAGCCTGGGAACCCCAGATCTAGGGTTGTAGAAGCCAATCGGTTTCTGCCTCTTAAAACTAGAAAACTTACTAAAGAACTGCTATAAGGGTTACAGATCCAGATTAGATTCTGAGATTCTGCTTCTGGTTTCTCTTGGCCACAATTGTCTTTACCTGTGCCATGACCTAATATCCTGTTGACAATATCCTGTTGTGAAGTCCACCTTCACATTCACTTTTTTTCTTTCTGCAGAGTGCCATATTCTTGTTCTTTGCTGGAAGAATAGAGGAAATTAAGGGCGACATTGATGAGGTAAGAGTCCCGTGGATATATACTTTACTTGACCTTAACATATTGTAATGCACCATGTAGTCCTTCACTCCTGTTGTGTGTATTAATACCATCTATATTCAAGGTGAATTCCAGGAATATTATTTATTATTCTAATACATATACTGTATATAGCATCAACACAGCCTGGGATTTTATTGGCCCCGGCGTGCCCATGACTAGCCTATGAGCATCTGAGCTCGGACAATGGGTTCTCCAGTTGGTCAGCCAGCTTGTTATTCCGCTGAGACTATTAAAGTCTATAGCTAGTGCATTCAAGAAACCAATCATAGATGGGGGTTGGATATGGGTGATGGTACCGAAGCTTTAGGATCAGATACTGTGATGGTGGCCCCCCATAGCTTTGATGTTAAGGGGTTTCGAGGGACAGAACAGGGCCTGGGGCATCTTGACTTCTACAATTAGGCCAGGTAAAGGGGTCGACGGGGAAAATGAGATGCAAGGCATAGAGGGGGATGTTAAAAGGTCAGTGTGTGAATTCCAACACAGGTTCTGGGTGAGGCAGAGTGCTTGATATAAGCTACATTCAACCCAATTGGGCCCCAAAGCCGTGCCACCCACCTGCCAGAATTCTACATGTGCTCCCAATGTCCAGTCTGCCCTGGCCACAGTTTGTGTTGCTATACAATATGGTTGTACAGCAAACAGGGCAATTTAAGCTGTTACAGCACAAAACTATTCTGCAGACTATGAAGGTGCTTTTATAAATAAAGAATAATAATAATTCTTCGGGTTGCGGACCAGGTCATACAAATTTAAACTGGCAATTGCTGGGTGTAATTGCATCTTTGTGTAGTGGCATTATTCTGTGTAAATCTCACTATGTATTTTCAATGTGTTTAACGATTTGCCATCTGTATACTGTTTTTGGCCTGTCTGTAATGCCTGTCTCCTTAATAAAAATTACAATTACAAAAAAAATAATAATAATAATTCTTCGGTTATGGGATACAATGTCTTTACAAACATACCATTTTTTGGACTAGTTGGATATCCACACCTTGTTTTACACACCATAGGCTGATGTTTTTTTACTATTCCACAATCTAAAAGATGTAAAGTAAACTTTAAAATGAATTTCTCTATCAAATAGTGTCCCAATATTGGCACCGCAATGATGCCTTCCTGCAGAGTTAAAACCAGTAATGTGAAAATAAAATTACTGTGAATCCACCTCCACAAGAGATTAAATGTGTAACCGGATTGATTATTTTTAGCCACACAATAAATATCTTTAGCCATATCTTTCTTATTTAAAGAAGACCTGAAGCCTTTGTTATTTGATGTGTGGCTAAAGAATCAATCCATTTACGCATTTAATGTCTTGTGGTGGTAGATTCACAGAAATTTTATTTTCACAGTACTGGTTTCAACTCCACAGGAAGGCATCAATGCGGTTCTAATATTGGGACAGTATTTGATAGAGAAATGTGTTTGTGCATGGCCTTTGGGATGCAGCCTGGACTTGCCTTGTGTTTTAGCTTTTTAATAAGACTTGTTGAAAATCATTTTAATTTTTTTACTATTTTAATACCCTTTGCAGAGAAAATGTCTTTTTTGGTGTCAAAACCATTTTATTACCTTTTATTAAACTAGTTTAAAAGATCCTGGATTAGTCCCCTCCACCCTAAAATTCAATGGGTTTACGGGAATGGTGATGTGAGGGTAAATCAAGGGAATGGAAAGTCTTAAGTTTTCCCTGAAATGTCACCTGCTAACCTAATGCCAGCCAATGCTTTTTTAGTTTTTCAGTGGACAAAATTCGACCAGCAGCCGTTTTACACCAAGTGGGTGTTGGTCTGTGCTTGGGGAGGCATCCTGATTGCTCTGATGTACCCCTTGCGCATACCTCCATTGCAAGACCCTATATCCTTAACTGCTCCTGCACTGGTGGCCAACCCTGAGCTGGATTTTGCCAGGGTAAGATCAACCAGGACCAAAGTCTGTGTATGCACGGGTGTATGGCACCGCCAATTGGGTTGCCCCCCCCTGCACCCATGTGGCATAAAATGAGTGTTGGCCCATTTTAGATATTGTGCTGTGTTGGAGATTTAGTTCTACTTCCTTTCACAGGAACCTTATTATTTATGCTGGTCACCACCTTTAGTACTGATGATGCTCATAAATTTTATTTTTTTGTTGCTGCTTCTTCCATCATTCTTTACCCAAAATAAAAGTGAGAAGGAATTTCACCAACAGGATGAAAGACTGAAGTTTTAAGCTTTATCGGAGCATCTGTAGGTTTCAAAAATAAGGTATCCTCAGCTTTAAAACCTACAAATTCAGGAGATCCATATCTCTGCTGCCTCTGCCAGAAAGTGCATGCCAAAGCAGTACATGGCATTACCTTTGCACAGACTAAATGGAGCTGCCACACTGAGATGTAAGCGGAGAGACTCGGCTCTGCTCTTATGACATTGTGGTCGGACTCAAATAACTGGTAGGCATGTGTCTAAGACTAGAGGTGGGTCTTCTCAATGGGTTTTTTTTAAAGCTGCGGATGCATGTCAAAGCTGTACCTGGCACCTCCACTGTACAAGGAGAAGAGAGCTGCATGCTGCCACACTGTATAAGCTGGGGGACTCTGATCATGGTTGGACTCCAGGAACCAGCAGGCACACATCTCACTAAGATTAGACTTTCAATGCATAGTTTTTAAGACAGTGGAGCTTTATGGAGTCTGGGGGAGTTGAGGCGAATATACTTTGAGAATCTGGAGGAGTGGGAAGAATGGCCTAAAGGTAAGAAAAAAACAGGGACTGGCAAAAGTGTATAAGCAGGTCGTCGGCAAGTTGTATGTTCCTTCACACTATAGGGTCATTTGGTATTTCAGTGATTGTCTTAGACGTTGTTCCCAGGTCCTCATACCCATGTTGTCCTTTTGTGTCTCGCCTCTCCCTAGGCCATCCGTTGGTTTGAAGTTGGTTGCTCGACTCAGCAGGCTTGGAAGCAGTTCCACCATATGTGCTACTGGGAGCTGATGTGGTGCTTTTCCTATAAGGGCATGTGGAAGGTGGCTTATTTCTATGCTGATCTCCTGAGTAAGGAGAATCGCTGGTCAAAGGTAGGGATGGCCACATAAGGCTCCTCTTCTATTTACAATAGTCTCCTATTAAAAGAGAAATGTTGGAAAACGGTGCTATTTTATATCTGCCCCAGGCGATGTATGTGTACATGAAGGCGGCTTTCCTCAGTATGCTTCCTGCTGAGGAGCCTCGGCCATTTGGAGAAAGTGAGGTTGAACTTTTCAGGTAAGCATTGCTTGGAGTTTCGGCTTCAGTGGTAACTCGTACTCAGTGGTGATAACTCTCCTTCCTGTAGACTCGTGCCAACACTGAAACAGAAAATAGCTGGAAAATCACCACCTACTGAAAAATATGCCATGAGGAAGGCAAGAAGATACCAAGCTAAGGATCCTGTTGAGTTACCGGTTCCTGCACTGGTAGGTAAACCATTTGTTGCACTGTCTATTGAGGACATCTGTGATTACAGAGAATATAGGAAAAAATGTTTCCTGCTTCTTCTGCCTTATGGTCTGTTACATGGAGATTTTCATGTGACCTAGCTTTGGAGGTCCACCGGCTGGTTTCATAATAATGAAAGGAACTGTTCGTTTGTGCCATGCTGTTCATCTGGAAGAGGCATTTTGTTCCTCTCTCCTAGTGCTAATGGTCATTGAACCGGGTGTTAAATGTTAACCCCCGTTATTCATATTTGGAAAATCAAATAGACTTTTGGAGTTAAAGCAGAACAAAACCCTAGCGACACAGCCCTAGAATCTAAACTATTTCAGGGCCGGACGCTTGCCTTTCATCAGGAACAACAGCAGCCGCATCCCCGTATCTTTGGGCTGTGCGCATCTGAATGGGTGGCGATGGGAGAGCGTGTGCTGCTGGGGATGCGGCGGCTCTCGCTCCTTTTCCTGAAGCCCTGCATGTTAACAGAGCTGTTTGCTGAACATTAAATAGGCACGACAAACTGCTTTGATTGGACGAAAGGCTGCACACGCGCCATCTACCTATTCTCTTCGGGACCAGGGTTCCCTGGTAGTTTCACTTTTGGTCCACGAGCCATTTTCTAGTAGTCCTAAATGCTACAAGTGGTAAAAAAGAGGTAACATACAGCATTAAACTGGGTAAATAGAACTGGAGAAAAGTGAGTTTGTACAGGCAATTCAGGATGCCCCGGGAGGGGGGACAAGGGGCCAAGTAACAAAGCCCAGGCTAGTCAAAATCCCAGGTTTTGTTCTGCTTTAATGTGTTGCTACAAACCTTTCCTCCGCCATTGCTTAGTCTAGAACAGATTTCCTGGAAGGGTGGAGGCCTGCTGTATTACTTAACAGTATTCCACATGGCCAATCCACACAGGCTCTTTTTGCCAGCTAGGCCTCGCGCTGTTTACTTGGCCACCCAGCGCACACCATTGGAACAGTAGTTTGTCTGCAGTGCTCTGTTACCTCAATGAGTACTACTAGAGGATGGCTTGAGGACCAACAGTAAAACTACCAGAGAATCCTGCTCTAGAAGAGAATGGGTAGAACTTTAGACCAGTAGTACTAGTACCACTGGTGGTACTTGAGATCCTTTCAGGTGGTACCTGTACTCCAGCCTGATCTGCTGCCTTCTTTACTTCACTCAAGTGTTGCCGTAAATTTTTTTGGTTATTCATTCACGTTAAATGGCTGTTTGTGTCTTTGGATTATGGTTTTTAGGTGTTCTTATAGGAGGCACCATCATTGACTACAGTTTGTTTTGCTCTTAGGAGATGATGTATCTATGGAATGGGTTCGCGATACTTGGAAAAGATACCAAGTTAACTGAAAACACTTTAAATACGCTGTGCGTGGCCGAGAATCGCCTGCTGCAAGAAACTGGTATATATTGTCATTCTTCTAATGTACCACATTAGTGACCTTGTTTATCATCATAACTCCTACACTCCAACTCCTAAGAAACCTGCAGTAGATGTTGGTGTCTCTAGATTCCTAGCGGCTTTCTCTTGGTTGAGCCATGCCCTGGCACAGCTTCACAGCTCCTCCTCGGATCTCCCACTGTCCATATTAGAAGATCCATGTACATAAGCATACCAAAGTTCTTAAAGAAGAATTCCTGTAGAGAGTTTAGGCCCTCTTGAGAGGTGAAGGGGACTTTCTAGGCATAAAATAAGTCTAGTGGGATGCCGTGATCTTGCTTTAGAGCAATCTGTTCTAAAGCTTAAAGCATGTTGCTGTCCACACTAGGGCCTCCCCCTCCCTAGTGTTCACCAGAAGATCCTCTGGTGGGCCTCAGGCAATATGACCCAAGACCAAAATCGGTCTTAGGTTTATATAGCTCACTTGCCCCATCTGCACGCATGATACTGAATCATTGTCTGCACTGTACATTTGCTCCTGCATCCACTCAAAGCTGAAATGCCACCATACGGACTCTTGGTAGCGGCCATTTTGGAGCTTTCTTTCCCAGCATCCCAGCCATGCTGCTGCCTGATTTTAGTGACATAATCCACAATGCACAGCGGCAGGAAACTATTTGCAGGTGGCCTGCAGCTCCAGGAGATGCCATTTTGTTTTTAAAATTCACCACAGCAGGAGGTAGAAAAAGGTAAATGTTTTTTTTTATGTGCAGCAATCTAAATTGCCTTAGGGAGGGATGTATATGAACACGTTTGTTGTAAGGGTGTTGGTCTGGTTTAACTGTTTCAGATCAAAGGTATACAAAACGGCAGAATTGTTTTACTTGTAGGAACACAATGGGAATTTTGTAAAATATATTTTAGTGTTCAGTATACTCTACAGGGGTTGCCTTTAGAGATAGAGATAGATAGATAGATATATATATATATATATCTATATAAATATCTATATCTATATATTATCTATATAAATATCTATCTATTTATTTAATTCTTTATTTATTGAAGATTTTCAGAAAAAAAAAGAACATTATAACAGGTCCAGCATGCGACAGATACAAAACATACAATGTAAATTGTTCTCCCTGTAATACAAATCAATAAAGACATTTCTGACCAGCCACAGGTATTCTTTGTTGTGTACACATAGGTTCAGACTTTATTTCAAACCATGCAGCTTTCCGGATTGCTCGGGCAATTAACATCAAAGAAATACAAGCAATCAGAACTGGAGTTGAACACAAAAGAGTGTGGGGAGAAGGGAAAAGGTAGGGGGAAGAGGCGGGGGGGGGGAAGGGTAATGGGGGAACCCCTACTTAAGACCACGAGGGCCGTAGGCCTCTCGTATATATTGCTCACCCGTTACTCTCTCCTCTCAAGGGGGGGAGTGTCTGGGGGGGCGGAGACCCTGCCCTTGACCAAGTAGAGCTTTGCCCTCTGGCGTCTCCATGAACGCCATCCAAACACCCCAGGTCGCCGCAAACTTCTTGTAAGAATCGTCACGTGAGGACATGAGATCCTCAAACCTCATGATGTCATTTACCCTCTGACACCAGTTACTAATGGAGAGCTTTATATATTTTAATGTTCAATATATTGTCAACAGGGGTTGCCTCTAGCGTTTATATATTTTAATGTTCAATATACTCTAATTGTCTACAGGGGTTGCCTTTAGCTAAACTGCTTCTGAAACAAACAATAGTTTCCATTGAACTTATGTTTGGACCTCTTTGCTTTCCATCCCACAGCTAGTGAGTACCTGGAGGATGACCACTGCTCCATTCTTCTCTTGAAAGGCCTGTGTCTGAAGCATCAGGGGAGGCTGGCACAGGCCGAGCAATGCTTCAACTACATCTGCCAAATGTAAGTGGTGGGCCAGGGGGCAAATGGCCCTGAAATTAAATAGATCTTTTCTCTTTTTTTTTTTTTTTTTTTTTTTTTTTTAAATAGCTTCTGGGGATAGGAAGCTGCCCCGGCTCCTACCTTGGGAATTGTGGGAACCTAGAGTAGAGAACGGTGTTCTAGGAACAGGCCGCCAATTTCTCACAAGGGAGTACAAAGAGGAGTCTGTATGTAGTGGCTGTGGACAGTCTGGACAGGGCAGCTCCAGGTTTATGTGGGCCATTGGGCAACAGTGTCTAAGTGGCCCCCTTGTGGTGTGGCAGGACACCCCACACATGTCCTTTCCCCTGGGAAATTCCCCTCCAGTGCATTCATTAGGGCTTCAGAACACTCAATAATGAGTGGACTTCATCCTTCTGAGAGGCAGCAGGAGGGGTTAGTTGCTCAGGGAAAAGTATGTGACACTAAGCCTACTAGGGGTGGGAATTGGCAAGAATCTGGCGATATGTGTATGGCGATACAATATATCCCGATTCTGTCTCAGACGAGATATTACATTTTATTTTTATTAAATAAAAAACATAGGGTTCCCCTTACCCCCCCCCCCCCCCCCCAGCTTTGGTGGCCCTGCAGGCTTCAAGCCGGCATAGCCTAATGGCCACGGGCTCTTCTGCCCCCCGGCCTTTGGGAGGCAGGTAACTGCTAGCCGCAGGTGACTTACCAGACCCAGAGCCTTGTGAACTGGTATAGGGGTCACATAGATCCCTGTGTCGCTCGCTAATCCGATGACAGATGCGGTGATCGCCGACCACAGGAGGGGGGAGTCAGGAGATCTTCTCATCTCCTGTCCTCTGCTGGCCAGCGATCATCGCATCTGACAGCTAAACCGCTGGGAGCCGGTATGACACCCGCGGGGGTGACGTCATCCGTCCCTGAAGGGGTGGGGCTAGTCGTGAAGGTGGCGGTGCTCATCGGGAAAGCGGGGGGAGAGGGCCTGTTGGGCTCTGTCCTGAAGATGAGTGTTTAATCTTTTTTTTATTTACTTTTCTTTTACTGAAGTCAGAATCGATACTAGAAAGAAAGAATCTGTTCTAGTATCGTTGAAAGAAATTCTGTCAAGTATGGCAATATTTCAGACACCCCTAAAGCCTACAGATGTCCTTTAAATGTTTAAAGAGGACCAGAGCTGCTAGTGGAGCAATCCTGATTTGGCCATGTGAACCCCCTCCTCCAATTTAATCGGAAATGAATCTTTCCTGGCAATGCCACAGTGCATGTGCGGGCTGCCAGTGACCTTCCTTTAGCTACTGCATACAGCCATGGCAGTCATGTCCAAGTAGTGGAAAGGAGTGTCCCGTGGCTAGCCTTCCATTCAGCTGACTTAGCTGTTTATTAAAATGCACTACTAAAAATGCTGATTGGAGGAGAGCCCGTGCAAGTGCCGTAGGATGTCCCCAATGTAAGAATATGAGGAACCGGCACAGCAGGGCATCCCAAAACCAAAAAAGGCTGGACCAAAACCCCTGCATAATTTGAATCCTTCTGTTTCGGTCCTCTATAAGTTCTATCTGTTGACTACCTAGTCCAAAATGGTTCGCCGCCTTCTTGAACCCCCTTGGGAATCCAAAAATCAGGCAGGAAAACGTAATGAATGCTCCTATACTAATAGCTAGTTAGGTTAGTTGGCTCAGTGAACCCCATTTTCCACTGGTTACAAGGACCAGGTATTCCTACAGGATTCCTACGTGGTTGCTGCGGGTATTTTTGCCTTTAGGCTTTGATTTAAAGCATGACTTTAGACCCTTATTACAATCACTGTTGGGCAGATCCTGTTCTGTATAAAGGCAAACCAGGGCACGGATCCCTTAAACCGGACCTTCAGCATCATTTAATGAAAAGCCCAAACCCTTAAAAAATGATTCCTCAAAACTTAGCATTTAAAAGTTATATATTTTAAGTCACTTACAACACAGCCTGAAGACATTTCCTGTCTGCAGGCAGCCTGAGACTCCACGTGCCGCCATGTTGGATGTTTAAACGCTCAGAAAATGCAGCAGAATCAGATATGATGATTATTAATGTGAGCAATCTGTATGTACAGGGTGTGGGAAACATATGATAGGCTCTTATTCAGGGTGAAGGTTCGGATTAATGTGGGCAATCTGTATGTACAGGGGGGAAACATATAAGATAGGCTCTTATTCAGGGTGAGGGTTCGGATTAATGTGAGCAATCTGTATGTACAGGGTGTGGGAAACATATGATAGGCTCTTATTCAGGGTGAGGGTTCGGATTAATGTGAGCAATCTGTATGTACAGGGTGTGGGAAACATAAGATAGACTCTTATTCAGGGTGAAGGTCCGGGTTAATGATGGGCATCGGAAGTAGCGGCACACTGCAGTGAAGCATTTCTTTTATTGGAGAGGTGTGGCTGCCACCCGCGTGCAGCTGTTTCCTGCCACCCCTCCACCACATCGGATGGACCTCTGATAGGAAAAGGTGAGTATTTCTCTAAGGGAAGGGGGTAAGTTAGGTTAGTGTCCTTGTGAACCAGGCCCCTGCCAGAGAAGGATGTAGGTCTGTCTAAAACTACCTTGGCACTGAAAATGGCTACTATGGTGGGACAAGTCTAGGGCATGAGGATTGGCAGGTTAAAGGTCTTTCTTTCTTTCTACAGGGAGAAGAAGTTAAAATACGACCATCATTTGGTGCCCAATTCATTGCTGGAGCTGGGTCTCCTCTACATGCACCAGCGAAGGGGAGAAGATGCCATCCCAATATTGCGCCGTGCCAAGTACGTAGCACAAGCACAAGAAAAGGCTTCATTTTTTATTTTCAGCATTAAGTCCTGTTCCAGACTGGCCTTCCCCCTTAGACACTTGCTGGGAATATCTGGCAGATAATTGGCTGTTTATCTTATTCATGGCCAACCTTTGAGATGAATCTATGAGATTCCCGGGCCTATCGACTCCCTCCCCCAGGGCATCCAAAATCTACCTTCTTTCCCGGTCCAACGGTGCATGTGCGAGCCGCAGCCACATCCCTGCTATCCCTCTAGGCATTTGTGAATGGCTGATGCAGGCACGCTCCTTGTTAGAGGGAAGCAGGGGATGTGGCCACCAGTGCGCTCCGAGCGCGCTGATTGGACCTGTATGTAGGACCGAGAGGAGGTGAGTTGGCTTCGGCAATCTGGGGGGGTTTCACGCAACAAGGCACCCCCGATCGGGGTGCCCCGGGGTAAAGGACCAAAACTCAGGATAAGTTTTGGTCCCCCGGCAACCAGCATATCTGAATGGCAGGCAGTGGCTGTGCTCAGAAGAGGGGCGTGGCCAACAGGAGGTGTCTGGCATATGTTTCCATTCAGAACTCACATGCGTTGTGGGAGCATGGATCGAGGTGAGCAATCCCCTGGAGATTTGGGGAGGGGGGGTCACAAACGGGGACATTCCAAATCAGGATGTCCCTGTAAAACTCATCCAAGTTCAATCCCTGGGTTTTGGCCTGCTTTAAAGTTTACAGCAAGGATTCTTAATGCTGCTCGCCTCTTTTTTTCTTTCAGGAACAACTACAAGAACTACTCCATGGAGTCTCGCACCCTCTTTAGAATTCACGCCGCCCTGTCCAAGCTGAAGGCCCCCGACTCAGAGGAGAACAGCACAGATGGCGCCGGCCTCTCCTGACCGCTTTGTGATGTCATTAGCGAAAACTGACTCCTCCCAACATACATGCAAGGCTGACCGGTGTCATCTTATCAACCAATGATTTGCCAAGACTGTTCAGGAACCACCAATAACAAATTTGGGGGGGGGGGGGGGGGCGGGGGCATGCTTGCATTTTAAGCATGGTGGTCAACTTGTTAGTGATAAGGAGGGCAAAAGAGGAAGCAAAGTCTGTTATCAAGGCCGGGGCAAGAAAATATGGCACAAAATGGAACTATTGCCTGTACTAATCAATCAGGTTACATTGTTACTATGAGCTACTATGCGTTTGCTTGAGCCTTCCTTGCGCTGGTCTTCATAACTCTGCCTCCATCCATCCCCATAATATCCATCCAGCACTAACACCTGATACCCCGTTAGGCAGCTCTTGAGATACCACCCCTTTCATTTATTTGCTCGGTAGTAGTTATAAAGGTAGGTGGGCATTGGTCATTGCCTCATGAACCCTTCAAGGAGCTACAATGTTTTAATGGCATATTAATGTGTCCATATTTTTCTAAGGTTTGGTTTGTAGTTCTGCTTTAAAGTGGACCAAGACCCAGGATTTTGACTATTGGTACTTTCCCTGTGGGCACCCCGATCGGGGGTGCCCTGCTGTGTGAGACCCCCCAGGACGCTGAGCCCAGCTCACCTTATCCTGGTTCCATGCTACATCTAAGAGCAGCGTGTACCCTACATCACCTTCTTCCAGCGTGTGCAGCGCTTCCTGTTGCAATGCTGGGGCCCAGGAGCAGGGTGATGACACGTCTCTGGGGGTGGGGCTTGCAGAAAGACTTAGCTCTACGGGATCATAGATCAACACACAAGCGAGTGTTGGTCGGGCTTAATGACCGGTGCGGGCCCCCTCCTGTTAGAGGGAGGTGGAGGATGCTGGCGTCAGAGCCGCTGCTCTTAGACCCGCCGTGGGACCAGGATAAGGTGAGCAGGGCTCAGCGTCCTGGGGGGTTTCACACAGTGGGGTACTCCCAATCGGGGTGCCCCCGGGGAAAGGATCAAAACCCAGGAAAGTTAAAACTATTGACTGTCCTGGGTTTTGGTCCACTTTAAGGTGAGCATTCAGAAGAATTTTACACTGTATCCATTTTGGAGGCTACTTTATAAGCCATCGGCATTGATCTGCCCTATTTAAATCTGCAGACAAAGCAGAAAATAATATTGGGATGTATTGTTGTATAGGGAGATCCCCTGACCTGCTGTCAATAGATGAAGAGCAAGTTCCTGTATGCTGGGATCTTTGGCTGTAGAATTTGGTGGCAAGTCCCTGCTGCTTGTTAAAGCCGCGCAGTGTCTGTCAGTGTCATGTTTGTCTCTGTATATATGTCTTTATTCCAGAGTCATTTCTGTATTTATTTCAGTGCTTTATGAAACCTAAATGTGGAGAAAAGGAGCAGAATGGGCCTGGCTGTAAATGAAATAAACTCTATAGTTTTAGGAGGATTGTATTTACCCATCTGATGACCACAGCCTGAGAAAAAGGGAACATGTGACATGGAGTCTCCTCCCACCGCAGGGTGACACAGACAGGAGGGGACTGTGTGACATGGAGTCTCCTCCCACCACAGGGTGACACAGACAGGCGACGCCTATGTGACTTGGAGTCTCCTCCCACCACAGGGTGACACAGACAGGAGGGGCCTATGTGACTTGGAGTCTCCTCCCACCACAGGGTGACACAGACAGGAGGGGGCTATGTGACATGGAGTCTCCTCCCACCACAGGGTGACACAGACAAGAGGGGGCTATGTGACATGGAGTCTCCTCCCACCACAGGGTGACACAGACAGGAGGGGGCTATGTGACATGGAGTCTCCTCCCACCACAGGGTGACACAGACAGGAGGGGAACATGTGACATGGAGTCTCCTCCCACCACAGGGTGACACAGACAGGAGGGGAACATGTGACATGGAGTCTCCTCCCACCACAGGGTGACACAGACAGGAGGGGGGCTATGTGACATGGAGTCTCCTCCCACCACAGGGTGACACAGACAGGAGGGGGCTTGTACCAGTTTAAAGCATACACATGTGTCTGGTGAACAGTATTCTTAGTATACAGTACGTCCTGCTCCAGATTTAGTACTTACACTTGGGTTATCCTCCGCCAGATGGCGCTGTGCACTGCAGAGACATGCAAAACAGGCTCCTCCCGGCCCCTCATATACCCAGGGACCTCCCACAAATCCCCAGATTTCTCTGCAGTGCCGACTGCGAAGACATGAAGTATCACTCTGTCGCAGGTGAGCGGGGCTTTACAGCCTGCGGCCCTGTTGGACTATTCCCACCCGTCCTCCTTGTGATGTGCCTCCCAGCCTGGGCTGCGCTGGTCGGGTGAAGGTAGGCGGCACCGCAATCCCCCACCAAAGGGTAGGTGGTATAGGCTGATGGTGAGCCTTTATGGGATGCCCCTCCCGCATTATTGCCCCCATGCCCCATGTAGCGGTGGGCCCTGTACAAAGGGCCGCCATCCTCACTCATTCTCCCCGTAGCCTTCGGGGGGGGGCGTGGGTCAGTGCGTATAGTGATTACGTGTACTACTTGATATATGTGTCAGCCGCCGCGCGCGTCTTTTCCCTCCTTTGGATGTCCGCGCCGGACGGCGGCGTTGCCTCAGACGCTGTGGCGTTATCATTGGCTGCGGTCTTAGAGCTTCGCGCTCTTCGGGGGAGCGGGGGCCTGGCTTGGCGTGCTCCGCGTCACGGCCCGCCCTTCGAGGTTCGCTTGGCGCCATTTTGCTGTATAGTCGCGCGCGCATGTGTAACAGTCCCCCCTTCCGCAGTCTATAAGTGCCCTCGCGGGCGACCTTTATGCTCATTGCTTGCTGTGTATGGCTTTGACGCCCCTTCTTCTCATTGTGTCTTTCAGACGGGTGAATCCAGTGGCTTCTCCCGGCCCGGTGTAATTGCCAGTTGGGCCTAGTATAATTACTCCCACTTCCTTGCGGGTCATTGGGGCATCCAGGGTAGCTTACAGCATCAATCCCTACTGGCCTATTGTGCCTATTAATCACCATATGGAGGTATCCCAAGATAATGTGACTGGGGTTCCTTCGGGACAAGCCCGGCTGTGTGTAGCTTGTGGGGTCTCACCTATCAGCGGTGACAGCGCACGGGTCTGTGTTCCTTGCGCACAGCAGGCGTTAATGTTGCAACCCGCGCCTCCGGTGGCTGGGGCTGCACCTCGTCTCACTTCACCTACTCCCCCAAGCTTGAGTCTAACCCCCAATACAAGCGGGGATTCTCAACCTGATATGGCTGCTAGACTGGCCAGTGTTGAAAAATTGATTGCTAATACCTTAGCGCGTAAGGCCACCGCTAAAAAGCGTCACTTAACCCCTGATGCCGCTCTTTTCCCTACAGAGGCTGATGAGTTGTCGCATCTATATGGCTACACCCCATCGGACAAAGGGGAGCTGTTCTCTGACTCAGGGTCATCTGACGAGAGGCCCAGGGGTCATGACGATTCTGGCTCTGACCTCTGGACCCCGGATGATACTGACAGACTGCTGGTCCAGATATTTGAGGTTTTGTCCATCTCTCCCCCTGTTGCGGCTCCCAGGCAAAGGGGTGAGCTTTTTCATACTGCTAAGGCTCGGTTGGAATTTCCTGAGCAAACCCATTTCAATAACCTCGTGCTTAAGGAGTGGGAACATCCCAGTAGACTTCCCGGTATACCTAAGAGTTGGGACAGAAAGTACCCCTTTCCTGCTGATATGGTCAAGTGCTGGTCATCGCCCCCCGAGGTCGATGCTCCTATTCTAGGGCTGTCTAACACCTCTATTATGCACTCCCCCGACACTACTACGCTGCGGGATGCCGAGGACCGGCGCATTGGCCAATTGGCATGCCATTCCTTTGCATTTGGGGGGGCGGCGCTGCGCCCGGTTTGCGCCTTGGCCATTACTTCTGTGGTGCTCAGGGCCCTGGTCAGAAGTGTACTCGAAGGCCCTGATGAATTACCACCTGATACGGTTAATGCCCTGTCTAACTGTGATGTGTTTGTAAACTTTATCCTGTCTGCATCGGATGATGCCATTAGGATGTGTGCCAGATCTTCTGCCTTGGCGGTGGCTATACGCCGCGCGGTTTGGCTGCGCCAGTGGGCTGCTGACAATGCTGTAAAGAAAGCCCTTACTGGGCTTCCATTTAAGGGGCTACGCCTGTTTGGGGACCGCCTAGACCTCTTTGCTAAAGGAGGTAAGTTACCCCAGCGCAGGCGGCAGTCTCGGCCCTTTCGGGGCCAGGGCCCCCCTTCACTCCCCTACCGAGGTGCTAAGCAGGGAAAAGGGGTGTCCTTCGCGGGGGCTCGTGCAGATTCCTGGCATAGGAGCAGAGGACGACGCCCTGGCTCCTCCTGGGGGGTCTAAGTCCAAACCCTCTCCCAAGCCCCCTCAGGCATGATGGGGCGCCCTCGCCCGTCAGGGTGTGGGGACGGCTACAGCACTTTGCGAACGTCTGGAGGTGCCACGTCTCAGACCGGTGGATTCAGGAGGTAGTGTCCTCTGGTTACAAGATAGAGTTTGCTGTGCGGCCCCCCCTCAAGATTCATCAGGTCCCGGATCCCCCAGGACCCTGTCTCTGCTCAGGGCTTGATGCAGGCCGTGCAAGGCCTTCTGGATCTGGGGGTCATTTGCAGAGTCCTCTTAAGAGAAAGGGGCAAGGGGTTCTATTCCAACCTTTTCACAGTGCCCAAAAAAGATGGGTCAGTCAGGCCCATACTGGATTTAAAGATCCTCAACAACTTTGTAGGCGCTTTCGTATGGAAACTCTGCGCTCGGCCATCGGCTCTCTGCGCCCAGGGGATTTCATGACGTCTGTGGACATCAAAGATGCTTACCTTCACATCCCTGTGTTCCTGGGACACCAAAGGTTTCTCAGATTCGCGTTGGAAGACCAACATTACCAATTTGTGGCCTTGCCATTTGGCCTCACTTCAGCTCCCAGAGAGTGTTCACCAAGGTGCTGGCGGGGGTGATGTCTGTGGTAAGGTCAAGGGGCATACGCGTGTCCACCTTGGAGTCCTTTGGCTGGGTGATCAATCACCCCAAGTCCTCTCTGTCTCCTTCTTCGGTGACCCCATTCCTGGGAATGATTCTGGATACAGTTCAGTCAAGGATATTCCTTCCTCAACAGAAGGTGGAAGCTCTAACTGCGCAGGCGAGGTTCCTGCTCTCGTGCCCCCAGCCCTCCCATCAGGCAGGGAGTGCAGCTGGTGGGCCTGATGGTGGCGAGCTTCGAGGCGGTGCCCTTTGCTCAGTTCCATTTGAGGCCTCTGCAACTTCACCTTCTGTCAGTATGGGACAAGGACCCAACGTCCTTGGACGGGGTCTGTGTGCTTCCCCCCTTGGTCAGGCGGTCCCTTTCGTGGTGGCTGGACCACAGGAACTTGCTGGGGGGCAGGTCCTTTCTGGCCCCCTCGTGGGAGACGGTCACCACAGATGCCAGTCTGTCAGGTTGGGGGGGATTCTGGAAGTCCCTGAGGTTCCAGGGGAGGTGGGGCCCTCAGGAGGCCCACTTACCCATCAACATTCTGGAACTACGGGCAGTCAGGTTGGTACTGGAGCAGTTGACCAATCACCTGAAGGGTCTGTCTGTTCAGGTGCGCTCAGACAACAGGACGGCGGTTGCCTACATCAACCATCAGGGAGGGACCTGGTAGGGGGGCCCTCCAGGAGGTGTCGCGGATTCTGACATGGGCGGAGGCCAATGTTCAATGCATTTCGGCTGTGTACATCCCGGGGGCAGAGAATCTACTGGCAGACTCTCTGAGCAGGGGGACCTCTCGTCAGGGAAAGTGGTCCCTCTGCAACAGGGTATTCCAGTCCCTGTGTCACCGTTGGGGTCTACCAGATGTGGATCTGTTTGCATCCCGTCACAATCACAAGCTTCCGGCCTTTGTCTCCCTGTCTCATGATCCTCTGGCCTTGGCCACAGATGCTCTGTCCATGTCATGGCAGGAATTTCGGCTCCTGTATGTCTTTCCTCCATTCCCCCTGCTGGGCAGGGTTCTGCGCAAGGTTGCTCTGGAAGGGGTGCCAGTGATTCTGGTGGCCCCCAGGTGGCCAAGAAGAGTGTAGTTCGCAGACGTGGTGCAGATGGCAGTAGACCAGTACGTCCTGCCAGGGGCGCCAGATCTGCTCACTCAGGGCCCCTTACGCCATCCCAATTTACAAACTCTGGCTTTGACGGCCTGGCTGCTGAAACCTCCATCTTGATGGAGAAAGGTTTGTCTGCTTCGGTGGTGGATACCATGGTGAAAGCTAGGAAGAAAACTTCTTCTTCCATCTATTATAGGGTATGGCATTCTTACATTGATTGGTGTGAGTCTAGGTCTCTTCCCTGTAGGGAGTTCCTAGTCTCTAGGGTTCTGGAGTTTTCTGGAGTTTTTACAGCATGGGTTGGACTTGGGTCTAAAACTCAGTACTCTGAAGGGTCAGGTTTCTGCCCTGTCTGTCTTCTTTCAGAAGTCTTTTGCTCAGCATCCCTTGGTCAAGACTTTCTTTCAGGGGGTCGCTCATGTGCATCCCCCACGTCAACCTATGGTCCCTGTTTGGGATTTGAACTTGGTTTTGTCTGCCTTGCAGGGTGCTCCCTTTGAGCCTATTCAGGATGCTGCTCTGGCTCTACTTACCCTCAAGGTTGTCTTTCTGGTGGCTATTACTTCGGTCAGGCGTGTGTCTGAGCTGGCGGCTCTGTCTATCCAGCCCCCATACTATGAGAGACACCAGGATAAGGTGGTGTTCCGCTTTAAGCCGGATTCTCTGCCTAGGTGGTGTCTGCTTTTCATTTGAATCAAGATATTGTTCTTCCTTCATTGTGCCCTAATCCTAGCTACGCTAAGGAGCGGGTTCTGCATTCCTTGGATGTGGTCAGGTGTCTGAAGTATTACCTGGTAGTCACTGCGTCCTTCAGGAAAACTGATGCTCTTTTTGTGGTCCCTTCTGGTCCTAGGAAGGGTTTGGCTCCTGCCAAGTCTACTGTTAGCAAATGGATTCGTCAGGCTGTGATTCAGGCCTACTCTGCTAAGGGGAAGAGTCCTCCCTTCCGCCTTACTGCTCATTCTACTCGTGCTATTGGTGCCTCTTGGGCCTTCCAGCACCAGGCTTCTGTTGAACAAGTTTGCAAGGCCGCTACTTGATCTTCTGTTCAAAGTTTTACAAGGTTGATGTTGGGGCCTCAGCTCAGGCTGTTTTTTGCAGGCGGCAGTGGTTTAAACTGTTACCTTTTTGTTGGGGATCCCACCCTACTTTATGGACACTGCTATTGGATGTCCCAAGTGTAAGTATTATATCTGGAGCAGGACGTACTGTATACTAAGAATAATACAGTTCTGTGAAATACTCACCTGTAGAATTGGTATTATAAGTATACAGTACGTCCTGCTCATCTGGCGAAGGATGACCCAAGTGTAAGTAATCTATCTGGAGCAGGACATACTGTATACTTATAATACCAATTCTACAGGTGAGTATTTCACAGAATTGTATTTTTTCTATCCATTGGACATCCACTGATATAGCTACATAACCCTCTTCATCCCTAAAGCAGAGTGAAACCCAGTACATGTGCCTCTCCCCCAGATTGGGATGCCCCACTGTGTAAATCCCCCTTGTTTGCTGGTGATCTATTTTCCCATGGTCCAATGGTGCATGCTTATGCTTTCGTCCAATCAGAACCGTTGCTCGGGCTCTGCCTATGGCGTTTGGAAAAGGGCTTTATGAGAGCAGCCGCATCCCCAGCATCCCTGGGCTGTGTGAGTGCTCCAGCCCCTGGCATTCAGATAGGCGTGAGTGGGAGTGTGCGTGCCCTGCTGGGGATGCGGACGCTTGCGCTCCCCACAGCAAACATCTCTGATTGGACGAGAGCCAACACATGCGCCATTAGACTGGGGAAAGGTAAGCCGTTACTGGTGAATTAGAGGGTTTCTCAGAGCGGGGTATCCAGTTTTTGGATGTGTTGGGGAAAGGCCAACATGCCATGGTTTAAAGTGGACCAAAACCCACATTTTTTAACACCCCCCCCCCCAGTAAGCACCTTTTGCCAATTTTCACTGCTCCTGCTTCATTCTGCTGTGTGAAGCCCCCAGGTTGCCCCATACACTTACCTTGTTTCCCAGTCCAATGGCACATGCGCAAGCCGCATCCCCGCTATCCCTCTAGCAGGGGACACGCCTGCACCAGGCATTTGTGAATGGCGGCATGGGCATGTTTTCTGTTAGAGGGAAACAGAGGAAGTGGCTGCCAGCACGCTTGGAGCCACTGGCCTTAGAAGACATGACATCAGTGGCTCCGAGTGCACTGAATGGACGAGCGGCCGCACATGCACCATAGGACTGGGAAGAGGCGAGTTGACTTCGGTGATCTGGGTACCCCAGGGGAAGGACCAAAACCCAGGATAATCAAAATCCTGGGTTTCGGTCCACTATTAAGGTGGATGTCCAGTCTATATAAAACTCCTGACCTGACCTGACCTGGGACCCAGCACATGTGTGGCAGCCACCCAGGTATACTAAGAGGCATGCGTGACGATGTCTGGGCCCAGTCCTGGTAGTGCTGGGGGAATGAGGCTGGGTTTTGGTCCACTTTGCATCAAGTATTTTATGTATATATTAGAACCAGTATTAATAAGTCCAGTGAACATGTTTTATTAGAAATCTCTCACACACACGGTCAGACCTTTTACATTCTGACCCCTGAATCAGGTCTTGAGCGCCATCCCACATTCCAGGTATTAGTCTTTAGCAGCCAGGTTCTATAGGTAATATATATATATATATATGTATGTATATGGCAGGGTTACGCGGGGTTGTCCGGGGGGCTCTGAGGTTTGGCAGTGGCAGCGCTGTTTAGGACAGCAGCAATGGCCGCCCGTTCCTCCTCCCGCTGCAGCTTCTTCACGGCTTTCAGCTTACGCTTCTCCTCCTTCTCCATCTCCTTCACCATTTCCTGGAACTTGGCGCTGCGCGGGTCTATGCTGGCGCCAAACTTCTCCCGCGCCATGGTCAGCAGCCGCTGCTTCTGCGCCTTCTCTGCCCGTTCCTTCAGCCTGGCCTCCCGCTTGCCCCGGCGCCAGTCTTCCACCATCTTGGGCATTTTGGCCATGTTTGCAGCAATCAGGCGCTCCCTATTAGAGGAGGGAAAAACATTTACACTTAAAGGGGACCTGGATTTACCTCTCGGATAGATTATTTTTCAGGAAAAAAAAAAACTCCAGATATTTTCTTGCATACGGTATGGAAGGCATAAAGCGGACTTACACCCACCTTTTAGGGTGTTATGGATTTTCCTTAAACCTGGGGGGGTTACTGACATTAAGGCCAGCAATCCCAAAATGCAGAGCGACACTGTCAGAAGACACTTCCTGTTTGCAGGCAGCCTGACACTCCATGGGCCGCCATCTTGGATGTTTTTTAATGTGGGCAATCTGTATGTACAGGATGTGGGAAACATATAAGACTCTTATTCAGGGTGAAAATCAGCTTTAAAAAACTATTCCCCAGCATCTAAAACTAATATATTTTAAGTTTAGTCACATTCTTCTTTCCCCCACCGGGCTGCAACTCTGTTCAGGACTCTAGGATATGGGCGCCGCCATCTTGCCT
This sequence comes from Gastrophryne carolinensis, assembly GCA_027917425.1. Taxonomy (NCBI): domain Eukaryota; kingdom Metazoa; phylum Chordata; class Amphibia; order Anura; family Microhylidae; genus Gastrophryne; species Gastrophryne carolinensis. The sequence goes on along the minus strand of CM051238.1, from coordinate 417,495,931 downwards.
CAGAAGCATCACATACTGAGGAGAGAAGAGTGGGGGAAAGTGCAGGGGGTGGGGTTATAGCTGTGCTTTGCTCAGACAGAGCAGAGCCGGGGTCAGGGAAAGGACAGCAATCCCAGAATGCAGAGCAGCACAGTCAGAAGACACTTCCTGTTTGCAGACAGCCTGAGACTCCATGTGCCTCCATCTTGGATGTTTAAAGGTTCTGAACATGCAGTAGATGCAGGCAGGATGATTTTTAATGTGGGCACTCTGTATGTACAGGGTGTGGGAAACATAAGATAATCTCTTATTTAGGGTGAAGGTCCGCTTTAAGTCCCCTTAGCGTCATTCAAACTAGCGCAATCCTGACTCTTACGGTGGCAGGAAGGGGTTAAAATGAAACCAGGCCTAAATATTTAATATAGGTTACGCTGCATGATACCGGCACTGGACAATGCACTGCCATAAAAGTGAACTATAAAGAGCAAGTCAAGTCAAGTCTCCACTTCCTCATGTGACCGCTGGCCACCATTCAGGTTTGATGGGCAAGGCCACTCTGCAAACCCGATTGGTTCCCGGCAGCCATACAATGGACGAGGATGGTAAGCATTCACTTACTTGACTTTTGGCCCTCTTTAAAGTGGACCAAAACCCAGGATTTTGACTATCCTGGGTTTTGGTGCTTTCCCCAGGGGCACGCCGGTCGGGGGTGCATCGCTGTGTGAAACCCTCCAGGACGCCGAAACCAACTCACCTCTTCCTGGTCATTTGTTAATGGCCGGCACGGGCACGCTCCCTGTTAGAGGGAAGCAGAGGATGTGGCCGTCAGAGCTGCTGCTCTTACCGGGAGGAGGTGAGCTGGTCTTGACGTCCTGGGAGGTTTCACACAGCCCCTGGGGAAAGGACCAAAACACAGTCAAAACTATTGACTATCCTGGGTTTTGGTCAACTTTAAACCCAGCATGTCCCACTACTTCCACATGTAGGTGAGGAAGAGGCGGCTCCATCATTGTACTGCCCCAAAGCTCCAAGATTCAAGCAGACCTGCTCAGAACTTCAAGATTAAGTCCCCCTTAATCTTGAAGTTCTGAGTGCCGGTCCAAATCTAACCCACTCCCCCATCAGTGAGCCCTACATTAGAGATCCTCACATTGTTCTAGCGGGGCCCCATCCAACAGGGGTCAGCAAGCTGCACCTCGCCCAGTAGTTGCCGGGCATCACTAAAAAAGGAGCAACCATGGGCTTAGAGTCTATGGGGCATCTCCTCCCTTATTTTAGTTTACTGCCCTACCTGTACTCTACGCCCTGCAAATGATTTATGACCAACAGCCACCATAACCCGGACCTCTCACTCTCGTTTACAAGACTTCTCCCGAGCTGCACCAATACTATGGGATGCATTAGCACAACAGCAATAGTTTTAGATGCTCCCTAAAAATTCATCTTTTTTATGGAAACTTACTACATCCATGAATCCAACTCTAGTTCTCTAACCATCTTTTACATCATTCTTCTGATCCTTTATCAAGCAATATCCACCACACCCAAAAAGCGGAAAGTCATTTCAACAGGCCCGCATCTGGGGATTGTGGCTGCTTCTTGCTCCCCATTGCCAAGCAGATATGCAGAGTGCACACCACATGGCTCTGAATGAATGAGAGCCCATGCATGGGCTCTTTGGTTGCGCAGGGTTTCCCTAAAAAATGTATAAAAAAGCTGAATAAAAAACACCTTTTCCTAAAATATAAATATGCAAACCAGAAAAAACAAGCTAAGTCTGAAAGCGCAAGGTCCCCCGAACAGAACAACACCCAACATGCAGAGGTACTATTAACCCTTTTAATTGCCAGCCTACTTGAGATTTTGTCACCCTCTGTTGACAGGTCATTTTTCCCCATTTTGCTCCATTTATCTGGAATTTTCAGGAAAATTATATATATATATTTTTGCAGCAGAATTTAGGCTTTAACAAGAAATGTCTTGTTTGTAAATTTTATTTTGTTTTTTACAATATTATTAAGTAGAAAAAATTTTTTAAATAAAAAATGTATTTTATTAGGGAAAAGCATATTGCATGTGAAAGCCCCATTTCTACAGATTAGAACTGTTCTGCCTCTCCAGTCTAAGCACTGAAAGTGTGATCTCTGTAACTTACAGTTGTGATGAGATGGCTGTAACATTCAGTCTCAGGTAGATTGGCTGACAGTGACTCGATCCAAAAGACACCTTGTAGATTGTGATGAAGTTTATTCAAACTGCAGATCATACACCGATGAACAGATGGATAGGTCAAAAAATTATGCTGTGCACATATAAGCAGCTAGCATGTGCATGAGATGAGGATAAAGCAAGTGAGGGGAGAGGGGAGGAGCTATAGAGCATAGAAGGAGAAGGGGAGAGCAAAGGGACAAACAGCATAAAAGGCAAACTATGCATGTGAAACATGACACTCCCCGTCGAAATCTATGATTTCTAACAACAATAATAACGTTAGTTAAGTTCGTATACAATAATGTCTCTTTTTCTGGAACCTCTCTCTTGGCATCAAGTCGGTGTGAGGAGTTCATCCTCCTGTTTAGGCAAAATAAGTACTAGCTTGTTTATGGGTCTAAAGTAGTGTCTTACGGCTTTAATAGTCTCTGCAGTTGTGGGAGGCCCTTTACAGATATGCCACTTACGACACTCTTGATTAGTATCGCCGCTGCTTGCAAAGTGATGAGCAACATGAATAAGGCGTGCGGTAGCTTGTACGGCAGAAGACCAATTAGAAAAACGTTTGAAACGGTGAGATTTTAGTTTTACCTTTGTCTCTACTGAAGTATTAAGAATAACTGCAGTGGTCTTGATTTCTTTATCGGCATCTGGAGAGATAAGTTCAAAGGTAGACTTGACAGTGCTTGAGAAGAATTTCTCATTCATGAGTACTGTTGGAGATATCCACGATGTATCCGGAAAAGCTTTAGCAGGTATTGCGCGACTGCCCAGGTCGGCAGGGTTAAGATCAGTGGGAACGTAGTGCCATTGTGCTGGAATGGAGAATTTCCTAATGCGTTCCACTCGATTGCCAACATACACATGGAATTGTCTTGTTTGATTGTATATGTATCCTAGTACAATTTTGCTGTCTGTGTAAAAGTCAAAGGAGTCAATATGAAAGTCTATTTCGTGCTTTATAAGCTCAGCAATTTCAACAGCTAACACGGCTGCACAGAGTTCCAGCCTTGGAATAGTATGCGCAGGTTTTGGAGTTAGTTTCGCCTTTCCCATGACAAATCCCACGCTGGTTTCACTGTGGGAGTGTACAACTCGGAGATAGGCTACGGCAGCTATAGCTTCCATGGATGCGTCAGAGAAGACATGGATCTCTAATCTAGTGGCATTCTTCATAGACCCACGAGTGTAAGAACGTGGTATTTTAAACTGTTCCAATGCCTGAAGAGACTGCTTCCAGGATTCCCACCTTTGTTGTTTTTCTTTGGGTAAAGGGGTGTCCCAGTCGGTGTTCTCTGAAGTAAGTTGTCGGAGTAATATCTTGCCCTGAATAGTAAAGGGTGCTATAAATCCCAAGGGATCGTAGATACTGTTTACTGCGGACAGTACTCCACGTTTTGTGAAGGGCTTGTCACAGACTGATGTCCGAAATGTGAACACGTCTTGCTTGACATTCCACAGCAACCCAAGGCTGCGTTGAGTGAGGGTAAGGTCAGACCCTAGTTGGAATTCTTTAGCACTGATGGCATGATCTTCAGAAGGAAATGCTCTCATAACCTCATTGCTGTTGGAGATAATTTTGTGTAGACGTAGGTTGGCTGTAGCAAGCATGTTCTGAGTTCTGGTGAGGAGGTCAATGGCTTCTTCCTCCGTAGGTAGAGACTTTAGACCATCATCTACATAGAAGTTCCTTTCCACAAACTGACGTGCATCAGACCCAAACTCTTGTTCGCCTATCTGGACTGTTTTCATCAGTCCAAAAATGGCAACTGCGGGTGAGGGACTATTGCCAAACACATGGACCTTCATCCGATAGTCTACAACCTCATCATTGACATCATTATTGCGGTACCATCGGAACCTGAGGAAGTTTCTGTTGTCTTCCCGGACGATGAAACAATGGAACATTTGTTGGATATCGGCCATAATAGCAATTGGCTCTTGTCTAAAGCGGAGTAAGACTCCTAGGAGGTTGTTGTTCAGGTTGGGCCCAGTGAGAAGCTTGTCATTGAGAGAAACGCCTTCATAACGAGCACTTGAGTCGAAGACCACCCTAATTTGGTCAGGTTTGCGAGGATGGTAGACACCAAAACACGGTAGGTACCAGCATTCTTCTCCTTGTGTAAGAGGGGGTGCCAGCTCGGCATGATCTCTCTCAAATACCTTCTGCATGAAGTCAACGAAATGTTTCTTCATCTCTGGTTTCCGTTTTAAGCTGCGCTCTAAAGAGATGAACCATGAATCTGCATATTGCATATTGTTTGGCATCCTCTTCCTTGGGGTGCGAAATGGTAGTGGTGCCACCCAGCTGTTGGAATCATCTTGGTAGAACTCTTTACTCATTGTTTTCAAGAATTCCTTATCTTCCATTGTGGTTGCCAACTCATTGTCTCTTGTGGTCACTTCAAACACAGTGTTACCGATGTTGTCATCCCAGAAGACAAATGCTTTGCTATTATCCAGTATGGTGCCCTCTTGTGTACCTTTGTCACACAGCCTTTCTTTCACACTGTAGCGATGTTGTCGTTGTGGGAAACAAGTAATGCGTCCATTTGGCAGAACATGTGTTTTAAAGGAAGAGACTGAGAATTGTTTCCTGACGTTCTTAAGGCAGACGTTGCCTATGATGACCCAGCCCAGATCCAGACGCTGAGCGTAAGGTGCATCATGTGGACCGTTGATTTGCTGGCGAACCTTATGCACTCTTAGAATATCTCTCCCAAGTAATAGCAGGATATCAGCATTTTCATCAAAGGCTGGTATTTGGTCAGCAATGTCCTTCAAGTGAGAATGGTGCAGGGCAGCTTCAGGAGTGGGAATCTCATCCTTGTTAGTTGGGATCTGATTACACTCGATGATAGTTGGCAAAGGTATTTCTTTGTTGCTATTAAGTGGAGCAACTATGAGACCACTGGCTCTTCTACCGAAGACTTCTGTAATGCCAGCACAAGTACCCAGGGTATAAGGTAGAGCATCCCCTGCTATGCCTAACAGATCAAAGAAACTTGTGCTTGCGAGAGATCGGTTGCTCTGATCGTCGAGAATGGTATACAATCTTATAGCCTTTTCAGGTCGGTCCTTAGAGTATACACGAACCAAGCATATCTTTGCACAGGATTTCTCACAAAGTCCTTCTCCGCAGACTTCCGTGCATGTAGAGAATACTGGGGTGGAGGTAGCCGTTCGTTCATTGTGCTCCCCGCCATGCTTTGCCACGGGAGGAATGTCTGAGGATGCAGTAGAACTTTGTTGGTACAGATGAAGGGCTTGCACGTGGTTGTCACTACCACATTCCATGCATTTAATAATAGCCTTACAGTCCTTTGCAAGGTGTTCTGTGGAGGCACAGCATCTGAAACAGATTCCGAATTCCTTTAAAAGTTCCTTACGTTCTTGTAGAGGTTTCTTTCTAAAGCCAATACATTTCTTAATTGGATGTGGCTTGTTATGTATGGGACATTGGCGATTTGGATCCTCAAGTTTCTTATTTTGCCCAGTCTTTTGAAGCACTGAAGTGGGTGCAGGTTGGACATCAGTCCTCTTCACTGATACTGGGCCCCTGCGGCCTCTCTGTGTCATACATGGGTTTGCGAGTCCTGGAGAGGGTGGAATGTCGCTGTAGAAGAAACTTGGGTCATTCTTAGAGTCCGCAATTTCCTTTATGAAGTCACAGAAGTAGGCAAGCGGAGGAAAGGCAACTCCATGTTTTTTCTTGTAAGTAGACCCCCGATTAACCCATTTTTCTTGAATGCTATATGGTAGTTTGAGGACAATAGGATTAATGCCACGAGGGGTGTCAAGGTAACTGAGCCCTGGTAGAAGGTTACCAGCTTTAGCAAGTTGAAGTTCTAGTAGAAGATCACTGAGTTCTTGAAGCTTCAAATTGTCTTTAGAGGTGATCTTTGGAAAGCCTTGCAACCTTTTAAATAACGCATCTTCGATGGCCTCGGCGCTTCCAAAACTACTTTCAAGTCGGTCCCAAGCAGCGTCAAGACCTGCAGCAGGATTGGACGTATATACTGTCTTGAGCCTTTTGATACGTTCAGCAGACTGGGGACCTAGCCACCTGATGAGCAGATCCAGTTCTTCAGCAGCGGTGATGTCTAGATCGTTGATGGTGGCTTTAAAGGTGAATTTCCAGCCTCTGTAATTTTCGGGCTTGTCATCAAACGTGGTGAGGCCTGTCCTAGTGAGTTCCCTGCGAAGCATATATTTAGCGAACTGTGACATGTCTGTGCTTTCAGACTTTGGGTATACGGTTGCAGGTGGGACAGAGTTAGTTGCAGATACTGGCACACTGATCTTGAGCGACTTGGGAACATAAGATGGTGCTAAGGCGTTCAACGCTGGATCTGGCTTATAGTCCAAGGGCGTGTTGGTCTGTAGCTGTATAGTAGTGGGGTTGCTAAGAGGTAACTGGTTAGTGTGACCGGAAGGTAGAAAGGCTTTTTTACCCATGCCAGTGTCCGCTGTTTGAGTAAGTGCATCGTATGATATGACAGGGTGATGGAGTTCTGAAGTGTACGATAAAACAGAGCCACTGCCACTCAAAGACCTCTCATTGTCACTAGCAGCCTGCTCTAAGACTCTCAGTCTTGCCATGTCTTTGGCATGCTCGCACTGCTTTTCCAAAACTTCCATCTGAGCTTTTTCCTTGGCAGCATCAGCTTCCATTTCAGCCCTTTTCTTTGCAGCATCAGCTTCCATTTGAGCCTTTTCTTGGGCGAAGGCTGCCTGGATTCTAGATGCTTCTGCATCAGCGCGGGCTTTGATGAGTTGCTGGCTGAGTGTAGACGATTTTGACAGTGAGGATCTGGAAGATCTTGTGGAGCGCTTAGAAGATGTGGAGAGATGGGATCTGGATTCATGGAGACGTGCGATTCTTACTTCTGCCTTTGTCTTTGTTTGTAATACTAAATCATCTCTTTCAAGATTGAGATCATTCCATTCCTTTAATTCTTGTAAGGAATCTTCTATGTTGTACCGCTTTAAGAAATCAGCATATTTGGCATACAGTCTTTGATAATTCTCATAAGCAGCATTCAATTGGTTAACTAGGTCTTCTAGGTGCAGTACCTCACGTGTTGGCTGAGACAGAGCTGACATGCATTCAATGGTCCTGGACCATAAGTGTCTGAGGTTACACAGGAGTTCATCTCTGTCAGCTTCATAATTTTGTTGCACCTTCCAAGTTGGTTTTATTAAACGCTTTTGCTTTATGGGGCTTGTAGGATCTAACTGTTCTGGCAGTTCTTCAGATTGCATTTTATCTCCCTGGAGCATTGTGCTGATAAGCAGAGGGTTAAATTAGCAAGTAGTGTGTTTGCATAGAAATGTATCAAAGTTCTGGCCAGGGGAGCAGGTTTCCTAGGCAACCAGTGGTGAGAGGAGCCAGACAGGACAGCACACAGGGCTTACAATGACTTGCAGGTAGAAGAAAGCATGTGATAATGCACAGATTGTATAGAAGCTGTTAAATAACACTTGTATGAATAGTTCTTTACAATAAACTGAGCTGAAACTGATAAATGTTGGGCTGTAACTGATAAATCCTGGGCTGCAACTGATAAATCCTGAGCTGCCTTATTGCTGGCTGGATGATGCAGGTTGCTGCTGTAATCCAGTGTCCATATACATCTCAGTTTGCATTCCTAGCTAGCGAGGATCCTTTATAAGATATTTGTCTGATTCTTTAAGATCCGTACACTAATTTTTTGACTGTTCTGCCTCTCCAGTCTAAGCACTGAAAGTGTGATCTCTGTAACTTACAGTTGTGATGAGATGGCTGTAACATTCAGTCTCAGGTAGATTGGCTGACAGTGACTCGATCCAAAAGACACCTTGTAGATTGTGATGAAGTTTATTCAAACTGCAGATCATACACCGATGAACAGATGGATAGGTCAAAAAATTATGCTGTGCACAGATAAGCAGCTAGCATGTGCATGAGATGAGGATAAAGCAAGTGAGGGGAGAGGGGAGGAGCTATAGAGCATAGAAGGAGAAGGGGAGAGCAAAGGGACAAACAGCATAAAAGGCAAACTATGCATGTGAAACATGACAAGAACGGTACCACATATTTATCGGTAGCCCCCTGTTCCTGCCCAGGAGACCCCCCTAACTGAAACAAGTACTTTATAACATTTACAAATAAAATACAACTACCATCCACACTACAAAGGGTTACATTGAGAAAAAAAAAAAAAAAAAAAGGACAGTGCCCCCCCCCCCCCCTCCCGAGCATTTTTAAGGGTTAAAAATCCCCCCCCCCCCCAAAAAAAAAAAATTGACATGGGGTCCCCCTTACCCAAAGTAACCAGCCCGGGACCAGCTATGCAGGGCTTGTAGAAACAGGGCACAGGGGCCAGCTTTTGTGGGCAGGCTACAAGCCCCATAGCCACGGGCTCTTCTGCCCCCCCCCCCCCTCGGGCTTTGGGGAGGCAGGTAATGGGGGTGCCGGGGGCTAATGGCAAGTCACCCGCTAGTCGCAGGTGACTTGCCATCCCCCCAGCCTTGTGAACTGGTATAGGGGTCATGGACCGCTTACCAGTTCACAAGGGGTTAAATGTAAAAAAAAAAAAAAAAAAAAAAAAAAAGACACACAAGAAAAATGCATCTTTATTATTTTTTTTTTTAACTGTACTCCCCTCTGATCTTGCGTCCCTCGTCGCTGTCCTGCGCCGCTGCCATATCAGTGACAGATGTCGGTAGTGATCGCCGCCGGGCGGGTGAGAGGCCCCCTCCTGAAGACAGAGGATGATGGGGGGGGGGGCACTTAAGGGTAGGAGAAGCAACCACATAGAAACTACGTGCTTGGCATTTAAAGGGTTAAATCCTTTTTTTTTTTAATGAACTGTAACTAGGGCCTATTTTTGAGCATTCTGAAAAATCATGCTAGGGCTTATTTTCGGGCAGGTTTAATTTTCAGGGAAACAGAGTAGCACTAATCAGCTGCGGGGGACAACAGGAGAGTATCCTTGTATTTTATTTTTTTTTTTCTGTTGAATAACTTTAAAGCGGAACAAACCTCACTGTGTCCGGCCGTTGGCCTTCCCTTGGCGCATCCTAAATCTCATTGCCCTGCTGTGTGCCCCCCAAGATGTCTCTCAATGAAGAGATCTTTGGGTTGTGGCAGGCTTCCGCCCCCAGCCATTCAGATGGGGGTGGGAGTGCACCCGCTTTTTCGGTTTGCTGAGCATTAAAATGGACTAACACCCACTAGCTGCCTGGAACAACACACATGAATTTGAATTTCCTGTGGGTTGTTCCTTTCTGCAACGGCATCCAGAATTGGGATGCTCTGCTGTGTGTACCCGTCGGGTCGCCCCGTTTCACCATCCTTCCGCTCCCACGGGGCAGACTAGGGCAAGAACGCTGATTGGCTCAGCGCACTCGCTGTCACTTGGCTCTCTTCGGCGCTGAGGTCGGCGTCGCCAGCCGCATCCTCTGCCCACCTGGCAGCTGTGGTGTGCCGCCCATTCATGAAGGTTGTGAGCGGGGATGCGGCGAGGGCTCTGGGGAGGTTTCACACAGCGGGGCATCCCGATTCAGGATGCACCAAGGACTGGAACTTGGGAGGCCCTGGAGTTTTTTTTAGACCCCAGGGCCTCCGATGTTGCTCTTTAATACAGGCTTGGGAAGGGGCATCCAGAAGGCTGGAGCCCCCTGGCACATCACCCCTCCACAACGCCTGTAATTCTTACCCCTGCCTTAATTCAGGGTGCAGCCTCAATTCCGGACGGCGGAAAGCCCGGCAGCTAATCACAAGGCTCCATTCCTGGCCAAGGATCCAGGACAGGTAAGTATTGCGGCCATTCTGGGAGGCAATGGGGGATTTCTCCAGCATTCTGGATCCTCCCCCCCCAGCCAGTTTTAATAAGCCAGCTGAACGGGTGTTAGTCCGCTTTAAAGTGGACCAAAACCCATGATTTTGACTAACCCGAGTTTTGGGTCTTTAAAATTGGGGTGCTCCGCTGTGTGAAACCCCCCAGGTTGCTGAAACCAACTCACCCCTTCCCGGTCCTACGGAGCATGCGCGGCTGCTTGTCCAATAAGCGCGCTTGGAGCCGCTGACATCACGACGTTTACGGCCAGCGGCTCCGAGCACGCTGATGGCCTCATCCCCCCGCTTCCCTCTTACAGGGAACGGGCCCTGCTAGAGGGATAGCGGGGACGTGGTTGTGGCTCGCACATGCGCCGTTGGACAGGGAAACATGGTAAGTGTATGGGGCGACTAGAGGGGTTTCACACAGCGGGGCATCCCAATTTTAGATGCTCCAGGGGATTGATGATTCCCGATCGCTGTGGGTTTTGGTCCACTTTAACTATGTGCAGCAAATGGCTCTGACTGGACAAGAGCACGCATATGCACTGTAGGACCGAGGATAGGAAAGTTATTCCGGATTATCTGGAGGGTAGCCCAAATAAATATGCCCCTGGGGAATGGAACTAAAGCCAGGAAAGTCAAAATCCCATGTTTTGTTCCGCTTTAAAGTGGACCTTCACCCTGAATAAGAGCATATCTTATTTTTCCCCCACCCTGTACATACAGATTGCTCAAATTAAAACTCACCCTACTTGCATCTACTGCATTTTCTGAGCCTTTAAACATCCAAGATGGCAGTGCATGAAGTCTCAGGCTGCCTGCAAACAGGAAGTGTCTTCTGATTGTGTCGCTCTGCATTTTGGGATTGCGGTTCCTTCCCTGACCCCAGCTCTGCTCTGTCTGTGCAAAGCACAGCTATAACCCGCCCCTGCACTTTACTCTCCTCAGTATGTGATGCTTCCGAGTCAAGATGGCGGCACCCCTATCTGGAGTCCTGAACAGAGTTGCAGCCCAGTGGGGGAAAGAATAATAAGTGACTAAAAACCTTAAAATATATTAATTTTAGATGCTGGGGAATAGTTTTTTTTAAGGGTTTGGGCTTTTCAATAAATCATGTGTGTACAATTAGAATGTATTGTGTGCCGGGTCAGTATTGGTGATAGCAATGTTGGCCACACCCCCCGTCACCATGGTAACCCAATAATCTTATACAGACCTCTCCTGCTTCTTCCTGAGCATCTCCATTTCTCGGGCCTCCACCCTCTCCAGCATGTCGGCCAGGCTGGGGCAAGTTTCCCGCTCCTCGTCCTGCAGGGCGCGCAGCTGCTCGGGGCTGGGCCACAGCTTCTCCGGTGTGACCCCCGAGGCGGCGCCATAGCGGCCGTACAGTTTGGCCTCATACTCCGGGCCCTTGTGCCACGGCTTGGTGTTGGGGTCCTCAGGGTCGGGCTTGTAGATGCCGCTCAGCCCCAATTTCCTCGGCTTAGCGTGGTAAGCCGCCACCGGCCACGGCAAGATCAATGACCGCAACCTGGAGCAGCACCTCTGCATGGGCAGCGCCATCTTGGAATCCCCGCCAGCGCTGCTGTCACGTGGGGGCCTCAGAGTGTGGCGGAAGTGCCGCGCCAGCACTGAACATGACTGTGACAGGCGCGAGGCTGCCCGCGGCGGTGCCTGCTCTCTTTGTGATAGGTGTCCACCGATGCCTGCTATTTTCATTGACTATATTAGAATATTAGGCAGGATGGGTAATGATTCCAGGTGTGGAGAGAAAGCATGGTTGACGTGATTCTAGCTTCTGCTTGGCAGTGCTGAGTTTTAAAGGTCAGACATTTTGGATGAAAAAACCCAATAAGTTTACTATAGTTGTTGGTCCAGTTTTGGGGTAAATCCTAGTTTATTTTGTGTTTTAAAGAATAGTAACCCAACTCCAGGCGTTATTTTGGGGGTGAATCCAGAGGGGGCATTAGGGCTACTCAAAAGCCAAAACTCCAGGCATTACTTTTGGCATAGTTCCTTATTGTCCCTGATTTGGAGGGACTGTCCCTCTTTTGAGTCGTTGGCCCCCTGATCCTCATTGTTCTTGTGTCCCTCTTTGAGGTGTAACATGCAGATCTGCATCAACAAATGATTCATTTGCCTATTCAAAATGTTTATGGAGTTTTAAAAGTTTACACCCTATCTGCTATCCATCCCGCAATGAGGGGGCATGGTTTAATTTAACAGTTGTCCCTCTTTCCCACCCTAAAAAGTTGGGAGGTATGCTTTTGGGGTAAATCCAGAGGGGGAGGGGGCATTAGGGTTGCTCCAAAGCCTAATTCCAGGCATTATTTTTGGGATAACTCCAGAGAGGGGGGCATTAGGGTTACTTCAAATCCCAGATCCAGGTATTATTTTGGGGTGATTCCAGAGAGGGGCATTAGGGTTACTTTAAAGCCTAACTACAGGCATTACTTTTGGGGTAAATCCAGAGAGGGGACATTAGGGTTACTCCAAAGCCCAACTCCAGGCATTACTTTTGGGGTAAATCCAGAAAAGGTGGGGGCATTATGGTTACTCCAATTGCCAGATCCAGGTATTATTTTGGGGTGAATCCAGAAAGTGGGTATTAGGGTTACTCCAAAGCCAAACTCCAGGCATTACCTTTGGGGGAAATCCTGTAAGAGGGGCATTAGGGTTACTTCAAATCCAACATCCAGGTATTATTTTGGGATGATTAGGGTTATTTAAAGCCTAACTCCGGGCATTACTGTTGGGGTAAATTCAGAAAGGGGGGCATTAGGGTTACTTTAAAGTCTAACTCAAAGGAATTACTTTTTGGAAAAATCCAGAAGGGGGCATTAGGGTTACTTTAAAGCCTAACTCTGGGCATTACTTTTCGAGTAAATTCAGAGAAGGGGGCATTAGGGTTACTTCAAAGCCCAACTCCAGGCTTTACTTTTGGGGTAAATGGCATGAAGGTTACTCTAAATGCCAGATCCAGGTATTATTTTGGGGTGAATCCAGAAAGGGGGTATTAAGGTTACTCCAAAGCCCCAACCCCAGGCATTACCTTTGAGGTAAATCCAGAAAGAGGGGCATTAGCGTTACTCCAAATCCCAGATCCAGGTATTATTTTGGGGTGATTCAAGAGGGGGGCATTAGGGTTACTCCAAAGCTCAACTCCAGGCATTACTTTTGGGGTAAATCTAGAGAGAGAGGCATTCGGGTTACTTCAAATCCCAGATCCAGGTATTATTTTGGGGTGATTCCAGAGAGGGGCATTAGGATTACTTTAAAGTCTAACTCTGGGCATTACTTTTGGGATAAATCCACAGAGGGGGGCATTAGGGTTACTCCAAAGCCCAACCCCAGGCATTCCTTTTGGGGTCAATCTAGAGAGAGGGGCATTAGGGTTACTTCAAATCCCAGATCCAGGTATTATTTTGGGGTGAATCCAGAAAGGGGTTATTAGGGTTACTCCAAAGCCCAACTCCAGGTATTATTTTGGGGTGAATCCAAAAAGGGGGCATTAGGGTTACTTCAAAGCCCAACTTAAGGCATTACTTTTGGGGTAAATCCAGAGAGGGGGCATTAGGGTTACTCCACAACTTAACACCAGGCATTACTTTTGGGGTAAATCTAGAGGGGGGCATTAGGGTTACTCCAAATCCCAGATCCAGGTAATATTTTGGGGTGAATCCAGAGGGGGCATTAGTTACTTCAAAACCCAACACCAGGCATTACTTTTGGGGTAAATCCAGAGAGAGGCATTAGGGTTACTTCAAATCCCAGATCCAGGTATTATTCTGGGGTGATTACAAAGGGGGGCATTAGGGTTACTTTAAAGGTGAACTCCTGGCATTACATTTGGGGTAAGTCCATAGGGGGGCATTATGGTTACTCCACAGACTAACTCCGGGCATTACTTACAGGTTTTAACGCAGGGGGTGGGGGTTAGGGTGCTCCAGGCATTATTTTAATTTTTTGGGTGGAGTAAGGAAGGGTTAAAACCAGTTTAATCTTTTTTGTTGTTTCTGACTGGGATGTCCCTCTGTTTGAAGTCCTGGGAAATTACCCCAAACTTCTGTCCCGCAGCACATGCCCAGCTCGGCCTCCTTGGTGTGCACACTATCAGGGGAGGGCATCATCCCGCTACCCTTGCTGCACGCACCCGCAGACACTTATGTTTGCCAGGGACTGAGCTGAGTATATGGCAATTCTACAGCTCTTCACACAGTGGGGTGTTCCAAATCTGTGGGGGGACGGTTGGTCCACTTTAAAATTGACCCACAATTCTCCAGGATTTCTGTCTCCTGTACAGGGGCTTCCCAATTTAAAGCAGACCAAAAACCCTCTAACCCCACTTACGAGTTCATCAGGCCATGCTGTTGGCTTGACAGGAAGCTTTTTTTTGCCTCCGTAGCCACACACACCTGGCAGACTTGAGATCGCCAACTGGGGGGGGGGGGGGTCATATAGCAGGACAGGTGGGTTTTGCTCCAAATCACATGAGACTGATTCAGGGTGCCCTGCTATGTGAAACCCCGCCGATCACCCCCCCACACAAAAAAGGCTGTTGTCCTTCCCCGGGGCATCCCAAATTGGGATGTCTTGCTGTGTAAACCCCCCTTCCCCCCGGACGCCGGTAATCATCTAACTTTCCCCGCTCCAGCGCATGTGCGGATACTTCTGCATCTCTTGCTCTGATTGGATGAGAGGCTGCACATGCACCGTTGGACTTCCTGCTGTGTGAAACCTTCTATGAATGACCTTGGGACCAGTGACTGTCCTAATAGGGCCCCCTAGCAGCCGCTTAGGCTTCTAGTACTATAGCCGCGCCAGTGCCTGCCCTAACGGGGGGCTATAGCCGTGCCAGTGCCTGGTGTAACGGGGGGCTATAGCCGTGCCAGTGCCTGGTGTAACGGGGGGCTATGGCCGCGCCAGTGCCTGGCGTAACGGGGGGCTATGGCCGCGCCAGTGCCTGGCGTAACGGGGGGCTATGGCCGCGCCAGTGCCTGGCGTAACGGGGGGCTATGGCCGCGCCAGTGCCTGGCGTAACGGGGGGCTATGGCCGCGCCAGTGCCTGGCGTAACGGGGGGCTATGGCCGCGCCAGGGCCTGGCGTAACGGGGGGCTATGGCCGCGCCAGGGCCTGCCGTAACGGGGGGCCCATAGCAGCCGCTTAGGCACTATAGTCATGAAAGTGAATGAGAACAGAACCTCCACAGACCTGTTATTTCTATACAAACTATCACAGATCATAAATAGTGCTAAAACCTTCAACATCACAAAAGCTTATAATTAAAATAAAGTAGAGGTTAGATGATAATATATAATGTATATATCTTATTATATAGTGTATATATATATATATATATATATATATGACTTTTTTTTTATAATATATATGTATGTGTCTGACCCTTTCCTTACACCCGTCAGTGGGTGAAAGGGACACCTGTCACCACCATGACTGAGGATGAAACTGTCACATAGTTGTGTGAGGCCTGCGTATACAGTGCTGCGGTGTGGCGTGTAAACTCTGCACACGCTTGTGTTTATAGTGGTCTGACACCCCCAGACTCTCCAAAACGGACATCAATGACAGGTCCTCTTCAGCACTCAATCAGCAGTATCAGCCAGCTGACAGGTTTATGGGCCATGGCATTCTTTAGTTAAAGTGGACCAAAACCCAGGATTTTGACTATCCTGGTTTTTGGTCCTTGTCCCCAGGACTCGGGGTTGTCCCACTGTGTGAAACCCCCCAGATCGCCAATACCAAATCTCTTCCCAGTCTTACGGTGCATGGGAGGCCGCTCGTCCAATCAGCACACTCGGAGCTGCAGACGTCACCCCCTGGCTCTGAGTGCACTGGCGGCTGTATCCCCCACTTCCCTCTAACAGGAAGCGTGCCCACGCGGCCATTCACAAATGCCCTGCTAGAGGGATAGCGGGGATGCGTCCGCGGCTTGCACATGCAGCGTTGGTCCGGGAAACAAGGTAAGTGTATGGGGCGACTTGGGGGTTTCACACAGCGGGGCATCCCGCTTTTGTATGCCCCGGGGGGAGAATATTGACCGGCCCGGGAATCTTATAGATTCCCAGACCGATCGCGGTGGGGTTTGCTCCACTTTAAATTAAATTGGGTCCCAAGATGGAGTCCCCACCCACTGGCAAGTACAGAGACTTGTGGAGGGGGTGTGCCAGACCTCTGCATACCCCTCCATCAAATTGAGTGTGCCGAAGTAACTGTGACTAATGCAGGGGGCGTTTGTTGGTGATGGCGAGTTGGTACCAGCGATCTGGGGGGTTTCACATCCTCTCATTGGATGAGAGCACGTGCATGCGCCATGGGACTGGGAAAAGATAGGCTGTTAAAGGCGAACTGGGGGTTTCACACAGTGGAGTCAAAATCCCAGGTTTTGATCCGCTTTATAGAAACTCTATCAAGCAATTAACCTGGTAAAATACACTCAGTAATTTAAAGTTAACTTTTGAATCAGCTGTAATCCTAAAAAATGCTTCTGCAAAATAAGACACTTGCAGAAGCCAACGGTGCAGACCAGATCATCTTGGAGGAACCTACAGCGAGAACGGTGGCCGGTTAACCTCGCATAGAGCTGCTGATCAGTACCGAAAGCTCCCCCACAGTTTTTATTCTTGTCTTCTTAGTTGACAAAAGTGGCCACTTTTCTTACTGACTGCAGCAATGGGTTAAGATTACCAGGCCAGACGTCCCCCACACCCAGCATGAGAGACGTAAGATGTCATAAGAAGGTCATTAGAACCTTCTGCAGATTTTCTCAGCAGATCAGCTTTATTGCTCTTCAGCAAAGCAAACTCAAGCTTTGCAACAATGATGGTGTATGCTTCAGTAAAGCGAACGTCATACTAAACATGTGTCACTTCAAACTAAAATAGCCCCATTTTTTTATGTTTAAAGAGAAACCATAGTCCCCCTTTAATATGCAGCAGTGGGGCAGCCCGACCCGGGCCTCTATTGTATATTACAATGAAAGAGCTAATTGATGGCAACATTTTTCCTGGCACATCTAGTTTCGATTTTATTTTAATTCCACCCTAGTATTGAATTTCTTCTTTTGGTTGAGTTATATGTAGGTGTGGCCTGATTTTGGCCACTAGGGGCAGCACTGGCCAAGATTATTAAAAAAAAAAAAAAAAAAAAAAAAAAAAAAAAAGTCAAGGGAACGAAGAGCTGTATTGTTGATCATTATTATGCACGGCATATAGCGCTGATTGGACAGGAGCCTGCATATCTGCTATTGGATTGGTAGTCAGGTGAGATTTACTAGGGATCCGGCAGGGTTACACACAGTGGGGCATCCAAAAACGGGTTTCCTGGGTCTTGTCACCTGCCCCAAGGGCATCGTGATTCGTGATGCCGCGCTGTGTAGAACCCAGGTTGCCTATAATAACTCATGTGCGGGCTCTCGTCTTCGTGCATATGTCATATTCAGCAAATGGCTTCGTTTGTGCCAATCAAGAGCGCAAGCGTGCACAACCCCAGCAGCTGGCTTGCTCCTATCCCCAACCTTTCTGAATTGCTGGGGGCGGGAGCGTGCATACAGCCTAAAGATGCCGGGGGAATGTAGCCGTCTGGGTTTACATCGGTGAGGGAGCCAGGAAGAAGGTGAATTTTGTGGTGTCCCTGGAGGTTTTCACACAGTGGGGCATCCCGATTTAGGAAGGACAGAGGACCTAAATCGACTGATTCCACTGGGTAAAAGGGCATTCGAAATTGGGGTTGCCCACTTTGACAGGGTGACATGCGGTGCATGGAGATATACTGACATATATTAATGGCTGGCAACAGGTGCGCGCAGGAGGTGCCTAGCAAGCATTTCGTTAAAGAGGACCATTAGTATTCTAGGATCTATAAGGCATTAGGACCCGCCTGCTTCCTTTCCCGTGGGGCATTTTGGGGTGCCCCGATGTGTGAACCCCCCCCCCAGGTTCGCTGGTAATCTTACCTTTCTGGGGATCCCACACAGCATGTGGTAATTGCCAGCAGCATCCCTGGCATCCCACTGGCCCACATCGGAATGGCTGATGCTGATATTCAGACAGAGGGGAGTGACTACAGCACTCTTATCTGCTCATTAATATAAATGGAAATGGTTAAAAGTGAATTTGGTATTCTTAAACCGGACCTTCAGCATGATTTAATGAAAAGCCCAAACTCTTAAAAAACAGTTCCCCAGCATCTAAAATTAATATATTTTAAGTTTTTAGTCACTAACTTATTATTCTTTCCCCCACTGGGCTGCAACTCTGTTCAGGAATTTAGGATACGGGCGCCGCCATCTTGACTCAGAAGCATCACACTTACTGAGGAGAGGAGAGTGGAATAAGTTACAGGGGGTGGGTTATAGCTGTGCTTTGCTCAGACAGAGCAGAGCTGGGGTCAGGAAAAGGTCAGCAGTCCCAGAATGCAGAGCAGCACAGTCAGGAGGCACTTCCTGTTTGCAGGCTGCCTGATAAAATGGCGGCTTCCATAAGCCGCCATCTTGGATGTTTAAAGGCTAATAACATGCAGTAGATGCAGGTAGGATGATTTTTAATGTGGACAATCTGTATGTACAGGGTGTGAGAAACATATAAGACTCTTATTCAGAGTGAAGGTCCGCTTTAAGTTGGAGCAGTCACTAAACATGGTCATTCATTATTTGTTCTTAAAGTGGACCAAAACTCAGGATTTTGACTATCGGGGGTGCCCCACTGTGTGAAACCCCCCAGATCGCTGATGACCACTCGCCTCTTCCTGGTCCTATGGCGCATTTGCGGCCGCTCATCCAATCGGCGTGCTCTGAGTGCGCTGGCGGCTGCATCCCCTGCTTCCCTCTAACAGGGAGTGTGCCCGCGATGGCCATTCACAAATGCCTGATGCGGACACATGCCCTGCTAAAGGGATAGAGGGGTTTCGGCTGCTGCTAGTTCCGCCGGACAGGGAATGAAGGTTTTCGGGCGACCTGGTGAGGCGCGAGTATGCCTGCCCTGGAGTCTCGTAAACTCAGGGTGGGTTTTGGTCCTCTTTAAATGATCAGATCCAACCCCTTCCCCCCCCCCCCCCCCAACAGCATCCTCAATTTCCACTCTCTATGGGTGGTAATGAACGATCTTATAAAGCTGACCAAAAGTCCATAATGACTGTATGCCAACAAGGGCACCCCCTTTACTCCTCCCCATCGGGGCAGGAGAGCAAAGACTCCAGTATGGGGCCCAAGGGGCCTAGCTATGAAGAGGGGGCCCTAATGGCCACCCTGACCTGACACCCACAGGCTGCCAGACTATTGCTGCTGGCATTAAGTAAGGGTGTCTGCCCCCCCCCCCCCCTCCACTCCCAGGCTGCTTTTCCTTGGTGCCCAATTCATCTAGTGGCCAAGCCATCACACAAAGGTTAGAAAGGTGGCCAGACTATACAGCCTCTCTTGTGTCTAGGCCCCTCATAACATATAATGTGATGGCTGGGCCCCTAGAATTTGTTTCCTATATGCACACATCCCAACTTTAAGGCTGGGAAAGAGGGACAATTGTTATTTTGAGCCACGCCCCCTCACTGAGGGATGGATAGGAGATGGGGTGTAACAGTTACAACAATATATACACTTTGAATAGGCAAATTAATCATTTATTGCTACAGATCTGCATGTTACACCTCAAAGAGGGACAAATTAGAACAAGGGACAGGGGGACTCAAAAGAGGCACAGTCCCTCCAAATCAGGGACAGTTTGGTGTGTCTGGATTTTGAGGTAAGTCTGTCTGCCTTGGGGAAAGCCATTACACATTAGTTATAGGGGGGAGACTGACCCCCATGGTTCTCTTTAGGCCCCTGTCTAGTGTTTATGTGCAGACGCCATGTCACCTGTCAGCCATGAAACTCAAACAAGTCCTGTTGCCTGAAACCATCCAGCAGGTCCTGTAGCATCTCTCTTATTTCTCTTTCTGGCAGGTGTGATGAAGGTGGCAGATTTCTCCCAGCGCCCTCCAGCCCTTGAGCCCGCTGGGTATTTAAAGAAGGGTCACCGCAGCGTCTGAGGAAAGAAACTCAAGCTACGACTGTGGGTCTCTTTAAAGACCCTTCACTCACCCAGCTAGACGATCGGGGATCCAATCCCCAGACTGCAAAGCCTAAGCCACCCCCTACCTCAAACATGTCGCTGCTCCAGCTCTTAGTCCTTCTTCCTGCCCTGGCGACATCTTTTCCCCTGGATGACGATGAAGGGTCCGCTTTCATGCCCTTGGAGATCCATCATGGAAGACCTCGAGCAAGTTCTTTTGGTGGGATTCAGCGCGTCTCTCCTCTCTCCTTTCTGAACTCTCCTTTTGTTAGGCGAGGTAAAGGGGGAGCCTCCAAGCCATTCTTCCAAGGGATGCCTGGCATGGTGCCCAGGGGCCACATGGAGGAGGAAGCCTTCCACAGGAAGCTGGTGTGGGAGAACGCCATCAAGAAGGAGACCACCCGGGCGCATCCCGATCAGGTGCTACCGATAGAACAGGATGCCCTGAAGAGGTCCCGGTGCAACGCCCTGCCCTTTATCCAGGTGAGTGATCTGCCACCAACCCATGCCTTGAAAAGGGGGGAGGGGATGGTATTCATTTTGATTGAAGGGTTGTATTATATTTATTATATGGGATATATATTTAAGGATAATAAAATGAGGGGCTTAAAGTAGCCTTACAGTAGCCTAAAAGCCATTTCAATCAAATCCCTCCACTCTGAGCATCCTAATTTGGGGTGCCCCACTGTGTTAAATCCCCTGGTTCACCTGTAATATTTGCAGATCTAGTAATTCCATGGTATGTGAACGGCTTGCGGTGGCATTCCTCTGGCTGATGCGCGCTCCGGTGACCAGCCAGTTCGAATGGCTTGAGCGGGCAAAGGGATTCCAGGCTCGGTGCATAGACTTCTATTCCATCCGGAATGCTGAGGAGGGCCCGCACGTGTGCCTTGGGATTGCTAGTCAGGTGTGTACCAGGCCACTTGGGGGGGGGGGGGGGGGGTTCAACACTGCATGGCATTGCCAACTGGGATGCCCCAGTGACCAAATCCGGGGATGGACCAGTTTTCTTGTCCAATTTAAGTCAGACGAAAACCCTATTGGATCTCTTATAGATGACTGAGGGGGCTCCTATAGATTGAGAGGTGTTTATATGCCTGAAGGACTGCTAGGGGTTGAGGGGTATTATATGGCTTGAGGGATTATGTGTTTGGCTAAGGGGTTCCTTATGGATTGGGGGAGACCTTATATAGCTGGAGGTGTTCTCCTATGCTTTCTATTGGAGGGGGAGCAGGGGGGGCACTTGCCCTGGGTGTAGCAGGTCAGGGGGGCGCCAAAGAGTGGCCTGAGCACAGGTGGGGGGCGCCATTTTGAATCTTTGCCCCGGGTGCCAGAAAGCCTAGCTGCTCCTCTGCTTTCTATGCACGTAGCACGTATTGTTCAGACTATGTAATATGAAGACTTCCAGGCCAGAATATTTAATCTTGAGGATCGCCTAGTAAAGCGCTATGGAGGATAATAAATAAACATTAATAATAATATAATAATCTCCTTTTGAGTTAAATGCAGCGTTTATAGATGGGGAGGGAGAGGGCACAAGACCCTTGAAAGAAGAGGACTTTTCTGCCAGTTATCCAAGAATTACTTCACAAAGAAGTTATAGAGACAGTCCCTTATGTCAGTCAGGGCAAAGGGCATTATTCTCACATTTTTCTGGTTCAAAAGTCATTGGGTATATTTAGAATGATACTAAATCTGAAGGCCCTTTTATTGTGTACAAAAGATTCAGGATGGAGTCAATATTCACAATAAGAGACTCGCTCAGGCCGGGGGACTTTGTGGTGAATATCGACCTTCAGGATGCCTGTTTACTCATACCCATCTTTCTGGCTCACTGCAGGTTTCTAAGGTTTGCAATCCACCTAGGTTCAGAAGTCCTGCACTTTCAGTACAGGGCCTTGCAATTTGGAAACTCCTTGGCTCCCAGGATATTCACAAAGGTATTGGCAGCAGCCATGAGTGTCCTAAGGAGCCAGGGGATTTAAACTTTTCCTTATCTAGACGATCTCCTGGTTACATAGAACAATGGCGGCCTCTCTTCTTCAGAGTCTTTCCGTGACTCTAGAGCTACTGCACCGGTTAGGTTGCATAGTAAGCCTAGAGAAAGTGAGGAACAGAAAATATTTTTACTGCCAGACAAGCAACAAAGGTTGGTTGCCCAGTTTGGTTGGCTAATCCAGCAGCAATCCACTTCGCTGCGGGAGATCATGAGGATACTGGGACTCATGGCTTCTGCAATCCTAGCTGTGACATGGGCACAGCTGCACTCCAGACCCCTTCAGTCCTTCCTATTGCAGACCTGTGATCACGATCCAGAGTCTTTAGACTACCGGGTAATAATTCCAGAGTCTATCAAAAACATTATGCTCTAGTGGTTGAACCCATGAATCTTGCAAGAAGGCAGTGTGGTGACCAGGTTAGGGAAGCTAGGAGGCAGCTGTGGGTCACCGGCTTTTGGGGTGGCAGGCCGGAGCCTAGGTTCCGGACAGATGTTAAAGTCCGTAGGCCCAGATGGTATGAGGGCACTGTGTCATGACGCCAGGAGGGTTTGGTGGCACCGGTTACCCTACCAACCGGGGGTCCCAGGAGATCCCTTGCTAGGTGTTGGGTAGCAATAACAGGCAGAGGCCAGGTTAGGATCAACGGAACTTTTACTGGCAGTTTAGCTGGTACAGTGACAGTACGGATCGGGAGCTCAGGAGCGATCCTGTGGTGTGGGAGACTAGAGGACTTGCTGAGACTTATAGTTCCATTTAGGCTGAATAGCTTACTTGCAAGATTGAAGATGGGTTCTGCGACCTTGGAGATTAGAGCTGAATTGAAGACAGGCTCTGTGACCTGGAATATGAAAGATGATGCTGTAGATTTATCAGCAGACTTGGTAAGCATTAGTCTGGCCCCTTTCTCCACACTAGCCACATGAGAACAGCCAGCAGCACAAGCACAGACCTTCTCCCATCAGAGATCACAGCTATTCTGACTAGAAAATGGAGGAGAGGGAAGGCTTAGGTGCTCAGCAGTCCTGATAGGCTCACCACTTGTCACATGACCCTTCCCTAGCAAGTTAGTTACAGCAATAGGGAGTTATGAAGTTTATGGAACTGCACAATGTGAATGCATTAACTCTTTGAGTGCAAACTACATAAATTCACATAGGAAACATGTTATAACATGAAAACAGGATATAAAAGGTTATTATACAGGAACAGGGTATAATATATATATATATATATTTATTATACTGTATGAACACAGATATATTATACAATATTAGCTACGCAATATAACAGGCCCCAAAGTCACAGGGACAGCCGAATGTCGAGGGGACACATATAGAACAGTATTGCAAATGCTGTACTGGGACATTGCAGCAGGCCTCGGAGACAGACCCGCCCAGTCATTTTTACAACAGACGCCAGTTCCTGGGGTTGAGGCGCCCACCTAGATGCCCTGCAGATTAAGGATGTTCAGACAAGGGCCTTGATTCAATAAAGGTAGAAAAAAAATCTCATGGAAGTAAAAAATTCAATTCATGAGAAAAAAGCCTGAGAATGTCACTGTTACTGAATCACTAGATAAAAAGACAATGAAAGTCAATGGCAGCTTTTACTACAGTGTAGAAAGGAGTAAACGGGTCTCTACTTTTCTTAGGAGTAAAAAAGTGCCATTGACATTGTTTTCTTAGCTGGTGATTCAGAAACAGTGAAATTCTCAGGCTTTTTTTCTCATGAATTGAATCTTTTACTACCATGAGAATTTTTTTCTACCTTTATTGAATCGAGGCCACGATCTTTGAATTTCATAGAGCTAAAAGCAGTAGAACAGACTCCCTTCCATTTCCGTCATCTACTGACTGGAAGGGATGTTCAGGTGTGATCAGACAATACCACAACAGTAGCATATGTAAATCAAAGGGGGGAACCAGATCCGCAGCTCTATAGGAGCTTACGTATGCCTTTCTTCTCCCCCACCAACACAAATTGTGATCCCTAGCAGCAGCGCATATGAAATGATTCCTAAATGCGGTGGCAGATTATCTGAGCCGAACAAAAATGTCAGTCAGAATGGGTGCTAAATCAGGAGGTGTTTGGTCAAATAGCCCAGAGGTGGGGAATTCCTCAGATAGATCTCTTTGCAACAACTCAGAATATAAAGTGCAAAACCTTCTTCTCTCTGTTGGGGGGGGGGGGGGACACTAGGGGTGTTTGCCCTGGCACAGCCCTGGAGCTTTCCTCTAGCCTACGCCTTTCCCCCCTTCAACTGTCACCTCAGATGATTCAAAAGATCGAGGAAGAAAAAATCTAGCCTGGATCCTGTGAGGGCGCTCCTGAAAAAAGGAGCTGTCCTCAAGGGTAATTGAAACCCTTATAGGAAGCAGGAAAGGGGTCCTTTAGAAGTATTTACCTGAAAACTTGGAAAAAGTTCAGTTCATTCTGTGAACAGGAACAAGTTGGCGCCTGTCCTGGAATTTCTGCAGGAAGGTTTTGAACTGGGTCTGGCAGTAAGATCCAGGCATCGGCTTTCCTAAATAAAGCTCTAAGAAAGCATAGCCTGATTAATAGATTCTCCATAGACATTCCTGGGAAAGAGACCAGTCTCCATCTCCAGATGTCCTACGTAGGATCTAACCCTTGTTCTTAAGGGTCTAATAAAAGCTTCTTTGAACCACTTGCTGAAGGGTCAGACAAAATTTTAACCCTAAACGTGTTTTCTGCTTGCCATTACCTCAGCCAGCAGGGTTAGTTACTTACAGGCCCTCTCCATTCGAGAGTCCTTTTGTATAATTCTACTGGATAGGACCATTCTCAAGCCTGATCCACTTTGTCTACCTAAGATGGCCTCTACCTTCCACAAGTCACACAAAATAGTTCTCTCATCCTTTCGAGGCAACCTGGGGGATATCAGAAGATTCCTATTTTTGTATTTAGAGCACATACATACCTGGAGGAAGATGGACATGTTATTTGTCTCCTTTTAGTGGCAAGATTAGAGATTTAGCCACCTCCAAAGTCCCAATAGCCAGGTGGATTAGGCAGGCCATTTCCTTAGCTTACACATGTATGGACACTCCAGCTCCTTATTAGAGCACACTCACCAGGGCAGTATCCACCCCCTGGGCAAAAGATCAGGGGCTTCCTGAATACTAGATAAGTTGGTGGTTGTCCCTGGTCCTGTTGGCTTCCCTTTTGGCTGGAGGGACCACTAGATAGGGTGGTAGTCACCCATGGTCTTGTTGGCTTCTTCAGCTGGGTGGGTGCACTAGATAGAATAGATAGAGAAGCCACAAAGACCGGGTACAACCACCTACCTATCTAGTGATTACCCCCCCCAGCTAAAGGAGAAGCCGACAAGACCTTGGACAACCACCACCCTGTCTAGTGCTCCCTCTATCCTGGCCCTCTTTGCATCTCAAGTTAGAGGAGAAGCCAGCAAGACCAGATACAACCACCTACCTGACTGGAGATGCAAAGAAGGCCAGGATAGAGGGACCACTAGATAGGTTGGTGGTTGTGCCTGGTCTTGGCTTCTCCTTCAGCTGGGGGAATCACTAGATAGGTTGGTGGTCATCCATGGTATTGCTGGCTTCAGCTGGGGGGACCACTAGATAGGTATGTGGTTGTACCTGGTCTGCTTCTGGTTGGCTTCTTCTCTGACTGGAAATGCAATGAAGGTCAGGATAGAAGGACCACTAGATAAGTTGGTGGTTGTCCATTGTCTTGTTGGCTTCTCCTTTGGCTAGAAACGCAATGAATGCCAGGCTAGAGGGACCACTAGATAGGTTGGTGGCTATCCTTGCCCCCTTTCCTTGTTGGCTTCTCTTTTGGATGGAGGGACCATATTGATAACCAGAACACAGCAACGGGGGTGAGACTTGGGAAAGCCATCCCTGAATCATGAGGGTGAAACAAATATCCATGATGATGGTTAATGTGACCAGAACCAGCCTTATGTTGGAAGGTGTCCTGTGCACCCCCCCCCCCCCTTCAGGACAAAACACCGTCCAATGGACCCCTACCTTCGGAAAAAAATTTGGCAGAACCTCCTCCTCCCCTGTCAAAAACCTACTATTTGCCCTCCAGTGAGCTCTACTTACTACCCATAAAGCAATCAAAGCTGAGCAGGTGGTTCCCCCACCTGGACCAAACTATGCTGGTTCATTTTAGGAAAGAATAGCTTGGTGCTTCATTAGCAGCTCTAGAATAATGTCGCCCCGTGTGGCCGCTCCACCTGAACACCCCAAGGCCTGACCCTGAACATGTTATGGGCCCAGTGCCAAATAATGTTAATTCAAAGGCTGTATGTGAGAAACCATTAAGAACTAGAGACACTAGCTGTAACGGTCATTTTGTTCTCATTACAGAACATCCACCGGAAGGACTGCGCTCCCCTACGGATCCCCAACAAGTTCTGCTTCGGCCAGTGCAACTCCTTCTATGTCCCCGGCTGGCCGGTGGGATTGTCCCAGCCCTGCACTTCCTGCGCCCCTGTGCGTTCCAGACGCATATCTGTTCCGCTGCATTGCCGGGGTGGGCGACTTTCCTGGGAAGAGGTGGTGCTGGTGGAGGAATGCGGTTGTGAGACCCGGTACGATCGCGACACTGGGCGATCCGGCAGTGGCGAGGACTTTATGCCATTTTCTTAAGAGATCTTTTGGACTGCTATGGACTGAGAAAACTCAATCTGTCTGACGAGGGGCCTTGGTGACGGCCTCTGACCAGAATCCTTCACCGCAGGAAAAGTGGGACTACTTAACGACCTGAGAAAAATGGCGACTTTTCTCAAAACGTGTTTGACACAAATTTTGCATTGAATTTTGTACATTGGGATCGACGATGCCACCTTTAGGAGGAGGCAAAACTAGCGCAACATGCAGAACGATTTCCGTCCTGCTTTTAGCAATTTGCACATTCCCCTTATTAAACCAGACTTCAGAAAAACAGGGACTGCGTCCCCCCCGTGCCATGTATGGGTAATGCACTTTCAGAGGCCAGTCCTGGTTTCTCATAATGAAGTCTTAGATTTTATTTAATATATTTTCTATTTTAATGTGTAATTTATTTTTTAGGTAATGATTTGGCACAGAGGGCGCCATATTGCCGCTACTGTTTGAATAGGATTCCTTTTTATATTTAAGGTCTAGGCAGGAATAGTTAACCCCCTACATGCTGTGAAATGGAGAGACCTGATGCTACAGAACCTTCCTTGAGGAGAAGCTCTTATTGCAACACTGATGGAGGCGGGGGCTTCATATAGTGTTGGTCCTTTAATGGGGCCACTAACTGTTTTGCCCAGTTTACTCCCCAGTGCCTAATACCTTGCAGACGGTCTTCATGGAATTAATACATAAGGGGCTTACCTAATCTCCTCTACCAACCCTGCAGTTAGCCATACTCTTCTCTTTCTGGCATTGGTGGCCTGAATGTTTGCTCCCTAGCACCTGGACATGTATTGTGAAAAGAGGGGAGTATGGGTAACTGGAATTTTGTGCTCCCCAGCGCCTAATACCTTGTTTCGTGTACATGAAATTGGTTGTACTTTTGGCACCTGACGCACAGTTATCCATACTCTTCCCTTTCTGGCATTGATGGCAACATGTGTGACGTAGCTCATGGAGACCTATTCTGAAAGAGAGGAATATGGCTACCTGTGGAGAATTTGTACCATGTGATCTCTGGCACCTAATCCCACATATTGTGTGCATGGAATTGATAGGGAGGGGGCTTACCATTATACCTGCCACCTAACCCACAATCAGCCCCAGAGTAAGCCATAATCTCCTCTTTCTGGTTTTGGTGGCAGCATGTGTGACGTAGCACATGGAGACCTCTTCTGAAAGATGGGAGTATGGCTAACTGTTAAGCTTTTGTACACTCCCTGGCAACCAATTTCCTTGTAATGTGTACATAGAAATGATAGAGAAGGGGTGGGTGTTCCATTATTCCTGGCACCTACCCCCCCCCCAATCACTCCAGCCCCACAGTTAGCCATAATCTTTCCTTTCTGGTTTTGGTGACAGCATGGGAGGCTCATAGACACCTATTCTGGAACAGGTGAGAATTGCTAACTGTGGAGCTGGGTATAACGGTAAGGGGCCCAGCTGCACCTGGTCACTTGCCTACTTCTGCCCCCCCCCCCAGTCTTATTTAACTGAGAGGTCCTGCACCTTTCCTGGGATAGACTTTCCAGGAAGGGTGTAGGTCTGCTTTAAAGTGGACCAAAACCCAAGATTTTGACTACCCTGGGTTTTGGTCCTTTTCCCCCGTGGCACCCCAATCGGTGATGCCAACTCACCTCTTCCTTGTCCTATGACGCATGTGCAGCCGCTCGGCCAATCAGCTCGTAGCCGCTGACGTCACATCATCTAAGCCTTCGTCTAAGGCCAGCAGCTCCGAGCGTGCTGGCGGCTGCATCCCCCGCCTCCCTCAGGGAGTGTGCCCGTGCCAGCTGTTCACAAATGCCTGGTGCGGACACGCGTCGTGCTAGAGGGATAGCGGGGATGCGGCCGCGACTCACGCATGCGCCGTTGGACCGGGAAACAAGGTAAGTGTATGGGCGACCTGGGGGGTTTCACACCGCGGGGCATCCCGATTTTAGGTGCCCCGGGTGGAGGAAATCGATCGGCGGGGGTTTTGGTCCATTTTAAACAGAGTAGGGAAAGTTTAGATGCTTTCATAAGTTTAGATGCTTTCTCTGATGTTCCCCCCCCCCCCAAAAATGTGTGCCTGCTCACAAATATGTTGCCAAAATGAAATTGGCATCAGCTCAGTCCAGTATGGGACTTCCAGTTTCATAACATGATTTCTTGTTTGGTTACTGCTGGAACGAGTAGAGGATAAATATTCTCAGTGGGAATGGAGCATTAAATTGACATGTCTAACAGATTAAGGGTGTAAAAGAAAACCCATACCCCCTACTTACCACTTTAGTCACGGGCATATGGTGGAGCTTCCCTTTAAAGTGCAATGTTCACCACACCCCAGGGGTGGTCCCATTCTTTGTGGGGAATCTGATTTGGGATTCTCTGATGTGTGAAACTTCTGAAATGGTCATAGACTGGTGATCCCACGGCACGTGTGTGGGCCGCAGCTGCATCCCTCCGGCTGCTCCCAAACCAGCTCTATCTGAATGGCTGGCATGGGGTATACTTTCTGCTGCTCTTTCATTGTGTTCTATGATGCTCAATATTAAGCACAGTATATAAAACACCATTTTGGTGGAAAGCCTGCACAATGTGTCGTGGGATTGCCAGGAGGTAAGCATACACCAATACTTTGTACCCCTGCAGCCTTGGTGCCCACTCATTCATTCAGCACTTTGGCTGATGACGCACTCTTGCCAACTCCAGCACATCGCCATCCTCTAGCACAGGGGTACTCAACCACTTCTTGTAAAGGTCCATTTACAGGCATCTGGTGAGAGGCGAAGATCCGGACGGGACGCTGTCAGGGGGGCTGGATAGATAGAAATCAGTGCATTGGGGTGGGTTGGGGTGGATTATACATTGCAATTTCACTTCTTGTCCATGCAGTACTTCATATTGCAATTCTAGGTGCAGGGAGACAAACAACTACATCGCCCGGTCCGCCAGTTGAGTACCACTGCTCTAGCAGAACATCATTTACCCCACTGAGAGCTCTTACCTCAAGGTGGTCAGTTTGAGTGTACCAGAGCCAACACGGGGATCGCACAGTCAGCCCAAATGCTAAAACCAAAAGACAGCTATTTTTGTGGGAATCCAGGGATTAGGCGAGTATAGATGTTAATAAAAACGACTAATATCGCGCATCAGACAATAAAAAATTGAAGTTATCTAGCTCAACGTGTGACCGAGTCCCAATCTTCCAATTATTTGTGGAGTATAGATGTTTCTGACTGAGCCTATCAGAAATAAGGGGGGGAATAAGGGTTAAGCTTCTATTTCCTATTTTATCATTTGGGCTCCAGCTGAACTTCTATGGTTCTGACCCATACTCTTCATCATTAGTTTTGACCCTTCATCAGGCTCTTTATTTTCTATGTGTGTGTCCTATCTTTTAATGGGCTCTGCACCTATTATGGCCATGACACAGAAAGCTGGAGAAGAAACGCAGTCTACTAGGCTCGGTCAGTGTTGGAGGTTCTAGTGTGACGCTTGCATCTCGCTCTGGTTGCCTGACATGCTGTTTGACTTTCATCGCAGCTAGGGCAGCAAACTGACCCATGGCACGGATCTGGATTAAGCGCACAGACACCCCAGCATGGGATTTGCTTTGATGATGAGATCAGATGGGGAAGAATCCATCCTGGCTGCCAAAGCTTTTCTCCATATCCATCGGCTCAGAGCTATCTGCACAGCCAGATCCATCAAGGTTTATCGGATTCCTTTGGCCAGCTTTCTAGTAACCCCCAGGCCCCAGCTAATGGCTGTCAAGCTTCAGCAGCGGCTTGTCACTGTTCATCAATTTTCTTTTAAATTGGGAGTAATATCATCTGATCTAGTCAAGAAATAATCCTTCAGAAGTAGCTATTTAATGGCGCCAGTTTTTTCTGCTAGTTCGCTTCAGTTAGAGTTAACTGGGCTTAAATCAAATCATTAAAGAGCTTTGGTGACTACATTTGCTGCTCTTCTAAAATATGTTGTCACCCATTATTCTGAGGCTTGACTTGAAATAAATTGGGATCCATTTACCTGTAACATGTGTCTCAGGCTATTGAAGCCCAAATCCCCCCCTAAGGCAAACTCATGATTCCATGATGGGTTGTAAGGAGAAATTGTAGTGTTAACACGGAGAAGGCAATTGAAGCCCAACTGCAGGCGGCTGCGAGGGTCATAGTAATGATTTTTCTGCAGTCTTTGCCCATATTGAGGAGGATAAGCCTCAATTCAGGTTCGTTTGATGGCTAATCCATGGAGGTTGATGGAACTATGATCTCCAGTATAAACTAGAGTTTCCCATGCAAGAGCAATCCATGAAGCTTGGTGAAACCTTTCTTTCTAACAAACCTACAGTAAAGTAGGCCTTATATTACATTGGAACAGAACAGCATTTAGTAACCCCCCCCAAGTCAAAGGTAAAATGTCACATGGTCCTCCATTGGTTCGAGACACACAGCAGAGTGTGGGGCCATGGTACGCAGGGTGGGGGCGACCAGTACGTTTTCTGCTCAGGCAAAACTGTTAGATCCTTTTTTTTTTTTTTAATTCCCAACACCAGCAAAACTCTCTTAGTTAAAGTATCTCCATAAAGTAAATGTGTCTCCAAAGGAAATTTTCAGGGTGAACTGTCGTCTTTGGCCTGGGCTGGGCAGGAAAGAATGCTATCATTTGATTGCCATCGCCACCTCCTCCATCAACTCCTTCTTGGAGATTTTTGTCCACCAAGGGAAGTGGACTGATTGTAGCTTATTTAAGCCACACCCCTGCTCGCTCTCTATACTGACCCATTCGTATTTGCCATTTGACTTGCCCCCTTTTTGTTTCATGCCATTATCATGAGTACAAAAGTTTAATAAGTAACTTGATGACCAAATGTGTTTGACCTAACCTGCATTTGATTGTGATCATGACAATAAACAGATTTTATTATACTTTTCATTGTCTGATGCCTGTCCTTGTTTGAAATAGCTAATAATGTCTTCTAAAAGATTAAACTGTGTGGTTCAGTTGTAGGTAAATGGCTTTAGAGAAGTTCGGGTTGGCGTCCTGCAACCTTTCAGTTTCCTGCCGCTATCTAGTAGCTGCCCTATTGCATTTCTCTAACAGATGGAACGAGTGTTATGACCGGGTTTCAGGTTGGGGGTTCCTGCCACCTCACCTGCACTGGCCGACTGCCGGCTCACGCAATGCTTCTTGCGACCGGCCATGGGACGATCGGTGGCCTACAGCAGCTCCTACTGACCTTGTCCACAGCAACATGCATTGCTGGAAAGCCAGCATTAAAGTACGAGGCCTGGGGGTGGCGGGCAGGATGAAAGCGGGGTGACGGGTACTGTGCGTGGAGATGACGGCCTATGGCGGCTGAGCGGCACACAGAACAAGCTGGCTCTGCCGAAACTCTCATGCTGATGCTGTGTTACTGCCGGATGTCATAAGCCAGTGCACAGAGTGTCAGATGGGCAATGGGGGGGAGGGGGGGGATACTCTGCTGCAATGCTTGTTATGGGGTGATTTAGGGGGATTCTCTGCTGCACTGCTTGTTATGGGGTGATTTGGGGGATTCTCTGCTGCACTGCTTGTTATGGGGTGATTTGGGGGATTCTCTGTTGCACTGCTTGTTATGGGGTGATTCGGGGGATTCTCTGCTGCACTGCTTGTTATGGGGTGATTTGGGGGATTCTCTGCTGCACTGCTTGTTATGGGGTGATTTGGGGGATTCTCTGCTGCACTGCTTGTTATGGGGTGATTTGGGGGGATGCTCTGTTGCACTGCTTGTTATGGGGTGATTCGGGGGATTCTCTGCTGCACTGCTTGTTATGGGGTGATTTGGGGGGATGCTCTGTTGCACTGCTTGTTATGGGGTGATTCGGGGGATTCTCTGCTGCACTGCTTGTTATGGGGTGATTTGGGGGGATTCTCTGTTGCACTGCTTGTTATGGGGTGATTCGGGGGATTCTCTGCTGCACTGCTTGTTATGGGGGGATTTAGGGGATACTCTACTGCACTGCTTGTTATGGGGTGATTTGGGGGATACTCTGCTGCACTGCTTGTTATGGGGTGATTTGGGGGATTCTCTGCTGCACTGCTTGTTATGAGGTGATTTGGGGGATTCTCTGCTGTACTGCTTGTTATGGGGTGATTTGGGGGGATTCTCTGTTGCACTGCTTGTTATGGGGTGATTTGGGGGATACTCTGCTGCACTGCTTGTTATGGGGTGATTTGGGGGGATTCTCTGCGGCACTGCTTGTTATAGGGTGATTTGGGGGATTCTCTGCTGCACTGCTTGTTATGGGGTGATTTGGGGGATTCTCTGCTTCACTGCTTGTTATGGGGTGATTTGGGGGGATTCTCTGCTGCACTGCTTGTTATGAGGTGATTTGGGGGATTCTCTGTTGCACTGCTTGTTATGGGGTGATTTGGGGGATACTCTGCTGCACTGCTTGTTATAGGGTGATTTGGGGGATTCTCTGCTGCACTGCTTGTTATGGGGTGATTTGGGGGATTCTCTGCTGCAATGCTTGTTATGGGGTGATTTGGGGGATTCTCTGCTGCACTGCTTGTTATGGGGTGATTTGGGGGATTCTCTGCTGCACTGCTTGTTATGGGGTGATTTGGGGGATTCTCTGCTGCACTGATTGTTATGGGGTGATTTGGGGGATACTCTGCTGCAATGCTTGTTATGGGGTGATTTGGGGGATACTCTGCTGCACTGCTTGTTTGAGGTGATTTGGGGGATTCTCTGCTGCAATGCTTGTTATGAGGTGATTTGGGGGATACTCTGCTGCACTGCTTGTTATGGGATGATTTGGGGGATACTCTGCTGCAATGCTTGTTATGGGGTGATTTGGGGGATACTCTGCTGCACTGCTTGGTATGGGGTGATTTGGGGGATTCTCTGTTGCACTGCTTGTTATGGGGTGATTTGGGGGATACTCTGCTGCACTGCTTGTTTGAGGTGATTTGGGGGATTCTCTGCTGCAATGCTTGTTATGAGGTGATTTGGGGGATACTCTGCTGCACTGCTTGTTATGGGGGGATTTGGGGGATACTCTGCTGCACTGCTTGTTATGGGATGATTTGGGGGATACTCTGCTGCAATGCTTGTTATGGGATGATTTGGGGGATACTCTGCTGCACTGCTTGGTATGGGGTGATTTGGGGGATTCTCTGCTGCACTGCTTGGTATGGGGTGATTTGGGGGGATTCTCTGCTGCACTGCTTGTTATGGGGTGATTTGGGGGGTACTCTGCTGCACTGCTTGTTATGGGGTGATTTGGGGGGTACTCTGCTGCACTGCTTGTTATGGGGTGATTTGGGGGGTACTCTGCTGCACTGCTTGGTATGGGGTGATTTGGGGGGATTCTCTGCTGCACTGCTTGTTATGGGGTGATTTGGGGGATTCTCTGCTGCACTGCTTGTTATGGGGGGATTTGGGGGGATACTCTGCTGCACTGCTTGTTATGGGGTGATTTAGGGGATTCTCTGTTGCACTGCTTGTTATGGGGTGATTTAGGGGATTCTCTGCGGCACGGCTTGTTATGGGGTGATTTGGGGGGATTCTCTGCGGCACGGCTTGTTATGGGGTGATTTGGGGGATTCTCTGCTGCACTGCTTGTTATGGGGTGATTTAGGGGATTCTCTGTTGCACTGCTTGTTATGGGGTGATTTAGGGGATTCTCTGCGGCACGGCTTGTTATGGGGTGATTTGGGGGGATTCTCTGCGGCACGGCTTGTTATGGGGTGATTTGGGGGATTCTCTGCTGCACTGCTTGTTATGGGGTGATTTAGGGGATTCTCTGCTGCAATGCTTGTTATGGGGTGATTTAGGGGATTCTCTGCTGCACTGCTTGTTATGGGGTGATTTGGGGGGATTCTCTGCTGCACTGATTGTTATGGGGTGATTTGGGGGGATTCTCTGCTGCACTGCTTGTTATGGGGTGATTTGGGGGATACTCCGCTGCACTGCTTGTTATGGGGTGATTTGGGGTGATTCTCTGCTGCACTGCTTGTTATGGGGTGATTTAGGGGATTCTCTGCTGCACTGCTTGTTATGGGGTGATTTGGGGGATTCTCTGCTGCACTGCTTGTTATGGGGTGATTTGGGGGGATTCTCTGCTGCACTGCTTGTTATGGGGTGATTTGGGGTGATTCTCTGCTGCACTGCTTGTTATGGGGTGATTTAGGGGATTCTCTGCTGCACTGCTTGTTATGGGGTGATTTGGGGGGATTCTCTGCTGCACTGCTTGTTATGGGGTGATTTGGGGGATACTCTGCTGCAATGCTTGTTATGGGGTGATTTGGGGGATTCTCTGCTGCACTGCTTGTTATGGGGTGATTTGGGGGGATTCTCTGCTGCACTGCTTGTTATGGGGTGATTTGGGGGGATTCTCTGTTGCACTGCTTGTTATGGGGTGATTTGGGGGATTCTCTGCTGCACTGATTGTTATGGGGTGATTTGGGGGATACTCTGCTGCAATGCTTGTTATGGGATGATTTGGGGGATACTCTGCTGCACTGCTTGTTATGAGGTGATTTGGGGGATACTCTGCTGCACTGCTTGTTATGGGATGATTTGGGGGATACTCTGCTGCACTGCTTGTTATGGGATGATTTGGGGGATACTCTGCTGCACTGCTTGGTATGGGGTGATTTGGGGGATTCTCTGCTGCACTGCTTGGTATGGGGTGATTTGGGGGGATTCTCTGCTGCACTGCTTGTTATGGGGTGATTTGGGGGGTACTCTGCTGCACTGCTTGTTATGGGGTGATTTGGGGGGTACTCTGCTGCACTGCTTGTTATGGGGTGATTTGGGGGGTACTCTGCTGCACTGCTTGGTATGGGGTGATTTGGGGGGATTCTCTGCTGCACTGCTTGTTATGGGGTGATTTGGGGGGTACTCTGCTGCACTGCTTGTTATGGGGTGATTTGGGGGGTACTCTGCTGCACTGCTTGTTATGGGGTGATTTGGGGGGTACTCTGCTGCACTGCTTGTTATGGGGTGATTCTCTGCTGCACTGCTTGTTATGGGGTGATTTGGGGGATTCTCTGTTGCACTGCTTGTTATGGGGTGATTTGGGGGGATTCTCTGTTGCACTGCTTGTTATGAGGTGATTTGGGGGATTCTCTGCTGCACTGCTTGTTATGGGGTGATTTGGGGGATTCTCTGTTGCACTGCTTGTTATGAGGTGATTTGGGGGATTCTCTGCTGCACTGCTTGTTATGGGGTGATTTGGGGGGTACTCTGCTGCACTGCTTGTTATGGGGTGATTTGGGGGGTACTCTGCTGCACTGCTTGTTATGGGGTGATTTGGGGGGTACTCTGCTGCACTGCTTGTTATGGGGTGATTCTCTGCTGCACTGCTTGTTATGGGGTGATTTGGGGGATTCTCTGTTGCACTGCTTGTTATGGGGTGATTTGGGGGATACTCTGTTGCACTGCTTGTTATGGGGTGATTTGGGGGGATTCTCTGCGGCACGGCTTGTTATGGGGTGATTTGGGGGATTCTCTGTTGCACTGCTTGTTATGGGGTGATTTGGGGGGATTCTCTGTTGCACTGCTTGTTATGAGGTGATTTGGGGGATTCTCTGCTGCACTGCTTGTTATGGGGTGATTTGGGGGATTCTCTGTTGCACTGCTTGTTATGAGGTGATTTGGGGGATTCTCTGCTGCACTGCTTGTTATGGGGTGATTTGGGGGGATTCTCTGCTGCACTGCTTGTTATGGGGTGATTTGGGGGATTCTCTGCTGCACTGCTTGTTATGGGGTGATTTGGGGGATTCTCTGCTGCACTGCTTCTTATGGGGTGATTTAGGGGATACTCTGCTGCACTGCTTGTTATGGGGTGATTTGGGGGGATTCTCTGCTGCACTGCTTGTTATGGGGTGATTTGGGGGATTCTCTGCTGCACTGCTTGTTATGGGGTGATTTGGGGGATTCTCTGCTGCACTGCTTCTTATGGGGTGATTTAGGGGATTCTCTGTTGCACTGCTTCTTATGGGGTGATTTAGGGGATACTCTGCTGCACTGCTTGTTATGGGGTGATTTAGGGGATACTCTGCTGCACTGCTTGTTATGGGGTGATTTAGGGGATTCTCTGCTGCACTGCTTGTTATGGGGTGATTTGGGGGATACTCTGCTGCAGTGCTTGTTATGGGGTGATTTGGGGGATTCTCTGCTGCACTGCTTGTTATGGGGTGATTTGGGGGGATTCTCTGCTGCACTGCTTGTTATGGGGTGATTTGAGGGATTCTCTGCTGCACTGCTTGTTATGGGGTGATTTGGGGGGATTCTCTGCTGCACTGCTTGTTATGGGGTGATTTGGGGGGATTCTCTGCTGCACTGCTTGTTATGAGGTGATTTGGGGGATTCTCTGTTGCACTGCTTGTTATGAGGTGATTTGGGGGATTCTCTGTTGCACTGCTTGTTATGGGGTGATTTAGGGGGATTCTCTGCTGCACTGCTTGTTATGGGGTGATTTGGGGGATACTCTGTGGCAGTGCTTGTTATGGGGTGATTTGGGGTGATTCTCTGTTGCACTGCTTGTTATGAGGTGATTTGGGGGATACTCTGCTGCAATGCTTGTTATGGGGTGATTTGGGGGATACTCTGCTGCACTGCTTGGTATGGGGTGATTTGGGGGATTCTCTGCTGCACTGCTTGGTATGGGGTGATTTGGGGGGATTCTCTGCTGCACTGCTTGTTATGGGGTGATTTGGGGGGTACTCTGCTGCACTGCTTGTTATGGGGTGATTTGGGGGATTCTCTGCTGCACTGCTTGTTATGGGGTGATTTGGGGGGTACTCTGCTGCACTGCTTGGTATGGGGTGATTTGGGGGGATTCTCTGCTGCACTGCTTGTTATGGGGTGATTTGGGGGGTACTCTGCTGCACTGCTTGTTATGGGGTGATTTGGGGGGTACTCTGCTGCACTGCTTGTTATGGGGTGATTTGGGGGATACTCTGCTGCACTGCTTGTTATAGGGTGATTTGGGGGGATACTCTGCTGCTCTGCTTGTTATGGGGTGATTTGGGGGGATACTCTGCTGCACTGCTTGTTATGGGGTGATTTGGGGGATTCTCTGTTGCACTGCTTGTTATGAGGTGATTTGGGGGATTCTCTGCTGCACTGCTTGTTATGGGGTGATTTAGGGGATTCTTTGCTGCACTGCTTGTTATGGGGTGATTTAGGGGATTTTCTGCTGCACTGCTTGTTATGGGGTGATTTAGGGGATTTTCTGCTGCACTGCTTGTTATGGGGTGATTTAGGGGATTTTCTGCTGCACTGCTTGTTATGGGGTGATATAGGGGATTCTCTGCTGCACTGCTTGTTATGGGGTGATTTAGGGGATACTCTGCTACACTGCTTGTTATGGGGTGATTTGGGGGATTCTCTGCTGCACTGCTTGTTATGGGGTGATTTAGGGGATACTCTGCTGCACTGCTTGTTATGGGGTGATTTAGGGGATACTCTGCTGCACTGCTTGTTATGGGGTGATTTGGGGGGATTCTCTGCTGCACTGCTTGTTATGGGGTGATTTGGGGGGATTCTCTGCTGCACTGCTTGTTATGGGGTGATTTGGGGGATTCTCTGCTGCACTGCTTGTTATGGGGTGATTTGGGGGATTCTCTGCTGCACTGCTTCTTATGGGGTGATTTAGGGGATACTCTGCTGCACTGCTTGTTATGGGGTGATTTGGGGGGATTCTCTGCTGCACTGCTTGTTATGGGGTGATTTGGGGGATTCTCTGCTGCACTGCTTGTTATGTGGTGATTTGGGGGGATTCTCTGCTGCACTGCTTGTTATGGGGTGATTTGGGGGATTCTCTGCTGCACTGCTTGTTATGGGGTGATTTGGGGGGATTCTCTGCTGCACTGCTTGTTATGTGGTGATTTGGGGGGATTCTCTGCTGCACTGCTTGTTATGGGGTGATTTGGGGGGATTCTCTGCTGCACTGCTTGTTATGGGGTGATTTGGGGGGATTCTCTGCTGCACTGCTTGTTATGGGGTGATTTGGGGGATTCTCTGCTGCACTGCTTGTTATGGGGTGATTTGGGGGATTCTCTGCTGCACTGCTTCTTATGGGGTGATTTAGGGGATACTCTGCTGCACTGCTTGTTATGGGGTGATTTAGGGGATACTCTGCTGCACTGCTTGTTATGGGGTGATTTAGGGGATACTCTGCTGCACTGCTTGTTATGGGGTGATTTAGGGGATTCTCTGCTGCACTGCTTGTTATGGGGTGATTTGGGGGATACTCTGCTGCACTGCTTGTTATGGGGTGATTTAGGGGATACTCTGCTGCACTGCTTGTTATGGGGTGATTTAGGGGATTCTCTGCTGCACTGCTTGTTATGGGGTGATTTGGGGGGATTCTCTGCTGCACTGCTTGTTATGGGGTGATTTGGGGGATACTCTGCTGCAGTGCTTGTTATGGGGTGATTTGGGGGATTCTCTGCTGCACTGCTTGTTATGGGGTGATTTGGGGGGATTCTCTGCTGCACTGCTTGTTATGGGGTGATTTGGGGGGATTCTCTGCTGCACTGCTTGTTATGGGGTGATTTGGGGGGATTCTCTGCTGCACTGCTTGTTATGAGGTGATTTGGGGGATTCTCTGTTGCACTGCTTGTTTGAGGTGATTTGGGGGATTCTCTGTTGCACTGCTTGTTATGGGGTGATTTAGGGGGATTCTCTGCTGCACTGCTTGTTATGAGGTGATTTGGGGGATTCTCTGTTGCACTGCTTGTTTGAGGTGATTTGGGGGATTCTCTGTTGCACTGCTTGTTATGAGGTGATTTGGGGGTGCTCTGCTGCAATGCTTGTTATGGGGTGATTTGGGGGGATTCTCTGCTGCACTGCTTGTTATGGGGTGATTTGGGGGATTCTCTGTTGCACTGCTTGTTATGGGGTGATTTGGGGGATTCTCTGCTGCACTGATTGTTATGGGGTGATTTGGGGGATACTCTGCTGCAATGCTTGTTATGAGGTGATTTGGGGGATACTCTGCTGCACTGCTTGTTATGGGATGATTTGGGGGATACTCTGCTGCAATGCTTGTTATGGGGTGATTTGGGGGATACTCTGCTGCACTGCTTGGTATGGGGTGATTTGGGGGATTCTCTGCTGCACTGCTTGGTATGGGGTGATTTGGGGGGATTCTCTGCTGCACTGCTTGTTATGGGGTGATTTGGGGGGTACTCTGCTGCACTGCTTGTTATGGGGTGATTTGGGGGGTACTCTGCTGCACTGCTTGTTATGGGGTGATTTGGGGGGTACTCTGCTGCACTGCTTGGTATGGGGTGATTTGGGGGGATTCTCTGCTGCACTGCTTGTTATGGGGTGATTTGGGGGGTACTCTGCTGCACTGCTTGTTATGGGGTGATTTGGGGGGTACTCTGCTGCACTGCTTGTTATGGGGTGATTTGGGGGGTACTCTGCTGCACTGCTTGTTATGGGGTGATTCTCTGCTGCACTGCTTGTTATGGGGTGATTTGGGGGATTCTCTGTTGCACTGCTTGTTATGGGGTGATTTGGGGGGATTCTCTGTTGCACTGCTTGTTATGAGGTGATTTGGGGGATTCTCTGCTGCACTGCTTGTTATGGGGTGATTTGGGGGATTCTCTGTTGCACTGCTTGTTATGAGGTGATTTGGGGGATTCTCTGCTGCACTGCTTGTTATGGGGTGATTTGGGGGGTACTCTGCTGCACTGCTTGTTATGGGGTGATTTGGGGGGTACTCTGCTGCACTGCTTGTTATGGGGTGATTTGGGGGGTACTCTGCTGCACTGCTTGTTATGGGGTGATTCTCTGCTGCACTGCTTGTTATGGGGTGATTTGGGGGATTCTCTGTTGCACTGCTTGTTATGGGGTGATTTGGGGGATACTCTGTTGCACTGCTTGTTATGGGGTGATTTGGGGGGATTCTCTGCGGCACGGCTTGTTATGGGGTGATTTGGGGGATTCTCTGTTGCACTGCTTGTTATGGGGTGATTTGGGGGGATTCTCTGTTGCACTGCTTGTTATGAGGTGATTTGGGGGATTCTCTGCTGCACTGCTTGTTATGGGGTGATTTGGGGGATTCTCTGTTGCACTGCTTGTTATGAGGTGATTTGGGGGATTCTCTGCTGCACTGCTTGTTATGGGGTGATTTGGGGGGATTCTCTGCTGCACTGCTTGTTATGGGGTGATTTGGGGGATTCTCTGCTGCACTGCTTGTTATGGGGTGATTTGGGGGATTCTCTGCTGCACTGCTTCTTATGGGGTGATTTAGGGGATACTCTGCTGCACTGCTTGTTATGGGGTGATTTGGGGGGATTCTCTGCTGCACTGCTTGTTATGGGGTGATTTGGGGGATTCTCTGCTGCACTGCTTGTTATGGGGTGATTTGGGGGATTCTCTGCTGCACTGCTTCTTATGGGGTGATTTAGGGGATTCTCTGTTGCACTGCTTCTTATGGGGTGATTTAGGGGATACTCTGCTGCACTGCTTGTTATGGGGTGATTTAGGGGATACTCTGCTGCACTGCTTGTTATGGGGTGATTTAGGGGATTCTCTGCTGCACTGCTTGTTATGGGGTGATTTGGGGGATACTCTGCTGCAGTGCTTGTTATGGGGTGATTTGGGGGATTCTCTGCTGCACTGCTTGTTATGGGGTGATTTGGGGGGATTCTCTGCTGCACTGCTTGTTATGGGGTGATTTGGGGGGATTCTCTGCTGCACTGCTTGTTATGAGGTGATTTGGGGGATTCTCTGTTGCACTGCTTGTTATGAGGTGATTTGGGGGATTCTCTGTTGCACTGCTTGTTATGGGGTGATTTAGGGGGATTCTCTGCTGCACTGCTTGTTATGGGGTGATTTGGGGGATACTCTGTGGCAGTGCTTGTTATGGGGTGATTTGGGGTGATTCTCTGTTGCACTGCTTGTTATGAGGTGATTTGGGGGATACTCTGCTGCACTGCTTGTTATGGGATGATTTGGGGGATACTCTGCTGCAATGCTTGTTATGGGGTGATTTGGGGGATACTCTGCTGCACTGCTTGGTATGGGGTGATTTGGGGGATTCTCTGCTGCACTGCTTGGTATGGGGTGATTTGGGGGGATTCTCTGCTGCACTGCTTGTTATGGGGTGATTTGGGGGGTACTCTGCTGCACTGCTTGTTATGGGGTGATTTGGGGGATTCTCTGCTGCACTGCTTGTTATGGGGTGATTTGGGGGGTACTCTGCTGCACTGCTTGGTATGGGGTGATTTGGGGGGATTCTCTGCTGCACTGCTTGTTATGGGGTGATTTGGGGGGTACTCTGCTGCACTGCTTGTTATGGGGTGATTTGGGGGGTACTCTGCTGCACTGCTTGTTATGGGGTGATTTGGGGGATACTCTGCTGCACTGCTTGTTATAGGGTGATTTGGGGGGATACTCTGCTGCTCTGCTTGTTATGGGGTGATTTGGGGGGATACTCTGCTGCACTGCTTGTTATGGGGTGATTTGGGGGATTCTCTGTTGCACTGCTTGTTATGAGGTGATTTGGGGGATTCTCTGCTGCACTGCTTGTTATGGGGTGATTTAGGGGATTCTTTGCTGCACTGCTTGTTATGGGGTGATTTAGGGGATTTTCTGCTGCACTGCTTGTTATGGGGTGATTTGGGGGATTCTCTGTTGCACTGCTTGTTATGAGGTGATTTGGGGGATTCTCTGCTGCACTGCTTGTTATGGGGTGATTTAGGGGATTCTTTGCTGCACTGCTTGTTATGGGGTGATTTAGGGGATTTTCTGCTGCACTGCTTGTTATGGGGTGATTTAGGGGATTTTCTGCTGCACTGCTTGTTATGGGGTGATTTAGGGGATTTTCTGCTGCACTGCTTGTTATGGGGTGATATAGGGGATTCTCTGCTGCACTGCTTGTTATGGGGTGATTTAGGGGATACTCTGCTACACTGCTTGTTATGGGGTGATTTGGGGGATTCTCTGCTGCACTGCTTGTTATGGGGTGATTTAGGGGATACTCTGCTGCACTGCTTGTTATGGGGTGATTTAGGGGATACTCTGCTGCACTGCTTGTTATGGGGTGATTTGGGGGGATTCTCTGCTGCACTGCTTGTTATGGGGTGATTTGGGGGGATTCTCTGCTGCACTGCTTGTTATGGGGTGATTTGGGGGATTCTCTGCTGCACTGCTTGTTATGGGGTGATTTGGGGGATTCTCTGCTGCACTGCTTCTTATGGGGTGATTTAGGGGATACTCTGCTGCACTGCTTGTTATGGGGTGATTTGGGGGGATTCTCTGCTGCACTGCTTGTTATGGGGTGATTTGGGGGATTCTCTGCTGCACTGCTTGTTATGGGGTGATTTGGGGGATTCTCTGCTGCACTGCTTGTTATGGGGTGATTTAGGGGATACTCTGCTGCACTGCTTGTTATGGGGTGATTTAGGGGATACTCTGCTGCACTGCTTGTTATGGGGTGATTTAGGGGATTCTCTGCTGCACTGCTTGTTATGGGGTGATTTGGGGGATACTCTGCTGCAGTGCTTGTTATGGGGTGATTTGGGGGATTCTCTGCTGCACTGCTTGTTATGGGGTGATTTGGGGGGATTCTCTGCTGCACTGCTTGTTATGGGGTGATTTGGGGGGA
This sequence comes from Gastrophryne carolinensis, assembly GCA_027917425.1. NCBI lineage: Eukaryota > Metazoa > Chordata > Amphibia > Anura > Microhylidae > Gastrophryne > Gastrophryne carolinensis. Next base: position 417,452,593 of record CM051238.1, on the reverse strand, counting down.
TTCTCTGCTGCACTGCTTGTTATGGGGTGATTTGGGGGGATTCTCTGCTGCACTGCTTGTTATGAGGTGATTTGGGGGATTCTCTGTTGCACTGCTTGTTTGAGGTGATTTGGGGGATTCTCTGTTGCACTGCTTGTTATGGGGTGATTTAGGGGGATTCTCTGCTGCACTGCTTGTTATGGGGTGATTTGGGGGATACTCTTCTGCAGTGCTTGTTATGGGGTGATTTGGGGGATACTCTTCTGCAGTGCTTGTTATGGGGTGATTTGAGGGATTCTCTGCTGCACTGCTTGTTATGGGGTGATTCTCTGCTGCACTGCTTGTTATGGGGTGATTTGGGGGGATTCTCTGCTGCACTGCTTGTTATGAGGTGATTTGGGGGATTCTCTGTTGCACTGCTTGTTATGAGGTGATTTGGGGGATTCTCTGTTGCACTGCTTGTTATGGGGTGATTTAGGGGGATTCTCTGCTGCACTGCTTGTTATGGGGTGATTTGGGGGATACTCTTCTGCAGTGCTTGTTATGGGGTGATTTGGGGGATACTCTTCTGCAGTGCTTGTTATGGGGTGATTTGGGGGGATTCTCTGCTGCACTGCTTGTTATGGGGGGATATTCTTCTGCATGGCTTGTTATGGGGGGATATTCTTCTGCATGGCTTGTTATGGGGCTCTTCGAACATGATGTCTGACTATAAAAAGATAGTGTTAACCAGTTACACCTTGCATCTTCCCTGTTTCCCTGAAAATAAGACCTAGTAACATATTTCAACATTTTTTGTAAATGTCTGAAGTATAAGACCTCCCCCAAAAATAAGCCCTAGTTACAACTCATAATCCAGCTGCCAGGCTTCAGTGGAGGGATGGAAGTGGCTGTAAAGGAGGGTGAAGACACATCTTTAATCTTTAAGGGTGCTGCAGTGGAGGACGGATGGGTATGAACACCTTTCAAAGGATACCCGCCACAGGAGTCAAGCCTATTAACTGTGTGTCCATGCCCAATCCCACCACATGGTGGCGATAGAGCACTACTAAATCCTTGTCTTGCTATTTCATGCTTCAATCCACAGCCTGGCAGCATCTCGGCTGTATCGTGTAGATTAAAGCAGACCTGGACTTTAATATGTTTCTATGCACATGATGTTATCTGTGAAGAGAGTGGGAAAGGTTACCTGCTGACCTTTTTTTAATAAATACTGTGTGCATATGTACATATTTACACGTTACATATATAAATATATATACCGGTATGTATGTATGTGTATATATATATATATATATATATATATATATATATCTCTATATATATATATATATATATATCTTGGGCCTACTAGGAAAGCCAGTAGCCAGTACTAGGAAAGTCTACCCTAAATTTGCATGAAAATATTTATGGCCTCTGTTTAGGGCTCATGCACACAAGCATCAGGCCAAGCTATTGGGCATACCTACTAACTTTTCAGGGTGGACATTTGTTAAAGCGGACCAAAACCCACATTTTTGACTAGCATCCCCTGAATTGCTCCCCCAATTTTGAGTGCTCCTGCTTCACTCGAATCCCAGATAATGGCGCCTCCGCCTCCTCCATTCATTGCTACTATTGTGTGTGGCAACAATGCAATGACTGATCACCTGAGAGGGACAGCAAAAAGCAGTGTTCAGGACGATTTGAAAAACGAAAATATCCATTTCTAGTTCAACCCCCAAGAAGGTAATATCGGCAGGGCTATTGCCAAATGTATTTCATAAGTTCGGTGGGTTTTGGTCCATTTTGTTAGGCCATGCCCCCTCATTGAGGGACGGATAGGAGATGGGTAGTTAAAACAATATAAACACTTTGAATAGGCAAATGAATCATTGATGCAGATCTGCATGTTACACCTCAGAGGGACAAATGAGAACAAGGAGGGACAGGGGGACACGGACTAATAAAAGGGACAGTCCCTCCAAATCAGGGACACTTGGGATGTCACAGGCTTTATATAGCAGAGGATTGTGATACAAATAATGTGGTATATACACGTTACAGCAATGACACCATTCTCCCTCACAATACAATTACAAAAACTGAATGGCCTCGATTCAATAAGGGTAGAAAAAAATTCTCATGGTTGTAAAAAAAATTCTCTTCATGAGGAAAAAGCCTGAGAATGTCACTGTTGCTGAATCACCAGCAATGAAAAGTCAATGATACTTTATAGTTTTTACTACAGTGTAAAATATTTTCTACTTTTCTTAGTAAAAAGTGCCATTGACTTTCATTGTTTTCCTATCTAGTGATTCAGTAACAGTGACATTCTCAGGCTTTTTCCTCATGAAATGAATGTTTTACTACCATGAGAATTTTTTCTACCATTATTGAATCAAGGCCATTGTATTACAATTGCTGTTGTGAGTGGGCGCGCCATAATGTAGAACATTGACACCTAGCTTTACCTCCTGCTACTATTGTAGAAAAATGGACGGCGTCACATAATGTACCATATACCCGGAACAAAACTAAGAAACAGCCGTCTGTGGGGCTTTTTTAAGAAGGGATAGCGCCAGGTAGCGCCTCGTAGCGGCAGGCAACGGGCACTGTAGGCAAAGCCACATTTGTGAAAGTGAATCTGGTGAGTGACTGTAACAGCGCCATGTAGCGCCCGATGTATTATTACAGGTGGCTCAGCGTATAGCGCCAGCGTCCAGAGCGCAAGGTATTACCTTTCACTCAGTGTCGCTCTCCCATACATTTCAATGGGCATTCATTTGTTTGTGTTAAAACAGCGTGTTTGACATTTTTTATTTTTTTTGCTCCAATCATTGTGTGACCTCTCCTGGCTGCAAACAAACACTTTTAGAAACTTTTTTGACTTTTTATATTTTTATGCAGAATTGTCATTACAGGTCTGGCACTAAAGTGTTAATGTCTCAATGTTACAAAAATGTCATTTCATGTGTTTTTGCTTTGTTACTGGTGGATATGTGTTCAAAAACAGACTTTAATCACACAGCATCTGTTGCTCTATGCTATAGCGACCAGATTTAGAGCGCCGACGCTGTGTGTGTCCTTTTTTGATAAGTATGGTGTGGAGCGCCTTGAGTTGGCACTACCTCTCGCTCACTGCAGCACTGTACTGGTGTTAAAGCGCCCAACATACATCACATTCATCAATGCCGGCCAGGTTACTACAGCGACTAAGACGCTATGTTACAGCGCCAGACACCCGCTTACAGCGTCTACTAGCGGTCGCTCTAAGCGCCTCTATACAGACGCTCATCTGCCGATACCTGGCGTTAGTAATGAAACGGCCTCCAAGTTGTTTCTTGAGGCTCAATACACAGAGCGCCCAGACTGTTGGCACCATGCAAAGCAGGGGGCCACCAGAAATTCCCCCGGTGCCCCTGTGGGCTAGTCTGCCATCCTATAGGCCTGCTGTCTGTAGCTTCCAGGACCCCCCTCTTTATCTCTGCCCCTGATGGCAACAGTGCTCTCCTGCTGTCTGGGGCCCACCATCGGATCCTCGGAGACTCCAGTCACCCAGTCCTAGTATTGCCAGCTTGCACTGGGCTCCTTTCTTCCATGGGCCCGGTTGCAGCTGTCTTTCAGCATCATTTAATGAAAAGCCCAAATCCTTACAAAAACTATTCTCCAGCATCTGAAATTAGTATAAGTCACTTATTATTCTTTCCCGCGCTGGGCTGCAACTCTTTTCAAGACTCCAGGATACGGGCACCGCCATCTTTCCTCAGAAGCATCACATACTAAGGAGAGAATTGAAAAGTGAAGGGGGGCGGGGTTATAGCTGTGCTTTTCACAGACAGAGCAAAGCTAGGGTCAGGAAAAGGACAGCAACCCCAGAATGCAGAGCGACACAGTCAGAAGACACTTCCATGCAGGTAGGATGATTTTTAATGTGATCAATCTGTACGTACAGGGTGTGTGTGTGGGGGGGGGGGGGGGGGGACATACAAGATAGGCTCTTATTTAGAGTGAAGGTCCGGTTTAAATACTGGTAGCAATGTCTCTGCCAATCAGATTTCAAATACTGTACATTCATTGCGCACAGAGTAGGAAAAGTCGGGGGGATGGGGCCGAGAAAAGCTGGACTTTACAGAGCAGCTACACTTTCCCCAAGAGAGATCAGTTCCATTGGAGTTATGATATTTTGAGGTTTTAGCCTTAAATCCGCTTTCTTTTACATATGCACAAAATATTAAAGTGGATCTAAAGTAAAAAAAATTCTTAAACCGGACCTTCAGCGTGATTTAATGAAAAGCCCAAACTCTTAAAAAACGGTTCCCCAGCATCTAAAATTAATATATTTTACGTTTTTAGTCACTAACTTATTATTCTTTCCCCCACTGGGCTGCAACTCTGTTCAGGAATTTAGGATACGGGCGCCGCCATCTTGACTCGGAAGCATCACACTTACTGAGGAGAGGAGAGTGGGATAAGGTACAGGGGGGCGGGTTATAGCTGTGCTTTGCTCAGGCAAAGCAGAGCTGGGGTCAGGTAAAGGTCAGCAGTCCCAGAATGCAGAGCAGCACAGTCAGGAGGCACTTCCTGTTTGCAGGCTGCCTGATAAGATGGCGGCTTCCATAAGCCGCCATCTTGGATGTTTAAAGGCTCATAACATGCAGTAGATGCAGGTAGGATGATTTTTAATGTGAGCAATCTGTATGTACAGGGTGTGGGAAACATATAAGATAGACTCTTATTCAGAGTGAAGGTCCGATGCTCATTATCCAGACCTAGTAAACAGAAAATGGAGTGCAGTAAGTATTGGGTCCCTGCTCCTACCCTGCCAGTCTTTTACTCCACATGATGAATGTTGGCCAATACAGTTCTCTTTTGAATTTGATTGGTCACCAACACTTAGTAGGCGCAGTCTGCGTCTGACACATTAAAAGATTGTGACAGGGTGAGTATTTAAACTTATAATAAAGGCAAGTGCCTGATTGTTGTCCCATTGTCTTGGGCTACATGTTGCACTGTCCCAAACTTCAATCCGTTTTGAAAAAGACCCTGTATTTCCTAAGTTACCTTTAAAAGTATTAGAACATTGGAGATGCAGAGAGAAAATGAGAAACAGTGGGTGTGGCAACAGCAATGTGATGTAAGCACACTGTGGTGAGCGAGGGAGGAGAGAGGAGGGTGGGGTTTCAGAGCTGCAGAGAGAGGCAGCCAATCAGGACGTCTGGGCAGAGAGTAGGGAGTGTTTCCTTTCTTGGTCCACTGTAGGTTAGTTGATGGACCAGGTCATTGGAGTGGGGACTGAAAGCTGAATGAGGAGACGGAGGAAGAAGCACAGCGCTACAGCCACTCAATGAAAAGTAAGCTACTGATATTTAACTTTTGATTCGCCAATCAATTTAAAGTGGATCAAAACCCAGGATTTTGAGGTCCTGGGGCACCTAGATCGGGGGTGCCCCACTGTGTGAAACCCCCCAGAAGCCAACTCACCTCTTCCCGATCCTATGGAGCATGTGCAGCCGCTCGTCCATCCGCGCACTCGAAGCCGCTGACGTCATGTTGTTTAAGCCTTCGTCTAATGCCAGAGCCCCCCGAGCTAGAGGCTGAATCCCCCGCTTCCCTCTAACAGGGAGCGTGCCCATTCAACAAAATGCCTGGTGAGGGCATGGGCCCGGCTAGAGGGACAGGAGGGATGCGTCCGCGGCTCGCACATGCGCTGTTGGCCCGGGAAACAAGGTACGGTAAGTGTATGGGGAGACCTGGGGGGTTTCTGTAATAGGAGAATTATGAAATATGATAATCAATATGAATATTAATTATCAATATTTCATAATCATAACCGAAAATATGATTATCGGTTATAATTATCAATCTCCGTCGATATCCTATTGTATCCCTGGGTATTTGTCTTCTATCTAAACACACTTTGTCCCTAATTTTGGGTGCGCTGGGTGGAGGGAATCGATTGGCCTGTGAATTTTATAGATTCCCGGGCCGATCGTGGTGGGTTTTGGCCCCACTTCAAGCACAATTTCAGGTGCTCAATAAACATTTGTATTCTAGAGCTTCCCTCTAACAAATCTTTTATTTTAGCATGAAAATTAAGCCTTTAGCTCCAGTAATTAATTTGCAGACGCTTCCTGAGGTGAGTTAAACCGGACCTTCAGCATGATTTAATGAAAAGCCCAAACTCTAAAAAAAATAGTTCCCCAGCATCTAAAATTTATATATTTTACGTTTTTAGTCACCAACTTATTATTCTTTCCCCACCGGGCTGCATCTCTGTTCAGGAATTTAGGATACGTGAGCCGCCATCTTGACTCAGAAGCATCATACTTACTGAGCTGAGGAGAGTGGGATAAGGTACAGGGGGACGGGTTATAGCTGTGCTTTGCTCAGACAGAGCAGAGCTGGGGTCAGGTAACGGTCAGCAATCCCAGAATGCAGAGCAGCACAGTCAGGAGGCACTTCCTGTTTGCAGGCTGCCTGATAAGATGGCGGCTTCCATAAGCCGCCATCTTGGATGTTTAAAGGCTCATAACATGCAGTAGATGTAGGTAGGGTGATTTTTAATGTGGACAATCTGTATGTACAGGGTGTGGGAAACATATAAGATAGACTCTTATTCAGAGTGAAGGTCCGCTTTAATGGGAAATCTAAAGTTGGGTTACCACAGGTTTTGGTCTGCTTTAAAGGGCATCAGTGGGCAAAAAAATCACTGTGATTTATTTTCATAATGTGTCTTTAATGTCTTGATGCCCCAAAATAGGCTCCCAAACCCATCAGAAGGGGGTTAAGGTGACTTTCCTTGTGACTCCCATGTCATTGCTTTGACCACAAACACAAACTAGTTTCCTGCTCATCAAACACTGAGCAGAGGACTTTCAGGCTTATCTACTATTATGAGTTATGACCCTCATTCAAATGTAACTAAAGTTCAGTTCCAGACTGATTTGTTATTTAAACAGGAAGGAAAATCCAGTCACCACTTCCTCGTTCACTTGTACAGTATGGCAGCAAATGCTTTATGATCATGTGACCACTGGCAACCATTAAAGTGAACCAAATCCTACAGCGATCGGCCCAGGAATCTATAAAATTCCCGGGACAATCGATTCCCTCCCCCAGGGCATCTAGAATCTGGATTCTCCGCTGTGTGAAACCCCCCGGGTCACCCCATACACTTACCTTGTTTCCTGGTCCAGCGGCGCGCATCCCCGCTATCCCTCTAGCAGGGCGTGTGCCCGCACCAGGCATTTGTGAATGGCCGGCACGCACCCTGTTAGAGGGAAGCGGGGATGTGGCCGCCAGCTCACTCGGACCCGCTCGCTTTAGACGAGACGGATCCGAGCGCTGATTGGATGGGCTGCCACGCATGCGCCGTAGGACCGAGACGAGGTGAGTTTGTTTCTGTACCCCAATCGGGGTACCCTGGGGGCAAGCACCAAAGCACAGGATAGTCAAAATCAAAAGGTTTGGGATGCCCCAGGGGCAAGTACCAAAACCCAGGGGAGTTCCAAACACTCCACCCACCCCTCCCCCTGTGCTGAGCCCAATCCGGGCAATAACATAAAAAACACTCAATAGGGGCAGATAAGCTGCAGGAAAGCTGAAGCTGACAGTTCCGTTGAGTGAGGTGAGTTGTTTTATTTTTCTGACGTCCAAATCGGGCTTAGCACAGGAGGAGGGGTGGCTGAGGGGCTAAAAAAAAAAAGCTTGGACTTCCTCTTTAAGAACTCAGGTATTGCCCCAGTCAGCCAGAAACTACAACTATTGAAAAGAAAAGGCAATAAGAAAATAACAGAATTACCCAGCATTCTTAGCCAGTGGGTGAGACAATGCAAATAATCTCTTAATGCCTCTTTTACTATTTCAAGCCTCAATAAAATGCTTGGAAGTGCATTTGCTTAAAGTGGACCAAAACCCAGGATTTTGACTATCCTGGGTTTTGGTCCTCCCCCCGATGTGTAAAATCCACCAGGTCACCGATGCCAACTCACCTCTTCCTGCATGCATGGCCGTTGGTCCAATCAGCACGCTTGGAGCCACGGACGTCAGGCCAGCGGCTCCGAGCACACTGGCGGCTGCATCCTCCGCTTCCCTCTAACAGGAAGCGCGCCTGGCAAAAATGCTAGAGGGATCGCAGGGATGTGGCCGTGGCTCGCACATGCGCCGGAGGACCAGGAAACAAGGTAAGTGAACGGGTGACCTGGGGGGTTTCACACAGCGGGACATCACAATTTAGGATGCCCGGATGGCGGGAATCGATCGGCCCAGGAATCTTATAGATTCCCAGGGTGATCGGCCTGGGTTTTGGTCCACTTTAAAGAGAAGCAACCACCGACTAAGACTCTAAAGCCAGTGGTCTCTCCTTCTTTGCGGGGCATCCCAATTTGAGATGCCTCCAGGGATCACTAAAAATCTCAGCTTTCTGCCAATCCCGCGGCGCACAGATTGATATATATATATATATATATATATATATATATATATATATATATATATCAATGTTGGCGAATCACCTAACACAGGGGCAGGTGGTAGCGGACACTCCTTTAGCAAATCGCTGTATAATTGCACTGGGATCCCAGCTGGTCCCTTTAATAGAATAACTGCACATGTGCAGCAGTATGGTGAGCAGATGACTCCATAGATAAACAATGAGTGGAGGGCCCACAGAGAGCAGAGTCGGCCCCTATAGAGGGGGGACCCTGATGCTCTTCCGACTCCGCCCTGACCTGCCACGCGGCACAGGTACGGCCTGGCCATTGCCACTGCCAGCCTCCCTCTGCTTTCATTTCTGAAGATGCTTTGGGAAGTCCTGACAGCCATTAAATATTTACCGAACCAAATGGAAGTTTTGGCAAGAGCGCAGAGAGCGCTCTCCCCTCTAACTCCATTGAGGCGGAGCGCCCGCAGAGCGCAGCTAAGCAGGGACCGTGCCAGCCAGAGAAGCGTAACCCATTCCTGCCCGGCCTGAGCCAACCATACCAGCCCCCCCCAGGGGCAAAGCTGAATGTCAGCTCCCGGGCAAGATAAAGCCCTGGGATACAGAACATTCTGTCTATCTATGAAGCCGCTCACTGACAATCCCATAGAAAGAAACGCAGCAATAGAAGCTGTACTTAATTTTTGGATGGATAGATAGATAGATAGATAGATAGATAGATAGAGAAACTGCACTGTTATAGATGGAGATATAGACAGACAGCAATATGAGCTTAAAAAAATTGATAGAGGGAGAGAGAGATAGATAAACCCATCTAATTTGATAGATGGAGTGATAATAGATAGCCAATAAAAGGAGAGATAAATAAATAAATAGATACAGTAGATATATGGACAGACAGCAACTGTTAGCAACTATATAGACAGTCAGAAGGCATTGTTAATTTTAATAAATGGAGAGATTGATAAGAAGATAAATAGATAGGCAGACAGCAAATGAAACTAGACTTTGATAGATGGAAATATAGAGAGACAGACAGCAGTAGAAATTAATTGGATGGTTAAAATAGATAGATAGATAGATAGATAGATAGATAGATAGATATTAAAAATACATATTAAAGATGGAGATCTACAGTCAACAGAAGCTACTATTTAATTTAGTTTTGTTTAATAGATGAGGAGAGAGAGAGAGATAGAAATGAAGCTACATTTGATTCAATTTGATAGATTGAGATATAGATAGATAGATATCTAGAAAGATAAATAGATAGATAGATAGATAGATAGATAGTGAGAGCAAAAGAAACAACATTTTGTTGTTGTTGATCGAGATTCAGACCAGCAGCAATAAAAAGCGGATAGATAGATAGATAGATAGAAGCTACACATAGATAGATAGATAGATAGATAGAAGCTACACATTGATAGATAGATAGATAGATAGATAGATAGATAGATAGATAGATAGAAAAGCTACACATTGATAGATAGATAGATAGATAGATAGATAGATAGATAGATAGAAGCTACACATTGATAGATAGATAGATAGATAGATAGATAGATAGATAGATAGAAAAGCTACACATTAATTGATGGAGATATAGACAGACACATAGAGATAAAGACAGCAATAGAAGCTAAACTTAATTTGATAGATATATAGACTGATAGATATAAAATATATAGATATAAATGAGGTATATTTTGAAACATGTTATCCCTTTCCAGCTATTTTATTCCGTAGATATGAAGGTAAAAGATAGCAAAGACAGATAGATACATAGATGGTATTTTCACTTCTGCAATACATTTTATATGATTATTTCTGTAAATATTTATATGTATTTAGCAACTTGATAAATATATAGGCAGAATTAAACCACATATGCTCAACCTGTGGCCTGGGGACCATATGTGGACTATCGAGCCATCTGATGTGGCACCTGACCTGCTTTGCGGAAAGTGGGAGGGGTAATTAGAAAGTGGGAGGGGTAATTAGAAAGTGGGAGGGGTAATTAGAAAGTGGGAGGGGTAATTAGAACTGGTGTGTAAAGGTAGTTAAACATAGGCTTGGATTGCAAACAGTGGCAAATAGAAGTGACAGTGGTGGCTTGGAGGATCGTAGTGACACTGATTGTACTGATTGTGCAACACCACCCCTGAGTGTAATCTCTAGCACTATAACAAGTTTTTTTTTTATATATATAATTGTATGCTTAGCATTGGTAGGCTTTTTAGATAGGCTGAGTATTGGGAATATGATTTGGGACTGATGGTTGGGGGGGAGTGGGCTATAATTATCGGTCCCATATATTGGGAGAGGTAAGGCAATCAGCATGTGCATTGCTAGCATGTGGGGATTGTTACATATAAATGTGGTAATGGGTGGTGTAGTGGAAGGATATACCTGTGTACATAATACATCTAATGGAGTTTGTGGAGACCGTATCATGATTGTTGTAGAAAATCTTATAGTTATATATTATTCAAAATGAAAAATGTTAAAATTCGGAACCCATTTGTGGCCCCCGACCAGTTTCCAAATTGCTTAAAGTGGACCAACACCCAGGATTTTGACTATCCTGGGTTTTGGTCCACTTCGGCGGGGCACCCCGATCGGGGGTGCCCCGCTGTGTGAAACCCCCCAGAAAGCCCCAAAATCTTACCTGTCCCCGCTCCCACGTGACTGGACGGTCCAATCCCCGCCAACGTCCAGGCGGGGATCAGGAACGTCCAAGCGGCTGCCGCCGCCGCCGCCTCCCTCGCGTCACTTTCGGCGCGCGCGCGCCCCCGCCGGCCATTCGCAGACGGCCGGCGCGGGCGCGAGCACGCCTACAGGGGCGCGAGGGAGGCGGCGGCGGCCGGCCGCCGCCGAAGATTAGGTAAGGTGTTTGGGGGTTTTTTGGGGGGTTTCACCCCGCGGGACATCCCGATCTCGGATGTCCCGCGGGGTGGGAGGTGATCGGCCCGGGAATCTTATAGATTTCCGGGCCGATCACCTCTCGGTGTTGGTCCACTTTAAGTGGCCTGCGCTCTCTAGAAGGTTGAGCACCCCTGAATTAAACGAGATTTGCATTTGATCAAAAATTTCTGTGACATATATAGCTGGGCTGGACTGGTCTGTAGCTGCAGCAGACTGATAATCTAAAGTTAGGAGTGTCTCTGCTTTCAAGAATTAGACCAATAAGCTAAATGCATCTGATAACACATGTCTAAAATCTATCTATCTACAGTATCTAAACTATCTATCTATCTATCTATCTATCTATCTATCTATCTATCTATCTATCATCTATCTATCTATCTATCTATCTATCTATCTATCTATCATCTATCTATCTATCTATCTATCTATCTATCTATCTATCTCATATCTATCTATCTCATATCTATCTATCTATCTATCTATCTATCTATCTATCTATCTATCTACATGATCTATTCAACTATCTACTATATATCTATCAGCCCTTTATCAAGCAATTTAGCAATTCTATAGGCAGCTAAGGCCCTTATTTAACAAGGGATAGCGACAGGTAGCGCCTGGTGAGCGACCGGTAATGACGGGCACCGCCACGAGAACGCCGGCTCCCCACCACAATCACACATTTATCAAGCCGATCCTGCTTACCGACTGAGATAGCGCCATATAGCCACTCATTCATCATTATTCCAGCCTCAGCCCACAGCGCCAGCGTCCGACCTTGAACAGCGACAAGTAGGACCTCTCGCTACCTGCCGCTCTCCAATGCATTTCAATGGAACAATCTTTAAATATTCATAATTAATTCATATTAATGTTTTTTTTTTTTTAAATGTGAAAAATTCTGTGACCACTTCTGCCATGTTAGATTTTTTTTTTAAGGTAAAAAAAAAAAAACTTTGTGCAGAATTGATATTACAGGTCTGATATTAATGTATTAATATTACAAAATGTTATTAAAAACTTGTTTTTTTTGGTTTCCAAAAATATGGTTGTTTGGGGGTTAAAAAACTACTTTTAACCCATCGCCGCCAGCGCTCTGGGGTTTAAACATGCATTTCACAGCGCGAGAATTTTTTGAGCGTGATTTGTTAATGAATATGCTGGGAGCCGGTCGCTAGGGCCAGTCGCTGTCATGCGCTCCCATACAGCGCGGAACCTGTCAAATAGCGACTCCTCACCCAATATTCAACATTACTGCACACTGACTGAGTCGCTGTCAACAACCGAACAACGGCCAAGCACAGCGACTACTAGCGGGCGCTCTGAAAATGCCGCTACAGTCGCTCAACTGTCGCTACCTGCCGCTATTAATGAATCGGCCTCCCCATAGATGAAAGTGTAGAAAGGGAAGTTTGATATCTAAATGCTTTAAATAAGGAATTGGATTCTTTGTGTGAAACAGTAACAAGCTGGGTAACAGGTCAATATGGAGGTAAATATTTTATAATTATATTTGTCTTCAAAGGTAGATAGATTTCTGTTATATTATGTAATCACTAACTCAATAAAAATATAGGCAGAAAAATAAAGTGCCTGATTTATCAAGCACTTCCGCCAGACAGTGCCACATCGGTGCACATTAGAGTAGTAAAAGATATATATATATATTTTTCATAGTTGTGCATGTTGCTGCCCTACAAGAAGCACATTTATTAAAACATTAGCAGTGCAGCAACCCGCTGAAACAATGTATAAATCATATATTGCCTGATATACTGAAATGCCATTGTCTGACAGAAGTGCTTGATGAATCAGGCCCAAAGTGATAGAAAGATAAACAGAACAATTACATCTAAGAATCTGTCCATCAATGTATCTATGTAATCTATCAATCTATTCGCTCCTTCATATTTCATCATTCGGTCCATCATTTGTTGAATCTGATTTTTTTCTTTGAAATGAAATAATGGAGGGATGGAAAGATATATTCCATTGATAGAAAGATAGAATGGTAGATGCCCAAACGTGTTTGTGTTTAGTAGATGTTCCCGTTCTAGTGTGTGCTCCATCTTTTTGATGTAGTTGATGTATACAGATATAGAGAGAAGAAGAGGAACAGGGGAACGTCTACATCATTTACTAATAGATGACAACATCTATATCTATATAGTACATATGTGTTTATATATTTCATGTCTATGTAATCAATATCTATCTATCTATCTATCTATCTATCTATCTATCTATCTATCTATCTATCTATCATGTATACAGATATAGAGAGAAGAAGAGGAACAGGGGAACGTCTGCACCATTTCCTAATAGATGACAACATCTATATCTATATAGTACATATATGTTTATATATTTCATGTCTATGTAATCAATATCTATCTATCTATCTATCTATCTATCTATCTATCTATCTATCTATCATGTATACAGATATAGAGAGAAGAAGAGGAACAGGGGAACGTCTGCACCATTTCCTAATAGATGACAACATCTATATCTATATAGTACATATATGTTTATATATTTCATGTCTATGTAATATCTATCTATCTATCTATCTATCTATCTATCTATCTATCTATCTATCTATCTATCTATCATGTATACAGATATATAGAAAGGAGAAGGAACAGGGGAATGTCTACATCATTTACTAATAGATGACAACATCTATATCTATATAGTACATATATGTTTATATATTTCATGTCTATGTAATCAATATCTATCTATCTATCTATCTATCTATCTATCTATCTATCTATCTATCTATCTATCAATCATACAGATATATAGAGAGGAGAAGGAACAGGGGAATGTCTACATCATTTACTAATAGATGACAACATCTATATTTATATAGTACATATATGTTTATATATTTCATGTCTATGTAATCAATATCTATCTATCTATCTATCTATCTATCTATCTATCTATCTATCTATCTATCTATCTATCTATCTGTTATTCTTGTATACTGCCCCTATGCCCAGGGGTGTACCTGCTGCCTTGTATCTGATTGGACGAGATCCCCTAAATGAGCTGTTGGACTAATTTGGGATACCCAGGAAGAAAGCCACCAACCGTCCCTGGGTTTTGGTCCTGCTTTAACACCCCCCGTATATGCAGTTTTGGTCAACTTAAATACCTCCTTTCTCACCCATATATGCAATTTTAGTCCACTTCAACACCTTCCCCCTCACCCCATCCCAGGGCAGGCTTTGCAGTGGCGCTGGGGAATATGGGGTGGTGGAGTATGACGGGTGCCCCGTGATGACTGCTATATAGCACTTGTGTGCTCAACGCATGATGCCGCCCCTCGCTCTGAACCCGATGGTCCCGCCCCCTCACTCAGCCTCATTATGGTGTGCGGCAACCCACCTCTTGACTGCCTTCTATATGCCTCCACCTGTTACCAACTGAGAGTACAATAAGACTTTATGGACGGTTATACTCCTATACTGCCCATAACCCTGCATTAGCCCTTGCTAATGCCTATATGTCTCCAGCTGCCATCAGCTAGAAAGAAGAACACAAGACACTATGGACTATTATACCCTCTATCCTCCCCATTTAAAGTGAAACGAAACGCTGACTGACCTAAAATAATCTAGGGCCGGATGCTGGCCTTCCCTAGGGGCATCCCAAATCCAGATGCCCCGCTGTATTAAACCGCCTGGGTTGGCGCTAATTGGAAGGTAGCTGCTAGGGCATGTGCCGCCATCTAACTATCCATTCAATATCTATCTGTTTATCTGTGTATACTGCCCCTATACCCCACCACTTCACTGCCCCCTATATGTCTGCACCTGCCACCAAATAAGAGAACAATTAGAATCCATGGACTGAACACAAGAACACAATACACTGGACTACTATACCCCTAATCTATCTATCTATCTATCTATCTATCTATCTATCTATCTATCTATCTATCTATTTGTTATCTATCTATTTATTCAATATAAATATATATATGTATTTATCTATGTAATCAATATCTATCTATCGATCAATCTATTCATTATCTGTTTAAAGCTCTAGCTATTCAATATATATCTATTTAATCAATATCTATTTGTTTATTTAATTATAACTTTATAGCTATACATACGTCCTAAGTGTTCCTGTTTTGGAGGGACTGTCCCTCTTTTGAATTTATATTCCCTGTGTCCCTCGTTGTTCTCATCTGTCCCTCTTTGAGGTGTACCATGCAGATCTGCATCAATAAATTATTCATTTGCCTATTTAAAGTGTTTATATTGTTGTAACTGTTATAACCTAATAATATCTCCTATCTACCCCTCAATGAGGGGGCATGACTTAATTTAACATTTGTCTCTCTTTCTCACCCTGAGAAATTGAAAAGTATGACTATATATCTTTTAAGTATCTATCTATCTATCTATCTATCTATCTATCTATCTATCTATCTATCATCTATTTAATATCCACCGATCTATGTATTCAATATCTATCTATCTATCTATCTATCTATCTATCTATCTATCTATCTATCTAATATCTATGTGTCTATCTATCTATTTATCTATCTATCTATCTATCTATCTATCTATCTATCTATCTATCTATGTATTCATTATATATGTATCATTCTATCTATCTATCTATCTATCTATCTATCTATCTATCTATCTATCATCTATTCAATATCTATCTATTTATTCAATATCTATGTATTCAAAATCTGTTTATCTATATATCTATGTATTCAACATCCCTTTATTTATCTATTTATGTATCCAATATCTATCTGTCAATCTATCTATATATCTATCATCATTCAACATCTATCTATTTATTCAATATCTATCTATGCATTCAATATCTATCTATCTATCTATCTATCTATCTATCTATCTATCTATTTAATATCTATCCATGCCTATGTAGCTAGCAGATGTTTTTATAGATGTCATTACTTTTTATTACACATGATCATTCATTGATCCTTTCATCATTGAGCGATCCTTTAGATGTTGATCTTTCCGGGTGTACACGGAAAGGCGAGCAGAAGGCACATACGGGCACGTGGGTCATAGCTGAGAGCAGTGAAATATTTGCATAGATTTCGGTCAGGAAAGGACAAAAATATATTCAGAAGGCGACATTTTGGTTGCGCTGATGGAAACAAATGTGTGTTGTCCTGCCTGTAAGAAGTAATCTGCAGCCTGCCACCTGCCTCCCTGTAAATGCTCTCCCGCGGGGCTGGCTGGTGGCATGACATCCCCAGCTGGTGCCACACAGGTGCCAGGTCTGTCTGGGGGAGAGAGGGTTAAGTGCCTGCTCGGTAATAACCACTCTGTGAAACCAGGAATGGGAATAGGAGAGAGAGAGAAAGGGAGCGAGTAGGGGGAGGGAGGGTGGGTGCAGGTGGCATGGAGGCTGGCATGGAGGCAGTGGATGGGGAATGCCAGCACCATCTGTTACAAGAAGCG